>OY987335.1:44295039-44895039 GCA_963920685.1 Polydrusus tereticollis | reverse complement strand
AAAGTATTCCAAGCTTCTGCGAGGCTGCCTTAGCAATGGTCGCAACGTGACTATACCAAGACATATGAGTATCCAAATTGACGTCCAATAAACGAATTGAAAAAGCCAATGGAATCGAGTGTCCCGCCATGACTATATCCGGTTTTTCGACATTAAACTTTTTAGAAAAAACTGCCGCCCGGGTTTTTTTTAGCGTTGAATTCTAGTTGGCTACTGTCACCTCAAGTCAGAATTTCTTACAGGTCTTTGTTAAGATGTGAAAGCTCTTGCTGCCTATAGAGAAGTGCATTGGCAGCCGATGTCCGAGCATCCAAAGTAAAAAATGAAACAAATGTATGGTTATCAGCGAAGCTGTATATGAGATTTTTAGTTTTTTTAAAAGATCGTTAATTTGTAGTAAAAAGAGGGTGGGCGACAATATAGAACGCTGGCGGTCTCCGGCATTGATGTTTAATGTGTCGGAAAGAAATCCGTCCATCGCCACTCGTAGAGAAGATCTTTAAGTCTTTTTGTAAGATAAGTTAGAAAGCCTACAAAACACCGGTGTCAGTTCGTCAGCGCATGTCTTAATTACAATGACTGGAATATCGTCAGCGCCTTTTAAGTGTCAAGACTCCTCAAGATTCGTTTGACATGTCGGTGGCGGAAAACACTCTCGGGCATTCTCGATTCTACAGGGGGAATGTTCGGTGGAGTTCTTACCTGAAAATGAACCTTTGAATGTGAAGAGAAAAGTTTGCTTCTTCCTGTACTTTTGTCGCAATGGTGCCGTCAGAACGTGTTAGAGGTGGAATGGTTGACTTGGATTTTTGATTTTATATTTGAGTAGCTTTTGACTTTCCAAAACTGATGTGTCACACAGCACTTATTTGTTTGCTATAGAAGTGATTTTAAAAAGTGGAGAGTAAGCATTGACTTTGAAACATAACAAAGTGTGTCTTGATTTTTGAATACTATCATCAAAATTCAAAATAAAAAATTGAAATCCAACCCTGGTACCTTTTATGACAAATTTTAAAAGTTAGGTCTCAACAAGATATTGGTGAGAATACAGTTGTGGATTATTTTTGGTATTTTATTTATTTACCTTTGTACAGCACGTCTTGCGTTGATGCGAATAGCATTTCTAATGCGAATTTTTAGTTCTTTTTGTTATTTATTTCGTTTTGTAAAAAACAGTGTTTAGCGCTCCCCACAAATAGACATAATATAATAGTGAAAGGTTACCTCCGGAAGTAGTGGCAACCTATAAAATTTCTTGTATTTCTTGCTACGTCAAGTTTAAAAGTTATATTTTTATAAAGAATATCTTTTTTTCGTCATGTGTAAAATCAAAATTTTTCAATATTTCGCCAATTTGAATAGGCATTAAGGGTGTACAACAAGTGGGAAATTTCTTATTAGTCGCACAACCAAATTAGAAATACAGACAAAAGTTGGTGCATGTCCGATAAATAAATCATGTGCACTTAAAATGTTATGACTTGCTTTGTATCTTTATTTCCTAAAAATTAAAAATAATAAGTGCTAGAACCATAATCCTTCAATTAGTGTTTGCACAAATGCCATTTTTTACAATAGTTAAAGATTCTGTTTAATTAAATATTTTTAATTTTGGAATCGCTAAAAAGCACTTATGATAAGCTGCCCAGAGAGGTGTTACAAGTGGGGTAGTAGTGCTATTCAAAGTAGATGAGGGTAGGGCTTAAGGGGCGGGAAGGGTGGTACGCAAAATGCCTCATTTTTATTTCCCTGCATTTTTATAGGAACGGTATTGTTTGGTTTCTTGCTATCTTGTTTAGTGTAGAAAATATTTTAAAATGGTCACCTTGTATGTTAATCGTTAATCTTAATTTAATTTTTCGTTATTAGTCTGCATAGATCAACCTCTACATGGGCTACCATAAACGTACTACTTTATTGTGAAAGTAAATATATTAAACTGCTAAAATGAAATAAAATATAAACGATGCACAAACAGTACTATAAGAAGCCCGACAAAAAATGAACCAAATTTAAAGAATACTAACATTATTTAGAGCATAGTGCTTAACCTTGAATCTAAATAGTTATTTATGCAACTAGTGCAAAAAGAGTAAGAGAGACGTAGTCGAGGTGAATAAGTGTGCCGTGTGCAATAAACAGCCTTTTTGCACATGTTGGATACAATATTTTTTCTATGATCGAACCTTATTTATATAAATCAAATTAAAATAATCTTCCCTTAATTACCTAATTCTCCATGTATAATTAATAATTTAAGCAACCTTTGGCTTGAAATTTTATTCAATTGTTTTTACGCGAGATGCGTCCTGTCGCCCGTCATTTTGTTTGTATTGTTTAGAAAAGTATTTTATTAGAAGTGTGAAAAAATTGATTTTACCATGATAGAGGTCGAGTTAGAGGCTAATAATTCTGAAACAGAAATAAAAAATACGTTTGCTAAAATACCCAAACTACTATTTTAATTTTTTGCTGCTAAAACTTCAAGTTATAAGTCCGATGTTTATTAGTATATGGATACCTTGGACACGACTCCTAATTATGGCGTTGCAATATACAGGGTGTTCCATTAAAAATAGTTGAAAATTTTAATGTCGAAAAAAGGCAATTTTTTTACTCCCACTGTATAATTGTAGACAAAATTTGGTACCAACTAGAAAAAACTTTAGGCCAAGAGAAAAGGAATTGCGTAAACCGCAGGTGGCTAACATAACTGGTATAAAAGTTATAAGCATTTAAAATGGGTCACTCTCGGCTGGGACACCAATGAATGACCAGAGTATTTAAAAAATTAGTTTTCAGCTTTGCAAAATGACACCTGTCAAAATTTTGCCCCATCGAGTGTGGTGGCAAGTCCGTTCCTGGCTTCCCTGACGATGTAAAACATCTAATGTAGTATGGTTTTATGAGTCTTTATGGCCTTCATAAAATATTAAAACTTCATTAAATTATACATGTCGGTTCAAAAGTTAGAGACGAAAAGGTATATCGATGAGTACTCCTTTGGGGCTCTCTATCTCCGTTAAGGGGCACTTTAGAATTTTTTTTCTATGACAAATATTTTTACCTTACCTATACGCTCCAGAGAGAATTCCATATACTTACCGGACATTCTGTATATGTAGTAAAAATCCAATTTCTAAAATCACACTTAGACTACGTTCCGGAAAACTTAAAGACTTCAGGGAGTGAACTTTCACCAAGATATAATGATAAGAGCAAGTGTGATGTCAGGATTATTGCCGACTATTACTGGATGTGAAAGAGGGACGATGCTACTACCGAACACAAACGGAAATCGTTAAAAAGAAGCTCCGAAGGAATGCGAAATAAGTTATTACTTAATTAGGTTTATTGCAATAGTTTATTAAGTAGAAGATTCCTACACCATATTTTTATTATATCATTGGTCATTGGAAAAAATTGCTTCCTTAATGATGAAATGAGTTAATAATGTTTATTGTAATAATTTAAATAACAAATTTGTATAAATTAATTAGGTAGAAGATTCCTATTTCTTTATGATAACGTTCATCATTAGAAAATATTGTTTTCTTATCCATCTCTAAACTTAAAAAGTTTACGTGATGGAACAAATAATCAATACCATATCCGAAATTAGGATGACAAAATTATATAAAATTAATTGATACTTTTCATTCAGACAATTTTTAAAAAGATACATTTTGCTGGCTTGTGCCAATTAATTTTTTTCCTGTGTTTAGATTATTTTAATTTATCAATAATTTAAATTTTCATTTATATCGGACAATTAATAAAAGAAAATATTTTTAATCTTCTTAAAATATAAACGAGAGGTAGGTATTTGTAATAGCCTCAAGGTATGATGCTGCTTGTGCGTCCGATGCATACTGCAAACGCAAATTTTAATGGATTATAATTTAGAAACTGGTTCAACTTGTGAGTATTAATAATGAAAATTCTCTGTTATTTCAAAAACTAATAATTTACAAAATAAATTTCAATAAAGAGCATTAGCACTTTTTGAAACTTTTGTGGTCGCTTAAAAAATATGACCGATCAGCAGAGAATTAGTGATCGCTATCGTAGCGTTACGTATTGATGAACGCGACCTTACTTTTATAGAAAATTTCTATAATTGCTCGTGCGTAAGATCCCAATCTTTTAAGGACTGCTGTTAATCCACAATAAAATAAGGTCATTTTTGAAAAGTTCTTTAAGGCGTCAATTCGGCACAATTATTAAATTTTTTCCAAGTCTCAAAATTTAGGTTATAACTGTGTAACAGTTATTGACAAATACGGGTACAAAATTTCAAGTCGATCGGATATATTTAGTTTCAACTCAGTATTGTACCGGGCATTAAGAAAACACGTTTCGAGAATAACGAGTTTAAAGTTTCCAATAGATAGTTTGTATGAAGAAACACACACAGCTAATCAGAAAATACTTTGCCTACGAGTTTCTACTTTTTTCTGGCCAATCTGGCCCCGTTCGACTCATACGTACTCGGCAAATCATCGTACTTTGAGGCATCTTGCATTTGCTCTGTGATATTCAAAATTCATTCCCATCACTTCCGTTATTTTTTACTTATGGCGAAAAACCGTCGTTGAACATCCAAACTGCCAACATTTTCAACCCATTAAATGAAAATCTGGACACACGCTGACTAATTTCTTAACGAATATTATGATTATGAACTGCATTATATGTTTATGCATCGAAAAATGATCCAAGAAAAAAAAACGGTCGCCGGCTACGAGTATAAACTCTATACGTAAATACTATATATTATCTGTATCTTCTATAGTCACAACACAAGGGGATGGGCGTATCGTAATATCTCCTTAGAACGAAAAGTAACAGGAATTTCGTCACAATATATTAGAAGAATATTCTTAGGAGTATCTAAAAATATAAAAAGAAAAAATCGCAAAAAAAGAATCAGAGTCATTTTAGCTTTAACTTTCTAATAATAAAGTGCTTCATGCGGGGTCGAAAGTTAACTACGTAACTAGAGTCCGCTTTTAAAAATACACTGGATATACTATTAAGCTAAATCATGGGAAAAATACATATGCCGTTTGCCTAATTAGCGAACCTATTCCGTGGCATGACAGTTACGGGATAAAAATTATCGACACGAAAATGCCATTAGCGGTTGAAATGGAAGCAGCTCAAAGGGGCGCTAAATTTTTGTATTATGAAGTTTACAAAGCGTAATGGCCATTAATTACGTTTAAAGAAATATGGATCTTATAACGCAAACTATAAAAAAATAATTGTTTAATATGATCTACATAAATAAAGTATGTTATTTATTAATGTGTATTAATATGAACTACTTTTCCATTATTATACCATCCTTAATTCCTTCCTTACACATCGTTATGCCGTAGTCAAAAATCATGGAGAACATAATACTAAAAGCCGATGGTAACGAAGTCATATGGCATCGCGTTTAGGTAAAAAATCTTCCAATTGAATTTTGGTCATTAGAGATCAAGAGACGCTAACTTTGACACCGCCAATCAACATGGTGATAGCGATAATTAGACAATAATTCTTGTTAAATGACATTATATTGTTGAAGACATTAAGGTGTCTTGTACCTTTAGGTAGAATGTAGTGTGGGCACCCACAACCCCACAATGTACCTATGTGTGGCCTGGCCTGATTTTTAAAAATTATGTAGTTGTTATATGTTTTTTTAATTTAAATAATATCATTTTATTAGCCCTTAGAGTTTTTACCATTTTACTAATACAATAGTTGCCTTGGCGTGAAGGCAGTTCCAACTAGTAGATGCAATCGGGTTCCTTCTGCGACCAAACAAGGAATGCAGTCAAAGATTCAAATAAAATAAACATTGTAATTTTAATGAATAAAATAGAACATTACTAGCACAGTGTAAATTTTTTTTGGTCACACTCCAGCGAATTATGATTTGGAAACAATTTGGTTTTTAGTGAAGTGATTCGTTTATGCGTAGCTTATTACTTATTTGGAGTTAATGTGCGACTTTTTACGTCATTCTTGCGTGCGGGTATTTTTCAAATTTTTTAAACAAAAAGTGCAAAAAATAATGTATACAATAGTCAAAGTTCCTAAAAATTTCAAAAATATTTTTAATTTATAAAAATTAGATACCTATTCTATCTTTTGGTCAATCGTACGAGGCCTACGACCACGTACAGTTTGAATATATAATCATTGAAGATCTAGACGTCTATTATTTATTATTTTAAGCATTAAACTTAATTGACTATATATTTAATAAAAATAATTAGATGAAGATTCTTATTTTCGTGTGCAACATATATGATCTTCATCTATTTTAAATGAAAATATGTCATTAATTTTACCTATAAACACATTTGTTGTTTATTTGAGAAAATTTCATTTTTTAAATCCTCATCAAGGCAGAAAGTGTTAAAAACTTCCAGAGATACCACTTGAAGTTATTGGCAACTCTCTGTAATTTTAAATTTTATGTTTTAAAAAGTTAACAAAACAACAGCTATTCATATTTTTTCATTTTTAATAATAACTTAACTCGACTCAATTTATATGATGAATTTTGCTAAACTCCAATATAATTTGGGACACCCGGTACACTAAAAACAGGCAAAAACGTTAAAAAATATTAACTAACATCGCTCTATACTGTAAGACAACAAACATAGTGTTATTTTTACACTACTTTCTTTTACACCCTGTACTTACCTAAACTGACCTCAACACAGTAATGAATCAAAAAGATTAAAGAAAGGAATGAAAAAACGACACAACAAAAATTCTTCATCACCTAGTTTCTTATGTACCAAATCTTATTTTAAACAATCCTGAATTTTACTAACTATTTAATAATAACCAGAAAAACATGAATCATATGTACCTACATTAAAATAAAAACAATTTGCCCAAACAAACTAAAAATCCTTAAATCCCCTACAAAATATTAAAGTAACATTTCTATAGTGTTTCATTATTATGAAAAATTGGCTAAATTTTACTTTTCTTTAACCCTGTATAAAATCAACACACCAAAAAGAGACGAAAATACTAAAGAAATGTAAGAAAAATAAACTTTTTACACCCGGAGACCTTGAGCTACAAAAAGCGCGTCTTGGAACATCCTGTATTATGTAAATTTTCGTATTTCAAAAGAATTGGCTTTCTCTACCAATACATTTTCGTTTTTATTATAAAATATTTAAAAAAAAAAACAGTTCTTCATTTACTTTCCGATTAATATAATGAATTTTGCTAAACTTCCATATATTTTGGTACACCCGGTACATTAAAGTCACTCAAAAAACGTAACGAAATATTTTCGATGAAACTCTTCCATTATTTTTTATCTATAATTAACTGCTTTTAAAAAAATCAAGACAATTGAGAAGTAGCTTTTGAGTAACATAAATTAAAAAACGACTTTTTGGGACATCCTGTATATGCGAATTTTTGGTATTTCAACAGAATTGACCCTTCTATATCAATACATTTCCATGGATAATCCTTTTCATTCTAAATAAGCAAATAAAACAGTTCTGTATATTTTATAATTTTGAATATGAATTTTGTCAAACATAATTTCTTGGGACACCCGGTACACTAAAGCACACCCTGTGTAAAAAATTCCAAAATTCAAAATATACATTCTACATAATCTGACTAGCGCGCTTTCCGATGAGGTATTAAAAATTTTAATCAAAATTTCTTTTAACCCAAAAACAAATTAATAAAGTCGTTTTAAAAAATTGCGATTTTTAGTTTTTCTCGAAAATATACAATTTCTAAATTTTTTAGGTATAAGAAGATGTACCGTAGAAAAAAAAAATATTTAAGATGCACTATCTAACGGTCTAAACTGCACAACTAACCTGATCTGACTTTTCGTATTCAAGCTATTAAGTATTAAATGTACTGTTTTGTGTGCGTGTTTTGACTTTCAATCGATGAAAAAAAAAATACTTTTCATTTTCTAATCGTACTGAAAAACAATAGGATTCTGAAGGTTGACGTTCTCCATAGCATCAGAAAATTTTAATCAATTTATACCTAGAGGTTCGGCCGCCACGTGGGCCGTGTGATTTTTTTTTTACTTTGACGTTTTATACCTTTTTTCCGAAACACCCTGTAAAATCGAATTTTATCGCACCAGATATCCTAAGGAGTCGTCCATTTTTTGGGAAAGTTTAATTATTTCAGCGTTAACCGTTTTTTTTTCTTTAATCAAAAAGAATATTTCAAATGTTAAATGACACGACTACGCCATCCGAACATCCAAGCCCAGGCAGGACAGTTCAGAAGCGGGGTGAAAACCCGCTTGTAACAAGGCGTATCAGTCGTGGCCGATTAATCGGGTAACATTATTTTAGACATAGAGTGTAATATGACTTCTGGATAGAAAGTTTACATATCTCGTCATCAGAGACAATAAATGACATAAAAATGTACCACTTTACGAGACCAAAAAAATTAAACAACTAAAACTGTTAATTAAAGAGATTGCAATGAACGTGTAATCGTATATTACCTAATAAGTTGTAAGAGGCATTTTATTGCGCATGAATGGAAAAATTATTTAATAGACATTTTTCAAGGATAAATGATATGCGCATGCGTGGCGCCAATTCAACATATGCGGAGATTGCGAGTAACTCTTAATGCACAGGCATAGGAAGTATAGGTTATAGTAGGTTAACATGAGACGACGGAATTAAACATTTATGGACAATGCTACAGAAAGACTACATTGTTAAAAGCACTTTGGGGGAAGAAAATCCTCGGTTGAACCGACTTCTCCACACAAAATATCGAACATATAAAAAATGTATTACGAGATAGTTTACATTATATTTACCGGTTTTACAAAGTATAAATGTTGCCATATCTTAATTTTTATAGATTGGCCAAGATTTAAACTTTAGATTTCATTGCATTTTATCATCAAAAGTGTGTCTTATTAAAAAAAAAAACATTCCAAACATTGAAATTCGTTGAATCGCTAGATAAGCGCCTCTTTGTGGATCGGAAAAAAGATTAATTTTATTGAAAACTGGTTAGCACATTTTGTTTGATGTCTCAATTACTGCGATATTTAGAGAATTTCCTTTTTAAAGGAGAAATGGAAACTAATTGCGTTTTGTGATAGTGAAGTGTTATTTATTTTCCGGATAGATGTTCTTATTTTTGCATTATTTCAGGCTACCTACAAAGGGCATTACCTTTTGTATTTCGAAGCGGCTCGTATACAGTATGAGTTAGGGTATTAGGTATCGCATACTTTTCATATAATAATATTAAAGTAGAAAGTTGAGTCAGAGATTATTTGAGACGAATAATTTTGTTAGTGGGGCAAAATTGGACGAGGCCATATCGGTCCGATTTTCTCCATGGTATCCGATATCGCCCAGTTGGCATTAAATTTTATTTGCATTATCTCAATAAGTAATTATAAAAGAAATCGGCAAGACCAGAATGAGACGCAGAATAGAGGCTGTTAATAAAGGTGATTTAGGCTTAAGAAAAGCGACACAAAATGGTGGCGTAACTAAATCTACCTCGAGAATATAGCTAACAAATTTAAAACAGTTTTAAAAGGTGAGGGCTGAAACGGAAATGAGTATGAATGAACAGTAGGTAGCAATAGTGCAAAAGATGAAACATACAAGGAATTCTTTGCAGGCGTTGGAAAACCAAAAGAAAACGAACAAACAGCGCAGATGAATTATTATGTTTATATCGTAACGAACGATATTCTGCAATCAAGAGAAAAGTGGGTGCAGTGTGTGGTATACTATAAATAGAGCCCTCAAAGGGTCTACTGGAGAAGTGGCTTGAAGGAAGATAATTTTAATGCACTTAAATGCAGAAAATGTACTTATTTCTAATTAATTTGTTTGTCCGGTTTTTTACTCCAGATCCTCGCCGATTCTGTTCCAAGGGTCGGTGCAAAATCAGACCAGATAGTCTAAATAAAAAAAATTATTTTTTTATAATTTGGATAGAGTTTCAACTCTTTATTTTAGCTCTCCCATGTTAGTAACAGAAAACGTGTTAAGTTTGACAACACCGTGATCCCTTTTTAATTAATTAGCAAAATATTAGGTTTGTCTTAAATCATCGCAGTAAAACACAGGTACATGATCCTCTACTGTTTCGTGTACCAATTCTAAACCAACAACGACAAAATATCGAATAAGAATAATAGACTGTGATAACATTTTTAACAAAACTGCCAAGCTGCAGCACTACTTAAAGTTTTCAACAAAAATAATTATTCCTTTTTTTTTTCATTCTTAATCTTAATTAACATTCTACAATAATAATATACCTATTTGGATTTCGTTTTGAATTAATACTTCTTGTATGTACGAACTCGTCCGGTATGTTAATTCACACACCTCGTTGTCGCTGTTGAAAACCATTGTCACCTGATCATTGCAGTCGAGACTTCGACATCATTCCTTTAATAAAAATTTGTGGCGGTGTAAAAATTTGGCCTTAAGCTGGCCCATCAGAGTGCCACAATTTCTTGATATTCGTACTGCACTTTATATACCGCCCGAATATATTCTTGGACCGAGATTACTATTTTTGTAGATGTTGTATGTAAAAATAGTTTATCCAGGAACAATTTTGTCCATTTAAGAATAAATCTTCAAAAATCTTTTGTTTATGTTACTTACTACTTTTAAATTTCTTTATTATTATTCTCTAAGATATTAATAACAACACGTAATACTAATCCAACTTATAGCTACTTATAACTAAGAACTAACGTGCACTAAGCCGGGCCTCGCAGAAGCCCGGGTCTGGTGTTAGCCTTGTGGTATCACGCACCGTTTTTAACTTCACTTTATATACCAATTATATATCGCCCGAATATATTCTTGGACCGAGATTACTATTTTTGTAGGTTTTGCATATAAAAATAGTTTATCCAGGAACAATTTTGTCCATTTAAGAATAAATCTTCAAAAATCTTTTGTTTATGTTACTTACTACTTTTAAATTTCTTTATTATTATTCTCTAAGATATTAATAACAACACGTAATACTAATCCAACTTATAGCTACTTATAACTAAGAACTAACGTGCACTAAGCCGGGCCTCGCAGAAGCCCGGGTCTGGTGTTAGCCTTGTGGTATCACGCACCGTTTTTAACTTTCTACTAAAACCGCCACTTTCTGGTCAGGTGACCTTGTAGTGCGTTCCTAGGATTTGTCCACCTCTCGGCTTGAGTAATGTTTGCCACAATATCTATGGTGGTTGTAAATTGGATTCTTTCAGACATCAGTGGAAAAACTTTTATGTTAGATAAGATGCAAATAGCTTATAGTGAACGAATTTACTAATTTTGCTTTTTAAAAAATTAAAATGGACGTTAGGTACCTATATTATATTTTACTAAAATTTTTTCGCGCTTTAAGCAGTTTGGTAAGTATACACCGTTTTATTGTCCCTAGTTCGAGAGTAGGTATTTGTGAAACATAAAGAACGTCGCTTTCTATAATACCAATAAAAAAAAATGTTGTTCACTTCTAACTGGATCTGTATGCAGCGCTGCCTGGTTCTATCACGAGCCCCCACTAACCGCGGCGCATGAGCACTAAGTTGAGAAAAAGCAACAATATTATTTAACAAATGGTTTGTCAGTTTGGACATTTTTTGAAAATTAGGTAGATGCATCTGTCTTTTTTAATCCCGCCTCAGTGATATTAGCCGCCTATAATTCTCCTGTGCCTCATGCGTTTTGCATAATATATACCCTAAGATTTACTTGCAGTACGTTTATGTTGACCATGTGTAAATTTGAAATTGCATAGAAGTAATATGCTTATTACTACACTAGAGGTCGTAGGTAAAAAGTATAAATGAAGCCAGGCCAAGAACAAAGTCAAACCCGAAGCAGCTCCCGTACTCGCTATTCCACCTACTCAAACGCTAGCGAAAAAGAAAGCAAAAAATCTATGTATAAGAAAAACTACACATCCTCCTTCACTTTTACACAATTACAAAGTAGATGCAAAGAAGGTTTTCAATTTATTAAGTAATATTTTGTCGTTTTCGAAGCCTTACTTCAAATACTTTGCTAGCCAAGCAGTAAAGTATTGAGGAAATGAGGAATCCAGCTTTATAGTAGTTAAGTCCCAAAGGGCCTTCAGTTGTGGGAAGTTGAATCTATAGATATTCAATATAGAAATACTGAAAAGATTCCAATCTAAAGTGTTACAAATTATGAACAACGCTCCGTTGCTTGTCCTAGATGATGTTATTGCACAAGATCTTCAGATGAATACACGATACCTAAAAGCAACAGTGACAGATATTTACAAAATCCCAGCGCTACAATAAAAACATACACGAGCAGATAAAATGCAACACTGAGTTTCACCATTTCCCAGTATTTTAAATATTGCTGACTGGTGCTTTCAGGTCGTAAATTAAATAAATAATTTTGCGAAAATTTATTATAATATTTAAATAATAATTTAAACCAACTTGGGCAATATAATTAACTACTCGTGTGGCTTAGCCACCAGGTTTTAAAAATATTGTAAATTCCCTAATATCAAATCTAGGTGGTGTAAATAACTTAAAGGTAATTGCGAATGATTATATTCTTCTTAACATGTTAAACTTGTAAGCTACACATTTGCGTTTTGTTACTACTTTTAACGGGTTGGTTAAATTGAAACAGACATTATTAGAATTACACTTGCTTAATTCATCACAGCTAACCCAAACTCGAAATTACACGCATAGTGCATGATTCTTTCCTCATTAAAAAAAAATAAAAAAATTTCGATTAAAATTTTTAACCAAAGACCTTCAGTATATTTCAGAACCATAACTAAAAAAAAATATTGGTGTGCTATGGAATAAAAACCAGATATTAAAAATAAATAATAAAAATGTGTTATTTTAATAATCAAGTAAATACGGACAACGCCGACAAAGTAAGTTAGCTTTTAATGAAACTTCAGAGATTTGAAACGGGTCAAAAGGTGTTGCGAAGCATAAATCCTGGAATGTAAATAAAAGTTCCTCCCAAAAGGATGTAACGCGAGTGTGATGAATCGTCTTGAGGCAGGCATTTTGCAAATGTACACAAACCATAGGAAGTTAAAATTGCACTGTATTGCAGTCATTATGGACATTATGGAATAATATAAATTTTAAAAAAGTTCAAATTTCTTTACATGAAGAAGCTTAATTATTAGTTAGTGGTACAACATATTATGCTATCATATAACTTTCTGTCATTCAACGTCAATAAATGTTGCTAAATAGATAGGTTTTGATAATAAATGTTATATTAATATTATTATTAATAAGGTCATAGTTTATTAGCGTGAGCGTATATGAAGTATTTTCGAGCGAAAACATAAAAAATGTCGAAAATAAAACATTTCATTTATTTTTCTACTCCTATACTAGTAAGAACCTACTTACGCACTGTCTACTGTATCACTAAAACTCTTATAAATAACACACACTATATTGTTATAAGCCAAGCTGTGCGTAAGGACAGTAACGTAATATATATATACAGGGTGTTACTTAATGATGTGGCGTAATTTCAAGGGAGTATTCCTGAACCAAATTCAAATAGAAAAGTTCATATAAACATGTGTCCTGAAGAGTCTGGTTTTCAAGATACAGGGTGTCAAAGTTTAAAAAAAAATAGGTTTTTTATTAATATCTAAATGATCCTTTTACCGATTTTGTTGAAATCTGGCAGGGTTATTCATTGTAATAAGACGCTAAGTTGGCACTAACTAAAAGGAAATTATAAGTTCCAGTGGCGTCTCGGGGGGCAGTGTCACGAATAATATTGACAAAAACAATGTGCGCTACTGAGTTTTTTGAAAAATTTGAATTTTTTTCAGATTGGGCATCTACAAATACAACTTTTTTGTCTCTTAATATCTTTTCGTATATTACTTCCTTTTCGAGGAAAAAAATAAAAACGACTTCATTGCATGTCGGAAAATTGTTAAAATAAAATCAAGTTAACTTTGATCGTTGCTAGGAAATGTTGTTTTGTTATTATGAACATAATGGTTTTGACTTTAGTTTACCCTACTGACTTTCGGTAACAGTTTGTTATTATTTTTCCTCTGGTCAAAAGGTTAATAATTGTGCTATTCAAAAAATGGCAAATACCTAATTATTCTAATTTGGAGATGACACAAATGCATTTCCTTTATGGTCTTGCCAATTGTAATTCGGCGGAGGCCCGGCGGCTCTATCAAGAAAGGTATCCTGACCGTGTCCTTCCATGTAGACAAATATTCATAAACATTCATCGTCGTCTGACTGAATCTGGCAGTTTTAAACGTAATACCTCAGAGGCAAGACCTCGTACAATTCGAACTCCCGCAGTTGAGGAGGCTGTCCTACATGCGGTCGAAGAGAATCCTGCAACTAGTACCCGAAAAATAGGTAGGGAATTAAATATTTGTTATAAAATGGCATGGGGCTTACCAAAATCGTTGGATAGGTCGTGGAGGACCACAATTCTGGCCACCTAGATCGCCTGACTTAAACAGCCTAGATTTCTATTTGTGGGGGCACCTAAAAGCATTAGTTTTTGTTACACCAATTGAGACAGAAGAACAACTAAGGAATAGAATTATTGACGGGTGTGAAACCATTCGTAACACTAATGGAATTTTCGAAAGAGTTCGTCGCTCGATGAGAAGGAGAGCAAAAGCCTGCATAGAAGCGGGAGGTAGTCATTTCCAACATTTCTTGTAAATAGTCATTACTGTTTGTTTGTTAGATTTTAAAAAATGGCTTAGAAATAAATATACTGAACGATCAAAGTTAACTTGATTTTATTTTAACAATTTTCCGACATGCAATGCAGTCGTTTTTATTTTTTTCCTCGAAAACGAAGTAATATACGAAAAGATATTAGAAGACAAAAAAGTTGTATTTGTAGATGCCCAATCTGAAAAAAATTTAAATTTTTCAAAAAACTCAGTAGCGCACATTTTTTTTGTCAATATTATTCGTGACACTGCCCCCTGAGACGCCACTGGAACTTATAATTTTCTTTTAGTTAGTGCCAACTTAGCGTCTTATTACAATGAATAACCCTGCCAGATTTCAACAAAATCGGTAAAAGGATCATTTAGATATTAATAAAAAACCAATTTTTTTTTAAAACTTTGACACCCTGTATCTTGAAAACCAGACTCTTCAGGACACATGTTTATATGAACTTTTCTATTTAAACTTGGTTCAGGAATACTCCCTTCAAATTACGCCACATCATTAAGTAACACCCTGTATATTACGTAACAGTTGCGCCATCACATTGGCCATGAGCCGTCAAAATCCTGAAAATTTTCAATACATTTTTTATGCGTCGCCTTGACAACGTCAATGTCTGTATTAACAGAGGCAATTTTAAACGTCAAAATTTTTAATTTGTATATTATTTTTGGTTAGTACATATGTAGTTAGTGGTTAGCAGTTAGTAGTATAAGCGACTCCAATATTGAGATTGAGGGAACGCCACCAGAAATTGCATTACAAGCTGCTGCCGCGGCAAATAATGTATTACCCGAAAAATCCAGGGAGAGGTACGAAAAAGTATATCAAAAATTTATTGACTGGTGTATTGATAACCATGTGAGTACCTACTTAGGAAATGTTTTACTGGCATATTTCGATAATTTAACAAAAACCTTTAAACCCTCTTCACTTTGGGCGATTTATTCGATACTACGCACTAATTTAAGCATAAAGCACAATATTAATATTGAAAATTATCATAAACTACGAGCCTATTTAAAGAGAAAATCAGATGGCTATAAGAGTAAAAAATCCAAGATACTCACCGCAATCGATGTAAATAAATTCCTAAATGAAGCGCCGGATCAAGATTTTTTATTTATGAAAGTAGTTTTAATTTTTGGAATTTCTGGAGCTTGCAGAAAACAAGAGCTAAAGAATATAAAAATTACTGATATAGAAAACACTGGAAACACTCTTATTGTCAAGATTCCTGATACGAAGACAAAAATACCACGTTCCTTTATAATTTCCGGAAAATTTTATGGCATATGTAAAAACTATATAGAACTTCGAAACCTTATTAAGGACACCAACATTCAACAATTTTTCTTAAACTTTCAAAAAGGCAAAGTAACACGTCAGGTAGTCGGTATTAATAAGTTAGGAGCAGTGCCAAAAAATATTGCAGAATATTTAAAACTGCCCAATGCTGCTTTGTACACAGGTCACAGGTCACTGTTTCCGAAGAACTTCCGCTACAATTCTAGTCGACGCTGGAGGTGACTTAATGGCCTTAAAGAGATATGGCGGTTGGAAATCTTCCACTGTGGCGGAAAACTATGTAGACGAATTCATTCTAAATAAAACTATAACTTCAAACAGAATCTTGTACTCCGTCGTAAATCATTCAGCATCTACATCCACATTTAATAAGTTGCCAGACCATGAAGAAACTACAGAATTTATTCCGACAAATATCATGACAATGAACACCAATCTAATGGAGAAATCAGTTGCTCCAATTATAATAAAAAATTATCAAAATTTTACCATTAATTATAATAATAAATAGTTTTTATTTTCCATCTGTACCTACATTGTAAATTATAACATTTTCAATAAAGTTTGTTTGTTTGTTTTCTCTTGTAAAATAAAGCCTATTCATTGTATTGTTTCCCTAAGGTTTATATAGGTAACACTTGCTCTTTTTTTTATTTACTATTTTTTACGGTCGTCGGCGTATCAGATGCCATCTTGAACCGGTCATCGACCGTACGGTTTTTAATCGTGCGGTCTACCGACTGAGGAGTGTGAAACGGCACCTTCATCCTACGAGATATCCGATCTCATCCGGCCTATCGGCGTGAATAGGATGGTTTTGATATCGATTAATTTTACACTCTTCCCTAAGACAAGAGCACGCGGTGTTTCCCAAGCGGTCACCCATCCAAGTACTAACCGCGCTCGACACTGCTTAACTTCGGTGATCTGACGGGAACCGGTGCTTTAAGTGTCGCTAGGCCCTTGCCTACACTTGCTCTAATTTATAAAAAAAAAAAAAATAATATGAAGTCGTAGAAAAAAGTATAGTACACAACTCGAGTGGTAAGCCTATTACACACTCTTTTAACGTTCGTATCGTAAATTTCAAAGTCGTGTGTAATAGGCTTCTTGCCACTCTTGTTATGTAATATACTATTACATGTTGATGTAACCGATACCTGAAATCTACATCAATGTAGCTTCCAAAATAACAACCTATCCCTATCATATAACAAATTTGTGGACGCATCGAGGGTTGCAATATCAATAAGAAACTCGTTAGCTTCTCTTCAAAATAGCTATTCTGGATTCATTAGTTGACAAACTTTTAATTATAGACAATCATTACACCAGGCGTCGATTCCTGGAGCCGACTACCGTTTGTCGTGTGCCGGTAATCGACATCCGTATTTACGTATTAATAATGATATTTTTCAGTTTTTACCATCTTAATAAGTTAACTACATATCGTATTGGTGTTTTATAATGTGGCTAATTTTACTAAATCAATTAGTTTCAAGGAAATGGTTGCGTGGTTTCTTAATCTTAAACTCAAGCTGAGCGTCAACTTCACAACATACATATCCAAATTTTGGTAATTAAAACTTAAGGGGTGGATTTAGAAGGATATTATTTATTAACTGGAAATACTAGACATCTAAATTGATCTTAATGGTAAAATGTTATTGGTTAGTAACATAGAGAATATAAAAATTTATTTTTGGAATATAGAGATCATTTCAGAACTATAGTCGTAGCCACATATAAGTGAGATTCCCAAAAAAATTACATTTTTTTATCATCTAAAGCCTACCGTTAGTATTTAGACCGGGCGCATAGTTCTTCTCAAGATTTTAAAAATATATTCGAATAAATTCGTTATTTGTACAAAATTATTGTTTAAATTTATTGCAAAAAATGTGTCTTATTCGGTGTATACCTTATTTTCAGACTTAATAAATTTTCAACAAAAATTAGATCAATACAAGAGTTTTAAAGATTATTTAATTTAGCATGTTCTCCCGCTCTAAAATATTAAATTCAGTTGCCGATTTCTTGCTGGGCTATATTTTAATTGCCTTATGCCTTGTCAAAAAAACGGGGCCAGAGCCGGAGTAGTATTGACAAGTATGAGTGTGTGTATGTGTGTGTGTGTGTTTTAATTTACTATGCTGTGTTACATCTAAACATTGCGCTGACTTAGTGTTTTCATGTTCAGTTTGTTGCCGTACAGTTTGATGTTCGTTATATAATAGTTATAATTATTAATTGAGTGTTTCATTTAGGATTTATATTATTTGAGTTAAAATACATTTGTTTAGTGTTCGTGTTTCGCGGTTTTGATGGATTGGATTTTTCTATTGGAGGACAATGTTGCAACCGTGGTAGAAAAATTCTCATTGGTTAAGGAGACCATGGAAGGAGAAATATTTTGAACCCGAAGGTTCTAAACGATCCTGCTGTAAATTTGATTAAATCGGTTGATTTAGATTTAGGCGAGTATTTCTGAGATTACAGGCAAAGGAAATTTATTTAAATGTGTATAAAAACCTGAAACAAGTTTACAAGCTAACAGAGGTTCCTTATAGTTCTTTATGTAAGCGTGTAAACAAAGGAAACAAACAAAGAAAAAAGCGATCCGATTTAGGAAACCTTAAAGATTTAGATTTGGCTACAGCCAAATTATTAACACAAGTTTAATATATGAAACTTATAAATATAATGAAGTTTCCACTATAGAAATAATAGTAAAACACTTAAAGAGCTCGAAACACCTTGTTCAGAATGCATTTTACGACGAATCATCGGCGATACTGTTTTAAGGCTACTTATTTTTGTATTTTTAATCCCTTTGAACTCCCGAGAAATAACGTATTTCCAAAACTCGGTAAAAAAGTATTTTAACTTAATTCTTCAATATTAAAAAAGAAGACTGGTCGAAGGCCATTGACAATGTTATTAAATATACAGTGAGCTCAAAAAGATTGGAATAAATTCGTTTAAAATTCAGGTGATTATTTTCTGGAAAAACGCTTGGACATGTCGATTATTATTTTTAATTGCAAATTTTCTGACATAAGAAATGTGTATACAGATTGTCTCAAGATGAACATATACCGCCAACATTATTTTTTTTAAATAGAACACCCTGTATAATATATTATTTTTAAATTCTACGATACATTCTAAACACTTTTTGTATAACATACCATATCTCCAAAATCTACGGTTTTCGATATATTGACATTTTAATATTTTTCTGAAAAAATGCTAAGATCCGTGGATTTTTAGTTTTAATTGCGCATTTCTTTATTATTATTGTAACCCGTTACCTGAGTTAATTTATTTTGACCCAGACATTTTTACTTCTTGTCAAAAATTCTTCAAATTGTGTAGATCTATCTAACTTCAAGTAATTTTGTAAAAATGGCGCGGTTAAGTGAAAAAGATAGGATAGAGGTACTAATGATGCTTGGCTATGGAGATAGGATGCGAACCCAAACAGAAGTGTGTGAGTTATTTAACAAAAAGTACCCAAACCGAGCACCAATATCTCAATCTGTTGTTAGTAAAATTGTAAAAAATATAGGGATTTGGGGCATTTTAGAGACAATTGTATTCAAGGTCGACCTAGGATTTTAGAAGATGTGCAGTTAAATGTCCTCTTAGCTGTCCAAGAAAACGACCATAGTGTTACTTGCGGTATTGCCACGAAAAATAATAATTGTCAAGCAACTGTATTGAATTATTTACACAAAAATAAATGGCATCTCTATAGGGTACAGTTGGTTCATGAACTTAATGAAGATGACCCGGATAGAAGAACAGAATTTTGCGAAATAATGATGAACAGATACATTGAAGATCCTCAAATTTTAAAAAGAATTGTGTTCTCTGATGAAGCAACGTTTACTCTAAATGGGCATGTGAATCGCCAAAACTGTCGATATTGGGCTAAGGAAAATCCGCACTGGATCATGGAGTCCCACACACAATACCCGCAAAAAGTGAATGTTTGGGCTGGAATTGTTGATAACCGGATTTTAGGTCCCTTCTTTTTTGATGGTACGTTAAATGGCGAACTGTATCTAGAATTTTTAGAATTTGAGTTAATACCGGCACTTGCTGTACTCTATCCAAATCCAGATGAGCCAGACATTCCCAACAATAACTTATGGTACCAGCAAGATGGAGCACCAGCCCATTACACACGCCCGGTGCGTGAGTACTTGGATACAGTGTTTCCTGGCAAGTGGATTGGTCGACGGGGTCCAATAGAATGGCCGGAAAGGTCACCAGATTTGACCCCGCTAGATTTTTTTCTGTGGGGCTATTTAAAATCTAAAGTATACTTTAACAGACCTAACAATATTGATGAACTTAAAGCTCGAATAAGGCATGAGGTTAGATTAATAGAGCCCCAGGTAATCCATAACGTTTTGGAAGAATTCAAAGATCGACTTGCATATTGCCAGGAAGTTCGTGGCGGTCAATTTCAACATTTATTAAAATAAAATTTAATATAGTCTATGTAAATATTATAGACTAAATAGATGTAAAGAGTTCATTTTTAATTGTAGTTTTCGTACCAGAAAAAATGTCAATATATCGAAAACCGTTGATTTTGGAGATACGGCATGTTATACAAAAAGTGTTTAGAGTGTATCGTAGAATTTAAAAATAATATAATATATCAGGTTCTATTTAAAAAAATTAATGTTGACGGTATATGTTCTTCTTGAGACAACCTGTATACACATTTCTTATGTCAAAAAACTCGCAATTAAAAATAATAATCAACAAGTCCAAGCGTTTTTCCAGAAAATAATCACCTGAATTTTAAACAAATTTATTCCAACCTTTTCGAGTGTATATGACAAACTTTTCTCAATGGTGGTGATAGATCTGGCACAGGACGCAGAATTCTATTTAGACGTTTCTTTGAAATCTTCAATTGAAACACCTAGGCTAAGTTAAAAATCAGAAAAAATCTAATTTTTACCTTAAGCAAAAATTCTGCTTAAATTTATAATTTTGTAATCTCGTATGGTAATATTTACGATTTTTGATAAACCTTATAATAAATATAAAAAGTAAAAATAATATTGGGAAAGATCCTATCATGGCTACCCATTGAAATCGACCCTGGCAGGGTCTTTGTCGGTATTCACGAGTTTTTAACGAGTTTTTTAAATCTCACTTACAGTTAGCGAGGACTATACATACTTACACTTATTATTTAACATCAGGCGATCGTATAATAATAGAATAGCTAAATGCATCGAAGTTAACTGCAATCACCCTGAGCAATTATTGCCAAAAACAGGTATTTTCTTTTTTCGATAGTTTTATAAAAGAATACTTTCAAAAATTCCACATTTGCAAATCAAAATTTAAACGGCTGCATTAGAAATTGTAAATGCAAACATCTCGAAAATAGTTACTCGGAGCGACATTAACAACGTACAACTTTTCTGCGTAAAATTGATATTCTCAATAAAACACCAAGATGCAAAAAAGTTACACTTGTTTTTATGTACCCACATCACTGTTAAAAGAGAACAATCAATTTTAACATTTTTGTCCCAGCCCCAGGAGGTCCACTCCCGTTTTTTCTCAATTTAACTCATAACGTTTAAGTCAAATAGTAACTGATAAAATATGTCATTATTTTTACATAAATTTGATATAAGTACAGTAAAAATAACTACTAAATTAGTTAACTTAACACTTATTTATGTAAATGTTAACGAACTGCGATACTCAATTCTGCAGTAACTTTAACTTTGTAAAAAAGTTAATATTACTTGTTTTTAATCACGTTAGCAGCTCGCTTTGAATAGATTTAACTTCTATACGTTATTTATTTTATTTTGCACTCATTCAAAATGAGTAGTTTAAAATATCAGTTTAATATACCCAAAATAATAAGTTTAATTATTGTTGAGAACAAAATAGATAATTTCACAATTTGGATTTAGAAAAGTGAAAACGCACTTCGAATTATTTAAGCTAGAAGAACTAAAATATCTGAAAACATTTTCAGATCTTTTCGTTTATGCAACTTAAATAACTACAGTACCTACTCGTTCATTTCTCCAAAATTTTTTAAATGGAAACTTTAAAAGGTATACTAATTGTAACGCAATATAGTTTTATAGCAAAAACTACTACTTTTTGTAATAAACCAAAAAATATTTCTAACAATTAATTATCGTAAAATTACAGGTAGGTTATTTGCATTTTTATTTGTGATTCCATCATGTTACCAAAACAAAAACATCCAAATTTTTAACTATAAGATATATTAAAAATCAGGAAATTATATATAAACTTAGGTCTAGTTTGTAAAAATGCGAATCGCCAATTTCGTTATCATTGATTAAAATTAATTAATCTCTAAATTTTATTTCAAATTTTACCAATTGAAATGATATTTGCGATGTAATAAGAATAATTTTGGTAAAATATCTAATGGAATTTAATATTATTTATTATATCTTAAAACTATAATAAATAATATAGGTATAAAATACACATTGAGAAAATATTCTGTTTTGAATTAAGAAAAATGTATATTTTGGAATATTCAACTTATCTTAGAAACTATATTTTTGTTTAACAAATATTCTGTAATTGTTAATATACGTTGTGTAGTATTAATTCATAGCATTTACCTTATAACTAACTGAACTAATTTTTTGTAACATATATTTCGTTATAACACATGAAATATTTTTAATTTACAAATTTTGAGGATAATACTTTTTTAGGTGTACAAATTCGCTCCTAAAAACTGATAAAAACAACTAGGTACCTACACACCTACCTAGGGGCGCGACACTCCTTAAATAGGTGTGGAAATTGTCGAAATTTATTTATATAATCACATTTAAATACAAATGAATACAAATAAATACAAATTCATAGAAAGAAATACATTTAAATCCATAAATTCATTATTTATTTGATGCATTCAAAAGTATTTATAAATACTAACTTTTAGCGCTTATCTACATATCATTTAATATTATAAAGAAATAACAAATCTAAACAATAAGTGTGCATTTTAAATTAAATAAAATAAATGTTAGATACTTGCCATAAATGTAGTTTAAAATATTCAAAACTAAAAGATTTACTGAAGAATAACCACCGGCCAAAATATGATAAAAAATGCCTGTCTGTTCCTCTCGGCGGCAGGGTAGGCAAAACGGCAAAAGGAAGACACTGGGTGGTGGGGACATGCGCGTTTTTGATTAACTTAAAAAATTATTTAGATTTACTCTCTATAAATGCAAATTTTACTAACCAAATAGTTAATAGAAGCATATTTTACTATTACTAATTTGTTGATTTCATACACTGATAAATCTATTCTGACTTTCTTGTGCCTATATGATTTATTATTATCCAGAAATTTAATAAAAACAATATTTTTAAGAAATAAGGTAGGTGCTTCACTAATTTTAATATCTCAACCTTCCAGCTATTTGCGTTTTATTATTACGTTGCACGCAATCAATAATAGGAAAATAGGCCTTGAAAACGCAGAAGATCTATCTTTATTCTCTGGTTTATTAAAATTTATTGCGATTTTTAGGTTTAAACCAGATATATTTTACTCAGGCTAAATCCTGATTATGATCTTAATTGCTCTATGTTCCATCAATAATAGGACACCTTGTATATTACTAAAGATCCTTCCTCGTCGTGTTAGTATCGGGGACCTAATATGTGCATTAGCATAAATGTACCTAAGTGCGTATAAAGTTACTTAAAAGGCAGCCCTGCTTGAGGTGATTTGAACTGCACTGCCGGATATTTAATTGTACCTAAATGGTACAGGCATCATGTTTTGCATTTTAAGCAGACAAAATAAATGTAAAATTTCCCTAACAGCTATTATACTGTGCAATTTAAGACTAGCTACTGAAGGCTTTGTTTGATTTTCCCAATAATAGGTAAAACTAGTAGGTAATAATTTAATAATTTTTTTTAGAAAATAATGTACATAATTATATTATTACAATATAATAAAAAGTAAGATAATCCACCTCGAGTTTACCTAATAAATATAGAAAAAGCTGGTGATTTCGGTGAGTGTAGTGCAATGCATTCCTGTTTTCAGAGAATTCATGTTATGTAATTTTCCAAGAAATTTCCAAATCAATTCTGCATTTACGAAACATTTAAAATATTAATTCTATTCACTCTACTTTAGAGACTCTTAATAGTTCACAAAATCGATTAGGTTTTTGGTGCGATTTTTTTTTAATGATCAGGTGCGTTCGCGCAGGAAGCAATTCACGTTGATCTTAAATCTTTGGAGATTATACTCGCTGGGGAACACGACATCAGGGAGGTCGATCCAGAGCGATAACGTTCTCTACATGAAGGAATTTTTTAACAGTGTTGTTCGAGAAACATGCGAACTGAACCACGTACGAGTTAGCTGTCGTGGTTCAACGCATATTTCTACAATGTGCCGCTCTGGGTGAAATCAGGCGGGCAACCTTAGTTGAATACCTGTCATGAAAAAAATTGTAAAAGAGACTTAAGTCACCAACCTCTTATCGATAATCCAGTCGTTCAGGTTGTTTTTCAAATTATGTTGGCTGATCAAGCGAATGGCTCTTCTTTGAATATAATTCAGCATTCTCAGGGTATGTTTAGACGCAGAGCTCCAAATGTGTGAGTTCCAGCGTTGGTTGAATTTGGACTTTATAGCGTCAAATGCTGTTGGGGTGTATAGAGATTCTTAGTTTGGAAAAATATATCCCACTTCTCTGAGACTGTCATAGCAGCAACATGGATATGCCAAGACATGACTATGCCAAGACATGACTATCCAAATAATTGACGCCCAATAAATGAATTGATGAAGCCAATAGAATCGAGTGTCCCCCCATGACTATATCTGGTTCTTTAACATTAACTTTTTTACTGTCACCCCAAGACAGAATTTCTTTCAGGTCTTTGTTGAGACGTGAAATGTGAATAGAAGCTTGAAGGACTTCGGCATTGCTGTTAAAACTCGCAGAGAACCGTCTTTAAGAAAACTTGACGGTAATGAACAAAAAATGAATCCAAAGAATTTATTTACGAAATGCCGTTTAGGCCAAATTTGATATAAAACTTCACGAATAACAACAATAACACAACCTAACGAAACCTTTCTATTTTCTTGAGAACCAATACTTTTGTCAGAACCTAATATATTATTAACATTGAGATAGTGATTACAATATTACTGATCACACGATCTAAATAACACAACGGGAAAAGTTAATAAATTTTATATCAATTAATTTGCCATGTCTATTTTAATATATTTGAAATCTGGGAAATATGTATTTACCTCTTAAATAATGTTCACTAAACGTGTTTAAACTCATTCTGTATTATTGTTTAACGAGTTTTCGACGCGCTAATATAAATTATTTTAAATTTGTGGTTTCTGTCCTTCATCTATTCTAATCAATATTTTGTTTAGGCTTGCAATGTCTTCAAGCATATTAAAATGGTATGGTTTGAAGTCGGTTCCATATATTTGGGTATTTGTGACAAATCCGAATGTGTGGAGCTAGCTTAACAACTAAACATATCTTTAGATGAATACGTTTATACGACAAATCAATGGCGGCTCGTTGTGGATTTTATAGGGGGTGGTCAACGTAGTGCCGCAGGCAAAAAGTAACGCCGCAGGAACAAATTTGTTTGGTTGCCACGCCCTTTTACGTATATATTTCTTAAATTTTAAAAAGGAAAAATAATCAAAAAATGCAAACGATTAATATTAAAAAATAAATGAAAATGTGACTTTTTACATGAAGTTCAGGTAAGTTGAGATTTTTTCTTCAAATTTACATCGTTTATAACCACAACGCTTGCATATCATTCGGAAAAAGCAAACATGCAAAACAGTAAAATCAATTGGTCTCTTCACACCCATAAATCTACTTCAAATCATACATAGGCTTACGAAAACTTCCATGCACTTCTTTATTTTTGTCCTTAAATTTAAAAACGTATTTAAAATGTAAACAAAACACGACTTATCTACAAGAGATTAGCTGAGCCTACATAATATTATGATGCTTATAAGAAGTAAATAAGGAACTATTCGCGCAGAAAAATTCTTCACACCCATTTCGCAAGCATTGCAACGTTAGTCGGAACTTAGTCGCAAAATAATACCGGGATCCCTGCCTAAAACACATATTTTTACTTTTTTACTCAGTCATTCATGCAAGAAGAAGCATGCATTTGTTTCGCTCTTACTCACATGGTAATTATTAAATTATTATTTGAATAATATTGCATTAGGAAAACGCTTGGAGAGCCGTGGTCACCTGTAGCTCGGTCTGGAAGTTTTAGCGGGAAGGAACAAATGGTTGCGTAACGTCTCGTTGATGCATTCAACAATTAATTCGCAATAAATACGGTGGAGATTTTAGAGGCAATAGTACGCCAATCAAATATATTGAATGGGTGTATTCTAAAATTAAATAAATAATAAGTTACATGAAAAATAAGGAGATAAGATGGAAGGTCATTGACTAAATGACTTTATGAAAGAGCCGCCACAGCGACAAACATACATAGTTAATATTCCAGACGTTATTTTAAATTTGCTAATTATAAAATGATCAAACCTTCTACAAAGAGTGGCAAAACGGACTGCATGACAAATTAAAGAAGCTTTTCCTCAGTCCCACTATTAACAACGCAACGCTTATGAAAACATGGCGTATAGCGGCTAACATTTACAGTGCGTAGGAAAAAACGTCTTCTGTACGCATCAACAACTGCCAATTACCACAAGCAAAAGGTGCCAGACATTTCGGCATACATTTGGACCGAAGGCTACATTGAAGAAAACATATATACAGTGCATTCGTAAAGTAGCGAATAAATTCAATAAAAATTAAAAGGAGAGTTTGTAAAACGCTCGGACCCGTCGATTTGTATTTTCAGTTTAGAGTTTTTTAACGTTGCAGCGAAATATACACGGTATATTAAGAAGAGATATGACGTCATCATTTTTTTTTTAAATGGAAACCACAATTTTTTATTGCAGAATTAGAAAGAGCACATGTTTTACATATGGATAGGTAAATAAGGGTAGTGGTTACATTAGGAAACTTTGAAGAAAAATTGTCTTCAAAATTAAAAATGAGGAAATATGTATCTACAGGGTGTTACTTAATGATAGGCCGTAATTCCAAAGGCGCATTCCTGAACCAAATTCAAGGAGAAAAGTTCATATAAACATGTGACCTAAAAAGTCTGGTTTTCAAGCTACAGTGTGTCAAAGTTAAAAAAAAAATCGGTTTTTTATTAATATCTCAAAGATCGTTTTGCCGATTTTGATGAAATTTGGCAGTGTCGTTCACTGCGATAAGACGCTTAGTTAGCACTAACTAGATGATAATTATGAGTTCCAGTGGGGTCCCGGGGGAAAGTCTCACGAATAATATTGAGACAAAAAATGTACGCCACTATAAAAATAGCCTGCCAATGTAGATTGACTCATTCTTGTGTATTGAAAGAATCACTTAGGTACAATTCTTACATAAATTTTTAAATAGGTGATGATACTCTCGATGATCTTCTCTTTCGTGATTTAAAGAATGTACTCCCACTATTTTCCTTTTTTAATTTAGTTAACACAAAGACTAAAGCTAGCACGTCATAGTTAGATGAAGACTACCTCTTTCTAATGAGAATTTGTAAATGCACCTGACGAGAAATTTTCCGCAAAGCTGTTTTAATAGGTTTTTACTGTGTGTACCCAAGGCGCGGCAAAATGGCACCTATCGGCGCCGGTTATCGAAAAGCAGAAAACCAGCGTTTACTGTGTTTGTATACTTATCCAGCATGATAACCTTCTCGAATGAGTCCAAGGAACCATTTTCAAAGATTTAGTGTGAATTCCAGGAAAAGCGTGTCACCCTATATATGTTGGCCAACCAGTTGTATCCGATAAAAACGATGTGTGTGCGGACTCACGTTTGTAACAATGAGGTACACAAAACTTTAACCTGTATCTTCATAAGTCGACTGGTTCAAACTTGTTGAAAAATTGGAAAATAAAATCCTTTTTGAATTTTACTGCATTATTTCTTTATTAAACGACTAATAACATTCCTCCTCTCTTCACCCTAGCATGGGCTACAACATTACTAACAAGACATGTTAGGTAAACAACCACTTTTGTAAACACTTAACAACTTTTAACAACTTTTTAACGTGATGGCTTTATCCACTCACGGAGCGACCATCTAATCTCTTTAGATTGCCACCTGACACTTTACTAACAAGACATGCTAGTTAGAACCCTTTTGACTTTTTAACATGAAGGCTTTTCTCCTACACGAAGCGACGATTTAATCTCTTTAGATTCCCGCCTGACACTCTTTAACACAACTAATAACTTTTTAGCGTGAAGGCTTTCTCCCCTCACGGAGCGGTGAACTC
Organism: Polydrusus tereticollis; assembly: GCA_963920685.1. Taxonomy (NCBI): domain Eukaryota; kingdom Metazoa; phylum Arthropoda; class Insecta; order Coleoptera; family Curculionidae; genus Polydrusus; species Polydrusus tereticollis. The sequence goes on along the minus strand of OY987335.1, from coordinate 44,866,481 downwards.
TCTCGTTAGAAAGAAAACAAGGTCTGTCTATACCACCAAAATAAATTTGATAGTTGGTTGTACTAGTTTCGACTTTAGAAAAAGTCATCTTCAGCAACCCAGTAATTAAGAAATCTTTTTTATTTTTTAGGATATATATACCTAAATAAAATAAAAAAATTGGAAGAGGGGGATGAGTGGTTCAACAATATACGGTCATAAAAAGTACTGTGTGCAGCAAATGGATTCGACAGTAGCTAGTTATGGACGTGATGCTACATTAAGCAATTAAGGAAATTAAATGTGAATAAGTAATGGAGGCCAATATTCTTAATGGGATAATGTATAGTTATGTTATGCTGTATAGATGTCAATAACATGTCAAAAGAAGAAAGTTCAATGAAATAATCGTTTCACGGAAACAACTCAGTGAGGGGACATGATTTTATATTTTGGTGGGTCAGAATTTAATAAGAAAAGGGGGGGAGGGAATTAAAAATTGTTTTTTTTATAAACCAGTTACGTCATTAAAGTAAAATTGGGAGTCATCTGAAAAGAGAAAATATTTCCATTTAAAACTGGTTAACGGAAATATCACAACACACAAATGACTCCCAATTTTACTTTAATGACGTAACCGGTTTATAAAAAAAACAATTTTTAATTTCCTTCCCCCCCTTTTCTTATCCACCCACCAAAATATAAAATCATGCCCCCTCACTGAGTTGTTTCCGTGAAACGATTATTTCATTGAACTTTCTTCTTTTAACATGTTATTGACATCTATACAGCATAACATATAAATTATCCCATTAAGAATATTGGCCTCCATTACTTGTTCACATTTAATTTCCTTAATTGCTTAATGTAGCATCACGTCCATAACTATCTACTGTCGAATCCATTGGCTGCACACAGTACTTTTTATGACCGTATATTGTTGAACCACTATTTCCCCTCTTCCAATTTGTTTTATTTTATTTAGGTATATCCTAAAAAATAAAAAAGATTTCTTAATTACTGGGTTGCTGAGGATGACTTTTTCTAAAGTCAAAACTAGTACAACCAACTATCAAATTTAAATTATGTATATTCTTTAACCCTGATTTCACCCTAGAGGGACAAATATATTTACTTTGGTGGTATAGACAGACCTTGTTTTCTTTCATAATCTCGCCACAGAAAAAGGACTACTTCGTGAATGTCTCGTTAGAATTCCACCTGACACTGCTTTGTTTACATTTCAGAAGATATATTAACCCTATCCAAACACCTTGACCAATCAAATGTTAACACGTCAAAACCAAAATGGCAACGTCCATCCATCAGGCCACTATCGATCGGCCAATCAGAATCTTTGCTTGTTACGACGCACGTGGGTGCTAATATTATTTGATAGTTTTAGAGAATATTATTTAGATTTTAAATAGCAGGCAGTCTTTGTTTACATTATAGAATTTAGTTTGAATGTATATCATTTGTACGACGATGCTACCACTTTGATATGCGGTGTTGCCATTTATATTGCCTTTGAAATTAATGTTTTTTTTTTTCTATTTATTGCATTTAGTGGTTGAAGAAAAACATTGTACTTTAGCACGAATGCGACGTTACCGCTTGGCTTAGTATTATATTACATTATATCCCCTAAGATTGATTTCAACCTTGTTACTTTATTTTCCTACTGGGTCACGACAGAAATATGAAGTGTGTCCCAAACATTATCCCCCGCGTTGAAGCGCTCCGGCTTCAAACCCTCAACATTACACATACACTGAAATATCTATATAACTTATTACTACTTACGCTTATTATAACAACAGAATACTACTGCAATCGCCCAGTAAACATTGCCAATAATATATTATTTCACAATAAAAAGAAACGGAAGAACATAAACCATATATCAAGTTTTACCCCTGCTCTATAAGTGCGACGCACCCAAACTACATAGAACTCCTGCTGAGATCCACTGCAATATGCTCTGTGTGAGCATGCAAACTTTTTTAAATAAGACCGACAAAAAGAATAACCAACTTATATTAAAAACATTACTCGAACAACAAAAAGAACTTTTCGGTGAGTTACCTGTTAGTTGATGACCATCAATCTAACGCGCATTTGAACGCCCCCTTGTGGAAATAACCCTTGCTTACTCATCATATGTGGCATAAGTCGTAAATTTGCACCCCAAATTTATACGCATGGTGCTATAGAAACTGCACATATAAATAGTAAGTATGCATGGCACAAAGCTGCCCCTAAAATGGTAAGTACACATGGCCCAAAGCTGCCCCTAAAATCCTACGCCAAAAATAACCCCAAATGTACGCGTCGACGAGTTACCTGTTGGTTGGTACTCACCAATCCAACGAGCGCGTAAACGCCCCCTTGTGGAAGTAACCACGCCTCCCAACCCAGAAGAAGACCCGTTAATTCCCCTGAACTGAGCGCAAAAAACAAACATCTCCCTGACCCCAGCCCAACTCAGAGGAATGACACTGGTAACAAGGATAACACAACACGTGCCCATGTAGTGCGGAAACAAATAAGCGTGAAAGAAGAAGGGAAGAAATAAAAAGCTGTTAGGAACCCCGCAAGGCGAAAGTTGCACCAGCCCAATCTTGGAGCCGGTGCGACAGGGACAGAGCGATACTGCCAGGGTAGATGGCTACCGATTTTTATACACCAGGTTTGCGATTGGTGTGTCCACATAGACAGTTAAAAGAGATTGCCAAGCGGTGGCTTGCGCGCTCCCGTTACGATGCTTGATTAGAGCAAAGGACCAACAAAAAAAGCAAAAAGCTGCAAAAGATCATTTACTTTTTTAGGGTTGCCCAGGGACTCAGGTCATCAGCCCCAGTAACTTTTGTGGCAAGCTACCAAACCGAAACAGGCAGGAAACCTGGAATAAAAATTAAACTCAAAACATGATGTTTTCTCACAAACATACTTAATTTGCCCATAAATCGGAAAATAAACGCTATTGAGTGCAACAAACGCGAAAAATTAGAAAACCGTAAAAAGTAATTTATCCAAAAATCCGCAGGCTCTGCTCGTACATTAGCAACAAGAACTATTTTCTTCTGCTCCGGAATATTTGTAATATTTATTTGCTCATTGCACAAATTCAAATTTAAATAATTATTTAGCAAGAACCTTGGCCCATGAAACCAAAATCCAGAATTTATTACTTCCTTTGAAAATTGTCCACGCGACAGAATGTCCGCTGGATTGTCTGATGATTTTACATATCTTATTTTACATTTTTCAGTGAGACTTTGAATTTGTGACACCCTGTGTGACACAAATGTAGGCCACCTGTTTGGGTGATCGTTACACCATGCTATAATAATTTTCGCATCTGTCCATAAATTTATCGATGAAAATTCCACCATACCTTGAAATATCTTTACCACTTTTTCTGTTAATTTTGCTAAAATTACCAACGCGCATAGCTCAAGTCTTGGCACCGTTATCGTCTTGATAGGAGCGACCCTAGACTTTGAAGAAACCAAGTTAGTCGACACTGAATTATCGCTGTAAATTACTCTTATATACACGCGTGCGCCGTACGCCAATGTACTAGGGTCTGAAAAACCGTGCAACTCTATTTTTTGAATATCTTTGTTCTCGCGTAATTTTCTTGAAATTTCCAAATATTTAAGCAACGAAATCATATTTAAAAAATCATTGCAATCGTTTAACAAATCAGTATTCGTTATCTCCGCATCCCGATCTAATTTTCGTATCCATAATTTTTGCATCAGAGTTTTTCCCATTACTATCACGGGGTTCACTAGCCCCAATGGATCAAAACATTGTGCTAAAGTAGAGAGAATAAATTTCATTTGGTGCGCTGTCAAAATTAAGATCATACTCGACCGTTTGATCCTCAGAAATAGAACTTAAAAACTTTTGCGAATTTGAGCACCACTTATGCAATGAAAATCCGTACCTATTTAATAACGTATTTAACTGCCCGTACAACTGTGATTATTGTTCGAAAGTATCACATCCTGCCAAGATATCGTCAACAAAACACTGTGAACTTAATGCTTGTGCCGCCCCTGGAAATTCCGACACTCCCAGGGTTGCTATCTCTTGAATTGTTCGCGTCGCTGCGAACGGGGCGAAATTCATACCATATGTGATCGTCTGCAATTCCAGACATTGCAGCTCATCCCGTGGATCTTCACGCCACAAAATATTTTGTAAGAAATTATGATCCGGATTGATCTTAATTTGTCGATACATTTTTTGAATGTCCGATGCCAACACAAAATATGCATATCTAAATCTGCATAGAATGTCAAATAACTCAGGTTGCACCTGCTATCCTTTTAACGTGACGTCATTCACCGAAAATCCTGAAGATGACTTCGCTGATGCGTCAAACACAACTCGTAACTTTGTGGTTGCACTTGCCTCACTAATTACACACAAATGTGGTATAAAATATTTGTTATCATTGTTGTCGTTCTTTAACCGTAAAGGCGTGGCCAATACTTGTCTATAAATTTCTTATACTCTATGAATAAACTCGGATCGCTCTGAAATCGCTTTTCCAAAGACAAAAACCTTTTTTCCGCTATATTATAAGAGTTTCCTAACTTCTCGTACTCCTGCGGAGTTTTAAAAGGCATATTTACTTAAAAACACCCTTCCTCTATTACTTTAGTCGTTTGCGTAAAAATCTTTTCAGTTAACTGATCCTCAGGTAATAATTTAGACTTTGAAGTCACCTCTTCCAATTCCCAAAATTTTGATAGTAAACCGTCTATCTCTTGCGTTTGCACAAACATCGACACTTTATTCTGCGATTCGGATTCTTGACAACCCGATGATACGGCATTACATTGCGCAGGTACCATTCCTGCGATTATCCATCCGAGAGTAGTGTACACGAACGTAGGTTTATATTTACCCAGAGAATGACATCCCTCACTTAAAATTGAGTAATAAATGTCTGCTCCCAGCAGCATATCTATTTCCGAAGGTGCATTAAAAGTTGGGTCCGCCAACGATACTAATAAATGGGTTCGGATATCCAAAGCATCAACATCGATTGGAATCTGAGGCAATTTATATGTAATACTATCCAAAACTATACATGAGGACACCAAATATTTGTTGTCTTGATGCTTAGAATATATCACCACATTCGCCATTTTATTTGATTTGAAACTGTGCTGAGAGATACCTGAAACATTAAGGTTATGTCTAAACACATCACTTTGTAACTTATCCGCTAATGATTGCGTCATAAATGAACTCTGACTACCGCTATCCAGCAACACTTTTGCTGAAATCCATCTACCGCTTTTATCTTGCAAATTTACCTGTGCTGTAGCTAGTAACACATTAGACTGTCTTTGTGACATAGCTGAAAGAGAAATTGTTTGATTTGTACAGGCTGCAGTGTTCTCACTCGATTGCCCTTGTCTGTTCGTTGTGTGTACGTTATTTGTACCTGTATTTTGCGCGTTAGAACTCGGTATATTTGCATTATTATTCAAAATTGCGGTCGCTAATGGCATAGTAGGCCTGTTATTATTATTAGTTTGATGCGAATTGTTACCAAATCTATTCGTGAATTGGTGAATTGTACCTATTGTACGCCGTATTTAAACTATTGGACGCCTGTGCATTGGCACTCTGTCGATTTCCACTCGAATTCGAAAAAGATTGACTGTGCAATAATGTGTCATGTGACCTACCACAATCTCTGCACCTACTGCGTGACTGACATAGCCCTACCAGATGCGGCCCTAAACAATTATAACATAACCGTTTAGTTTATAATAATCTGTACCTGACACCGAAAGTTGCAAAAAATGTTGACATTCCCGTATCCTATGATCTGTCACACCACAAATTACGCAATCTTGCCCACCACTGCTAGTGAACAAAGAAACCCGGTTATGACCTCGCTGAGGTTGTGTGTTTGGTTAAGAACCATTACTTGACAAATTTTCAAACACTATGCATCTGTGCTCTAGAAACTCGAAAAAATCCCCTAATAGTGGTAAGTCGTCCACGTCCCTTTTCATTTTAAATGCCTTTTTTGTAGAATAATCGAGTTTGTTCTCCATGATATAAACTAACAAATACTCGTAAATTTGCGATTGTGACAGCGGCAACTTCTTTAATGATTCGATTATTATTTTATTACTTGCAATGAATTCTCTCAGGCTGGCTGAGATCGATCTAGTTAGCGCTTGTTTTCTTTCATAATCTCGCCACAGAAAAAGGACTACTTCTTGAATGTCTCGTTAGAATTCCACCTGACACTGCTTCGTTTACATTTCAGAACATATATTAACCCTATCCAAACACCTTGACCAATCAAATGTTAACACGTCAAAACCAAAATGGCAACGTCCATCCATCAGGCCACTATCGATCGGCCAATCAGAATTTTTGCTTGTTACTACGCACGTGGGTGCTAATATTATTTGATAGTTTTAGAGAATATTATTTAGATTTTAAATAGCAGACAGATTTTGTTTACATTATAGAATTTAATTTGAACGTATATTATTTGTACGACGATGCCACCACTTTGATATGCGGTGTTGCCATTAATATTGCCTTTGAAATTAACGTATTTTTTTTCTATTTATTGCATTTAGTGGTCGAAGAAAAACATTGTACTTTAGCACGAATGCGACGTTGCCGCTTGGCTTAGTATTACATTACATTATATCCCCTAAGATTGATTCCAACCTTGTTACTTTATTTTCCTACTGGGTCACGACAGAAATATGAAGTGTGTCCCAAACAATGTGCATATTATGCTGAAATGGCTGCTGCCGTTTGATTTAACAAGATAAGTCATAAGCTTAAGACGATATAAACGATCTCTATTTTAAAGTAGAATTTTTAAAGGAGATCACTTACCGAAGTGGTACTCTATACAGGGTGTTTTTTAATTGAATACTGGTCCTTGACGATCTTAATCCTTGGATGAATTAAGGTCAAGTATAGGTCCGCAGCCGCTTTAATTTTGAGATACAGAGATTAAGACCCTCAAGGATCAGCATTCAATTATGAAACAACATGTATGTCGTAAATCATTGTTATTTAAAATGCTTATTTCCTATAGAGCAGATTGCTGTACTCACTAAGAATTATTAAAAAAAAGGAACTAATGTATCTATTGTTTTCGAACATTTTTCGGCTTATAGTTTTAAATATATACAATATTCATCCAACTCTATTTGTCAAGATGATTCAATCTGTCAGCCTCAAAAATAAATCACAGGAATCGATGCCGAAATCAAAATCGGATTGGCAAAAGTATTTAAAAAATGGTGGTTTATTTTAAGACACGTTATGAATATAATAAGAATTCTTAAAAAAGGTTTAATTTTGCAGAACGGACGTTCTAAAACTAAAATACCATACACACACAGAAACTAGCTCTTGTAAAACCCAGATTTTTATAGACAGACATAACAAAAGACATCAAAGTATAGGTTTTCCAAGGAAATAACAAGCATCATACAATTTTTTGCTTCTTTGTAAGAGATTTAAATTACAGACGGGAGAATATCAGAAAACTAGCGCAGGCATCTTATAACGGAGCTCTTAAAACAAAGACAGATGGGGGGCGCTCTCGGTCGCAAATAATCCACCGTTTAAAAGCGGATGCTATTTCATTACGATTATTAAATTTATACAGGGTATCCCCGGATGGGGTACGGCACACTAGTAAACACTCTTATTATTGATTATTTGAGTAAGGGTCACTCCTGGTAAAAGGTTTTACTCATATATATCTTCGGAAGTTATAATCGATGATAACATTGACGATAGAGTATGCAGTGTTAAAAATATCAAATTAATCTTAAATAGGGTAAGGGTAAGTTTTAAGTTTTTTGACAAAATATAATTAACAAATTTGTTCTAAATTTAAAGCAAGGCATAAATAAGAATATTTATTTTAAAAAGATAAAAATTACATGTTCTTTAAATAATGGTTATTGCTGTAAACTCGAACAGTAACGACGAGTTCGATATAAAAGGGAACTACTTTTTCAACATGTAGACCTCCTACCATTTTTCTAATCTCATGTCGAGATTTCTTGTAGACAGACGCAATCCACATTTATCCATATTTATAGTGTCAACAGCTTTCACAATTTTTTGTTTTACTAGGTCAAGATTACCATTGGGATAGATTGTTGTAAACTTTTGCTGCTTGAAGTAACGCCATAGAAACTAATCTAATAGTGTTAGTTCAGAGGATCGCGCCGACGAGGCGATTGATACAAAATAGCCAGTGATGTAAGTCAGTCACATGACTATTTCATAGTTTTAAACGAATAAAGTAAAATAGGGCAGATAAAAATTAAAGGAAGAAATTTGAAACACAAGTTTTTTTTTGTTTAGGCCTTACAGCCCGTCGACAAGTTTGCGCATGCATTTAAATGTGTACGTTCAGACGATGCGGTGCACCGATTCGAAAGAAATACCCATTCGAGAACATATCGTAACGTGTGAACGATCTATTTTAGCAGTGTGAACATTGCATCCGTTTAGCACCGATTCGGAAAAAATACCAATACTTGAATGAACCTCGGGGTCAATTTTTATTTAGTAATCAATATTTTTTTACTAAACGCAAAGTACTGATGAACGCCTATAGCGCAATTGACGGAAGGTATGTAAAAAACAAAGTTTACTAAAGTCGACTTTTCTGTTATTGTTGAAAACTTATGTTATGTATAATTTTTTTTCTTAAAAATACGTATCTAAGTTTTGCTTTAAATTTAGAACTACTTTGGTAAAGACATTTCTTCAAAAACTTAAAAATAAGTAGTAGTAAAGAAGTACTTTATTTAAGAATAATTTAATATTTTAAAAAGTTTTCAGCATGCCATGTGATTTTGATCACTGGATTATAACTGCCGAAGACAAGCACAACATTTTGTATATCTCTTTTTGGTAAATATATTCCTTGTCTGACCAAAACGGACAGATAGACGAAAAGACAATACTGTTTAATTAGGCCGTAAGAAATTATATTTAATATCGAAAAGTTAGAGCTTCTAGCATAGACATTTTGAATGGGGTCCCTCAAGCTCCTCAAACGCTCAACACTAAGGTAAATATTTTAATTCGTAATGAGTCGACCCTTTTATGTAAATAAGGCCGTTCTGTAAATTATCCCAAATGGAATTGACTTATTTAAAAAAGTATAAGCACAGAATTTTTTTAGCGTACTTAAGAATTTATATCTAAATCCGGCGTATTCAGGAAAAAATTAACCAGATGGTTTTATAGTTGTACAAAAATTTTTATATTCATTGTTATTTTACAGTCGCAATATTGTCACATATTGTCACATAGGGAATATCCATCTTGCATGACAAAGTTATAGCCTGGAATACATATGGAAAACCAGGATATCCGTACTTTAAATCTACGACAACGGTGATGGATGACATGCCCAAATTATATTCCATGTACAGGGTGTTCAGTTTTCGTGTTTTCAATATCCAGCTCCCTTATTATAAAAGATAGAAAAGGTTTGCGGCTTACTGTTCTATTATTTCATGAATCTTTCATTGCCATAATGTAAGTTATGACCCAAACTTGTGTTTTTTTTTTTCAATGGGACACCCTATATATTATTTCTTTGTCTTATCCCTCTTTTTAAGAGTTTCTCAAAAATCTATAATACCTAATCCATATTTATTTTTTTAAAAAAGGGATAATTTCAAAATCTTTTTGTAAAATTAATCATTTTTCGTATAGAGGCTATAACATGGTCAATCACGAATAGCCATGACAGAAAACCAAATTCTATAAATGCGACATTACGGATTGTTGTCAAATATTACTGGTATTTGTTTGATTCTGAAAGTTTATTTTTATTTCTGTGAAAAATTGTTCAACATGGCACAAAATAATGAATATGAAAATTATGAAAAACACGATATGTGTGTTTGTTTTATCCAAGCTAATAAAGTCGCGAACGCAGCCTCAGAGCTGCATTTTAATAGGTAAGTTTAAAAATCATTTGCTATGTACCATTAATATTCATAATAAAAATGAAAGTGTTAATCACTATTGTTATCTATTATTAGTTTTTTGTTACATAATTAAATTTTTCGCAGATATCCAGAAAGACAACAACCTAATAAAAGAATATTTCAAAAAATCCAAGACAATCTCATTGAGAACGGATCTTTTAAAAAACCAAGGCCTAATTTTTACAACAAGGAAAACAGGGAAGAAGAAATAAATGTTTTGGCATCAGTCACGGTACAACCATCCATATCATGCAGAAAAGTGTATGATGAAGTTGGGATTAAAAAATAAAGAACGCAATTAATACTAAAAAATATAAATTTAAACCATACAAATACCATGTCGTCCAACATTTGCATCCCGGTGACGCAGAACGTAGGATAGTCTTTTGCAGCTGGTATCTACAAATGTTGCAGGAAAACGCAAATTTTGAAAAAAGGGTAAAACTTTCATAAAATAATAGAACAGTAAGCCGTAAACCCCATCTTTTTATCTTTTATAATAAGGGAGCTAGTATATGAAAACACACGAAAACTGGACACAGAATTCTTGAAAGTTAAAATAACTATTCACTTACACCAAGAGTTAGAAGAAGAAGAAAGAAAAAAGGATCATATCGGGACAAGTGCGTTGACAAGCATCCTTATATAGTTAACAAAAACATATTATGATGTGACTATATGATGTGAATAGTCACTTCTCCCGAAAGAACATTCACTTCACAAGTTGGAGAATAGACGTCCTTTAGGCCAAGCCAACAACGCAGAAGGCCCTGTCACGAGAGGTTTCAGCATTCCAAAGATGACTTCGGTAGCCTAGGCTGCGTGGGCATGCATCGCGGCATCGGCGCCGGCGTCCCAGCGATCGTAAATAAGGGATGCCCACGCGACGGTAATATAGGATATAGGACAGAACCGCACCAAGCACAGACTAAGTGACGCGTAAAATGCAATCAGTGGAAAAGGTAAACAATTTAAAGTAATTAAGTGAATTTTAAAAAAAGAGTGTTATTTGTATATATCTTGTTGAAAATATTCTGTAAATATTAGCATAATAATTGGGAAGTATGTAAAAAGAATAGAGTAGAGGAAAAGTTTTACTATCTATTTTTTGTAAACAATAAATATTTTTTTACAATGCAACATTACGCAAATGTAACAAACTTTTGGTGTCATTACCACTCTACTTTTTTCTAGTTTATCGCTGAGGGCAGCTCTCTTAGAACCGATGTGTCACATAGGTAATATCCAAAAAAATAATAGTTCATAATTTTATTTTCAAGTACAGTTATAAATTTGTCATGAGGCTATTAAGTCATTTACCTTGTAATAGAACACGGGCAGTAATTTTATTATCCGTTTTTGAAGTTTTATATGGAAATCCAAGTGACAGAGTGTGGTATAAGAGAGGCGGCAATACAGCGGTGATAATGTAAGTATAAATTAAGTTAATTTCGTTGTAAATGTATATTATTTTTAGAAGCTATACGCAATGTTTCGTTCTGAATTCTGTGCTTTACGTTTCAACTCAATTAACTAATTGAACGAAATGTATTAAGGATGAAATTTGGAGCTATTGCTTTTGGGTTCAATCAAATAAATATCGTTCAAAAGCGATCTTATATCATTAACATTTAGATTACGATCCCCGTACTTACGTCCCTCCACGCCGACAAGCGATTCCAGTGGAATTACGTTTAATTTATTTGTGTTATTAATTTCAAAAAAGTACTAGCAAGCGGGAATGCATTGGATTTATCCCCAGCAAAGCGCAATTTTAAACCAAAATGCCGGTAATATGGAAGGGGGAGGGGGAGTCCTGTCGTCGCTTGCATGGATTATACTTCAAGATAATATCATACGCATATTCCTGCATTGTGGAAAACAGCTGTAGGCGTCCCTATTCTAAAATTAAATAACCCAAAAAACTTCTCAGATTTAAGAATAATTAGTATTCTGCCGACAATTTCAAAAATTCTGGAAAAAGTCTTCTACAATCAGATTTTAGCTTTCTTTAAAGAAAATAAAATAATTCCCGACTTCCAGTGTGGCTTCAGAAAGGGCTGCTTTAGTACAGCTACTGCACTAGCTTCCGTTATTCACGATGCAATAAGAGCGGTTGACATAGGAATGGTAAATGTGCTTGTACTGCTCGATTATTCCAAGGCATTTGACACTCTAGACCATAGACTTCTATGTGCAACGTTGAAATATTATGGATTTAACTCCGATGCTCTCTAACTACTAAAATCTTTTCTATCAAATCGCTCTCAGAGGGTTTTATGTAACGGTGTTGAGTCCAGCAGTTTAAGCATCTATTCTGGAGTGCCTCAGGCTCTGTCTTGTCACCTCTATTGTTTATAATTTATAGTATTGATATAATAACCTCGACAACTTACTGTAGAGCACAAGCTTATGCTGATGATACACAGCTTTATTATTCTTTTCATGTGTCAGATACAGTTCAAGCGACTCACAATATTACTCACAAAAATCTCAATTACTGTGTATAGGTACTAAGGCTAAAAGAAGTTATATGAAGAACAACTTGAAACTGCAAGCTTTAAATACTCCTTTAAACTTTGTCAACTCTGCTGGGGACTTGGGTCCCATGTTCGATGAAGAACTATGATTTCGTGAGCATAAAAAAAATCTTAATAAAAAAGCATTCGCTTCACTTAAATTTTTATATAGTAATCGCCACATACTATCTACTCAATTAAAGAAAATTTTTTGTGAAAGCTTGGTGTTATCACACTTCACCTATTGCGACTCCATCTATGGGCTTTGTCTCTGCGAGGAGGACAGATACAAAGTGCAGAAAGATGGCGTAGATTAATTTATGGTCTTCGCAAATATGATCACATTTTGCATAAAATAACTGAATGCAATTGGCTTAATATGAATAATCACCGACTCCACCACCTTGGTAACTTCGTACACAGATTACTTAACTCACCCGACTCTTCTTATCTGGTAAAAAATAAATTTATTCCTAGAACAACTGTACATAATAGGAACATCAGATTTAGGAATAGGTACACAATGCCACAACATCGAACAGCAATGTTTAAGAGAAGTTTTTTCATTTAATGCCATTAGTTTGTATAACTCTCTGTCTGAGGAATTCAGATTATATAACATTAATAAATTTAAATTCAAACTCCGTAATCATTTGGTAAATAGACAATGATATACTTCTGAAAACCTCGATAATTTTCTTGTTTTGAACGATTATTCTACTTTTTCTTTATGTTTGTGTTTTGTATTATATGTATTATACTATTAGCCTACGGCCTACCTTTGGTTAAGTAAGAGTAGCCAGAAGGCTAGACTTAGCCAAACTAGGCTCTGCCTCTTTTATTTACTTTTAAATATTAATTAATAGATAAGATAGACACATAATTCTGGAAAGTAATAAATTAATTATTCTATATTTTGAAAAATTTTCACGAAAAAATTATATTTTTGTAAGAAATGGCAATTGTTTACTTAAATATTTACCCCTTCCAAGAATTTCTTAACGTAAAATTAGCGTTTTTCAAAACGAATACCAGTTTAAAATAACGTAATCTTGAGAAAAATAAAAATGCCGTCTTTTCAAAAATCGCGTGTTTGTATAAAAATGTAATTAATTTTTATTGAAAAATTGTGATGAACGGTAGCTTAAGGTTAGCTCAATTACCAGCAAAAAAAAAAGTTAATCAAATAGTAATTATTGTGGTAATACGCGGGTTTAAAAAATAATGCTAACAGAAAAGTAAATATTTCGACCAATTTGCAAATTCGAATAAATCAAAAACTATTTGGATTTTGGGTAAAAAAGGACGTGCCTGTTTATTTGGAATTAAAACAATTCATGTAAGTTTGAACAAAACATAGTTTTTTGCCTAGACGATTTCAAATGGAAAACTCATAACGACCTTTATAGAAATAAAGTGAAATATTTACATTTAACTTAAATAAACTTTTTCTGAGTGGAAGCCTCACTTTTAGAAACTTTAACCAGATGTAAAATCTATAAAAAGAAATCATATTTTGGAACCTCGTATGATATTTCTATAGACGTTCGGTTTCATATTTCTTTTCTAATAACAAATAAAAGTAAGTGCCACAAATATAGCCTTATCGTTTAGTTTTAAATGTAAAACTCCAGCAAAAAATAAATCAAAGAAAGCGACAATATCACCCGCTAATACTTTAAGAGTCAACGTGGACGCCAAGAAAGTTATATATCTAATTTCCTCTTATGAATATTCTATTGGCCTTTAAAGCCCATTTTCAGCTTCTCATCAGCTGAATTAGTCAGAAATTGCTATCACCACGTAAAACTCCACCTACTGACTGAAAGTCTTTTTAATCGCTAGTAGCGAAGCTCCGATACGGCTGCGCTCTGTTCTTATCTACACTATGTTAAAAAGAGATAGATGTGAGGATGGCTCATGCCTGTACGAGATTCTACTAGGCGGCATCTGGCTTTTAAGTTCCAAAATACACTCGCCGAAACCTCTTTTTGCTGGATTTTTTAAAGGACAGTCATTTAAACAATAATGTTATATTTGTGGCGCTTACTTTACAAAGAAAACCCAAAATGATGGTTATACTATATTAATTTATTTGTAAGATATAACGTGCAAAAGAACAGAACGTCGGATACTCAGGCGGTGATCTAGGATCTTCTTTACCCATTTTTTAATGATAAGTTAGTTATGTTCAAGGAAGCTGTTCCATCTTTTTAACTTTCTAATACGTATTTAAAAAATGTAATTTACTAAAAAAATTAATCTAAATCAGTTTTTAACATCACTAAGTTTTTCCATAAGCTAAAGTTTGAATCAATACTTCATCTACACACGCGCCGCTCGAAGAGCACATAAAATGGGTTTTCATGTAATGAATAAGAAAACTAATATTTGTGGAAAACTTCATAGATGGAATTAAAATTATTGCTGAAAATGACTACTTTGTTTTTTGATTAAAAATTGTATTTTCACTGCTGGGTATGATTTAAGTGTATTTTCCTCACATTAATTACATTATTGTTACATTTTTTTAGGTACTAATAAGTCACACAGACACAGTGACGTGTATAGCAGTGGCAGTCTCTGACAAAACACATGTAGTATCTGGCAGCTGTGACAACAACCTGATCGTCTGGGACATTAACACAGGGGCGGACTTACATACATTGTCAGCGCACTTGAGTTTCGTCAGTTGCTGCAAAATGAGTGGAGATGGAACAATCGTTGTATCTGGTAAGAAATTCTTTCTCTTTGAATTATATCTCTTTAACGGGTTTAAAGACAAAAGTCATGGTGCATGTGATTATTTTTTTGAACTACTGCCTAGTCAGTGTGACGATATTTGCTTTTCTTATGCTTAGTAATAATGAATTGCAAGCAGATTTAAGAAATATGTGTATGTCATACACATTAAGGTTATGATGGCATTACATTTTTTTTTTTTTTTTATTTATAGCATAAATACTCTTATTTATGTTTATATGGATGCATTTTATAAATAATGTAGATGAAGAATATATTTCATTGTATATCATATACTTTAAGATTATGATGATCACGAAAAAGGTGATTATTTTTAAATTTATCGCGTAAATAATGGAGAAATAATAAGTTGTAAACTACACATTACGCCAAAATTCTTAAACTTCCTGGAAAATCTTAAAAGCACCTTTTTTTGTGCATCTAATCTTTGGTTTATTGTTGTTCTTTATTAGTATAAACCAGTCCAAGAAAAGTACCAGTATCGTGCATAACGGCCAATGCTATCTGAAACCATTTTCACTAAGGACGTATGAAAAAACAGTTACTGGAACCATTATTCGACAAAGTTTTTCTAAAGAAAATTTGCGATCTAAAAGAACTTTAAGAGTTCCCAGACTATTTCGGCACCACATAACCGCCGGCCGGTCTACTATGGACTCGGGAGCACATGAATTTACTTTTCAGTAGCGCAACGTTTTCTTCCGGGTGAAACAAGGGAGGGCCTAGTAAGGACCAGGTCGACGAGAAAGACTTGCCTTTTGTAGAGAAGTAGTCCCATATCAAGGTGGGACAGTCATGTTTTATTGGGGTATAATGTTTGGTCGTGAAACAGCACTGGTTCCTATATCGCAAACCATGAGAAGCAATCCATATGTTCAAAACCCTAGTCAGCCAGTCTGTCTATTGCATAATTTTAACTTGGAGGAAATTCGTGTTTATAGATAATAATGCCAGGCATCACCGCTCGAGAAGGGTGCAAGACATATTGGAAGAAGGGAATATTCAGGGAATAAACTAGCCACCAAACTCGCCTGACATAAATCCAATACAACATAATTTGGAAGATTATGTAATACGAGCCATTTCGAATGGAAATAACCCTCCCAGTACTCTTCACGAGCTAACTCTGGCTGCTGAAAAAGAATGGAATAACATACCGCAAGAAAGCATCGTTAATACAAAAAAATCAAATTAACACTCCCATTTATCCCAGCGAGAAAATCCTATTTTTTTTTTGTGATAGTGTTAAAGAATGTCGTGTACAATTCAGAGAAAAAAAAAAATTCGCAAATGCCAAAAATGATAAATGACATGCAAATTTTTAGCCAGAAAACAACAGCTATCTAAAAAAGAAAGGAGCGATGTGCTCCAGTTGTTATAAATTTAGATCCATGAGACATGCTTAGTTGTGTTTACCCAGAGCTAATTTATTAATCCGTCTTTCTAAGGAATAATGC
This sequence comes from Polydrusus tereticollis, assembly GCA_963920685.1. NCBI lineage: Eukaryota > Metazoa > Arthropoda > Insecta > Coleoptera > Curculionidae > Polydrusus > Polydrusus tereticollis. The sequence continues at coordinate 44,849,720 of OY987335.1, read as the reverse complement.
TATCTTGCATGCATGTAAACATTATTGATATTAAAAAAAAATAACTTATAAATTTTAAAGTAAAAATCATCCAATCATCGTTGACTGGAATGCACTAAATAAATTGTTATTTTTCTATACAAAAACATAAAAATTTCCACCTCTTTCTAGGTGCTTCATTAAGTGAATTTGATTCGTGTTGTTTCTAAACTAAGTAAATATTTTTAAATTATAACTTAGTACAGTAGCTTGATCTCTTCTGGATTCTTTTTAAGTGTGCTTTTAATTAGCAGTGATAACTACTTGTTAATGTAGTATCGTCAGTTAAACTACAATACAAATTTTATCTAGCAAGCATAACGCTGGAAATATATTATCCACTTGTCTTGTCTAAAGCATTCAAACTCGTTTAAACCGTAACAAAGCAACCCTAAATACTCAATAACTTTGCTTAATAGGTTCAGACGACAAAAGTATAATAATCTGGGACACAAAGCAGGGTTTGCAATTGACTTCCCTACAGCTACATTATCCAATAGTTGGTGTGGAACCTACATCCGACTTTTCCAGGATAGCTGTTCTACTTAAAGATACTCAATATAGCCCTATTATATGCCTACACAATACTCCAGCCAAGTATGTCAAATTGCCTACGTACTGTGCGCCTGATAAGGACATCATTGAGAGTAAGTTACTAAATATAATTACCAGCTAATTAGCTTTTGTCCGCAGACTTCATCCGCGTGGAACTCTAACAAAACAAAAGCGGGTGAAGTAGCGAGTAAAAGCTAATAAGCCAATATTAAATTTTTTATTTTTCTATTATTCATAAGGAATGGTTTTATTTGTGCGCCTTTCAAAATCATTGAAGAACAGGGCCAACACCAAATCTTACACAAAAACCTCTACTCTCTACCCTCCAGAGTTAACCGACAAAACTCTTAAATAAAAAGAGGAGGGAGATCGAAGGCTACATCGTGTTAGAGTAAAATTGTTTACATTTTGGTCCTTATGTTTGTAAATCTTAATTATACCCATTTTAATGCATCCATTCGAATCTTTCCAAAATCAGCCACCTTCAACAATACTTGATTTTAAAATGAGATATCGACAATTAAGGTTGAGAACAGCCAATATAGGAATCAATTTTAGATTTTACCTCCCCCCCCCAAATTGCAATTCACTTGTGCTATTGGTTCGTGTTGTTGATTATTGATGAGGGTTGCCATTTAAAAAATTAAAATGGCGTCGTATCTGCCACTTTTTGACATCTGTCGTATTTGAATACAGCGTAAGTAACTCGGCTACGGGAAATTATGTTGCCGTGTAAAAATCGGGGTTTTCAGCTTAACAGGTCTATTTACTAAAAGACAAAATCGATATTGGCAATTTGAGAACCCCCGTATTTCCGAAACGACTGTAAATAAATATCAACAACTACACTATCGGACAAAAGTAGAGCAACATTTTCGAAAAATGAAAGAAATCTCGATTTTATAATATTAAATGCATGTTATCGTATTTAAATACATCGTGTCTTAAATATCAAAGTAGGCTTCTGTTATCGGTGACAACAGCTTTTTCCAACAATCAAAACAAATGAACTGATATTGACGTAAACTTTTAAATACAGTATTGTAATGAGTCAAAAGCAACATTTTAATAAATCTCCTAAAAAAGAAAGGTTTTAGTAAAATTAAAAATTAAAGTATTTTTGCAGAGTTTATTTTATGTTTAATTAATATTTCTGTACTGTATTAATCATGCCAAGAGGTATTCCAATTTCGAAAGAATTAAAGCAGAGAGTAGTGAATGCACATTTGAAAGGTACAATACAAGCCACAATTTCAAGACGGCTTGTTTTACCAAGATACAGCGTATCCAAAATAATTTCAAGTTACATTCAAAGGGGACATTTAGAGAATCTACCGAAATCGGGAAGGCCGAAAAAAACAACAATTTGGACAGACAGACGCATTAAAAGGGTTTCTCAAAACGATCCTTGGATGTCTGCACCTAGATTTTTGCTGAAATGCCCGAAATTATGGTTAGTCCACGGACAGTTCAAAGAAGGTTGATAGACGCAAAGTTATTTAGTAGACGCCCGGCTAAAAAGCCCCTTATTTCGGCAAGAAATAGAGTAGCTAGGCTTGAATTTGCACGTCGACATTTAAATTGGACAATAGACGAGTGGAAAAATTTTGTTTAGCGATGAAACGCGTTTTAAAAATTTCAATTCTGATGGAATGAAGCGTGTAAGACGGCCAATCAACACAAGGTTTAATCCCAAATACGTTACACCCACAGTTAAACATGGCAAAGGCAGTGTTTTTCTATGGGGTTGTTTCTCATGGAATGGGGTGGGTCCTTTAAACTTCATTAATGACACCATGAATCGATTTGTCTATAGAGATATAATGCAAAATGTAATGTTGCCCTATGCAGAGTGGGAAATGCCGTTGCGTCTTATTTTCCAACAGGATAATGATCCAAAACACTCTTTACGAATTGTTCAAGAGTGGTTTCAAGAAAATAACGTTCGGGTTTTGCAGTAGCCGGCACAATCAACAGACCTTAACTCCATTGAAAATCTATGGGAAGAAGTTGAACGTGAAATTCGTACACAATTATTTCCAAATAAACAATCATTGGTAAATAAAATCAATGAAGTTTGGACAAACCTTCCCGAAAATACTGTTTAAAAATTGATTGCCTCAATGCCGCGACGTTGTCGGCAAGTAATAAAAAATAATCGATATTCTATTAACTATTAACATAATACTTCTAGCTATTGTAATTATTAAATGTGCTTAATGGTTTTTTATCGTAATATGTAAAATAAAATACTGTTGACACAATTTGTTGCTTTACTTTTGTCGCACTTCATTTTGCCGATTTTTATAATTATAAATATTTCTCTACCTTCATTTTGTTCAAAGTGTACCAAAATATTGTGAAAAAGTACTAATATTGTGGGGATAATATTTGATTACAATTAGCTGGGGATCACAATCATATAATTAATTTTTTAAACTCAAAGAAATAAAAGCACTTTGTTGCTCTACTTTTGTCCAATAGTGTATATGTTTTTGAAATAGGCTCGGGAAATGCAATTCACTCGTGCAGTTATTGATGAATGTTGTCATTTCAAAAAATTCAAAATGGTGTCGCATGTGTCACTTTTCGACATCTGTCGTATTTGATCATAGCCTAAATAGCTCGGTCACGGGAAATTGTGTTACTGTGAACAAATTTGGGTCTTTAGATTAAAAAGTCTATTTATTACAGGGGTGAGACACTTAAAAGCGAAAATCGATTAAGGCAATTTAGGAACCCCCGTATTTCCAAAACGGCTGAAAATAAATAATATTAACAACTATAGGTTTTTGAAATCGGATCGCAAAATGCAATTCACTGGTGTGCTTATTTGTGAGTGTTGTCATTTAAAAAAAATCAGAATGGCGTCATACCTGTCAAATTTATAAACCTATATATTTTTTGACATTAAATTTGGCTTCCTTGCGGAAATCATTGAGAAATGTGTGATTTGTGTTTTTATTAGTCAGCAAGAAAATCGCCAATCGGGTGAAACACTTAAAAAACTGTCCCTGCACATAATAAAAAGCTCTTTGAAATAGAGTATCACGCGCCGACCCTTCCGTTCTAAATTTTTGATGGGGTGACTCTAGCTGGGTCTAGCTGTCATATTTTTCTAGAGCGAAGAACGAACCTATCGATATTTACGAGTTTTCTTTGTTTTTGACTTCACCAAAAAAGTTGTTTTCTATAAATAGATATCTTATAGTTATTAATGATACTAGTTCGATCGTTGCACACGTTTGATTAACAAAGTTCATATCGAACGTGTATCATTCAAAATTTAATCTACGACAGTGCAAATAGATTTTATTCGTCTAAATTCATTGATATCAGATAACGTTTTCGTAATTTTTTAAAATTTTCAGGTGTTCATAATAGTCGTTATCATGGTAACCGCATTTTTGATTGTTTCAATTTCGATTTTGACAACGTCATTATTGCCGTCTAATTTTCTATTGTATGCAAAGTGTTGGCCAAAAATAATTTAAATATGGGAAATTAACATTTGGATGTTATTATGAATTCATAATGGCACTGAGTGCTATTATGAAGGTCATAATGACATCCAAATGATAATGCTAAATACGTCAATGGCACTGTCGTAGATTAAATAAAAAATACCATTAGTATTTTGGCAGTAGACGTAACATATACAGGGTTTATACTAGAGTATCTACAATTCCGCTAAGGAAACCTGATCTAACTAACCTTGCTTTTAATTTTCAAGCAAATTTTACAAGAAATTATTATAATTACTTAAAATCACCAAACATCAAATATAATTAGAAAACTTTAATATTCATAGATTAACAGGCTAGTTAAATTAGCAATTTGGTAGTATTTTTTCTGACGCACAAAAAGTTGGATAATATTATGAACCTGTTTCATTTTACGAAAATCAGTGTACATGGGTTTTTGAGGTCGCTGACTTCAAAGCCAGTATCATATTTCATAAAAACAAAATGGCCACCTATTTTACTGAAAATTGTTTAAACCTTAGTCAACATAACAGAGAAATTATAAAAAAATATATTATGCATAAATCAACTTTTCGTATTCTAGACTGATTTCATAGACATGAGATCATATACATATTTTACTTTGTGTCAAATAACGGGTGTTAAACAGACATCTAAAAATTGTTCAGATTAGTACAGGTTTTTTATTACTCTACAAATACATGTAGTATGTATACAGGGTATCCCAAACTCGATGGTACATAAGGGGAATCTAGAAAACGAATATTAATATCGTGCGGAAATTTTGGAAATGACGATAGCTTCTAAAAATATTTTTAAGAATGCGGCGTTGCCAGTTCTACCTCTACCGGATACTAACTTTAGAATTTTAAATGCAACTCCCGGTATATTATTCCATTTTTTTATTCTGCGATTAGATTCGAGTAACTCGTATTGACTCATTTCTGCAACTATCTCCCATGGTTCTTTACATATTAATTATTTGGATATTTCTTGCGGCCAAAACAGGAATGACAAAGCATCAAATATCTATGGATCTAACGATCTCAAACTTTCGAAATGTTTAATGTTTAACGTTGTACAACAAACTTGAAAAATATTTTATACAGGGTGCCCAAAAAATATGTGTCGGTGGGCCTTTTAGAAAAAATGCCAAATATTACGTTTTTAAATGAAACACCCCGTATATTATTAAAGCAGATAATAGGGCAGAAAATTACCAATGTATTAGTATAACATGTTCCTATACATATTGCTGACCGTATCATAATATGGCACCTGGTATATTCCACAACAGAGTTGGTACGACGCGTCATCTTATTTATATTACTGACAAATAAGGTTTATATGTTATACCAAAGTAGATCAATAGGATTCGTTCTTCTTTGTACAGGACGCATTTAATTCGTATGTAACACGATTTACGGTTCAAATTATTGATATAATGAAAGTTCAATCGTTTTTGACTTAAAAGAATTTTTATTGATAAAAATTGAATGGTCGCTACTAAAACTTTAAAACTAATATAAATAGATTGCCATGACACCATAACCGTTGTAAAGGTAGTAAATCAAAATATACATAGTAAGAAGTACTTTTTTGTAATTCAGAGTTACCTAAATCCCACATCTCTATATATATAAGAACAGTTTAAATTATTAAAATAAGCAAGGATACTAAAAAATTAAATTAAAACATATGAACAACATTTTCTTTAACAACTATTAGCTTAGTTGTTTGAAATGCTGACCATCTACAAGTAGACACTGATGAAGGACGCATTTAATTCGTATGTAACACGATTTACGGTTCAAATTATTGATATAATGAAAGTTCAATCGTTTTTGACTTAAAAGAATTTTTATTGATAAAAATTGAATGGTCGCTACTAAAACTTTAAAACTAATATAAATAGATTGCCATGACACCATAACCGTTGTAAAGGTAGTAAATCAAAATATACATAGTAAGAAGTACTTTTTTGTAATTCAGAGTTACCTAAATCCCACATCTCTATATATATAAGAACAGTTTAAATTATTAAAATAAGCAAGGATACTAAAAAATTAAATTAAAACATATGAACAACATTTTCTTTAACAACTATTAGCTTAGTTGTTTGAAATGCTGACCATCTACAAGTAGACACTGATGAATCATAGTCATCATGTGTTCAGTTGTAACTCATTGAATTTCTACTGAATCCAATTCTTGAAAGGCGCGTGTTACCCTATTTCGCAGATTATTTTCTTATCCCCACAGGTGTTTTAAACACTTCTGTTTTAATCTTGCCCCAGAGACAGAAATCCAGGGGAGTAAGATTTGGAGACTGCGGCGGCTAACCCAATGGATCATTACGTCTTATCAATCGATCTTTAAACTATAAATCAGCTCCCTGTTGACTTCATATACAATGCGCAGGAGCCCATCCAATTGATTCCGAGAACTTTGGGTGACATTAAGCTGCAAATTACCCAAAAAATTGTAAACAGTTGGCCTTAAAATTTCTAGATATTTTGGGGGCAATAAATTTTCATCATAAATGTAAACTAAAAGGTTATCATTCATTAATAGAACTAAATATTCGCTGATATTCCCTTTCTTTAATATAATATGGATTTTCCTGAGCTAAAAAATGATTGTTACGCCGAATTAATACACCCTCAAATCACTTTGATATGAATGATACACTACAAAAACACGCACTTGTCATGTATTTTTTGATTCTGAAAGCGACCTGTCTGTTCTGGCCATTTGGTTTCAACCAGAGCCATTGACTTAACACACACAAGCGACTTGTCATTGTGTCATGGCAACTCATTTATAGTTATTTAAAATTTTTAGTAGGGAATATTAATTTCTTATCAATAGAAAGTCAAAAACGATTGAATATAGGTATAGGAACATATTATACTGAGACACTGGAAATTTTCTGCCCTATCATCCGGTTTAATAATATACATTTAATAATTTCATGTGAAAAAGGTGATTTTGATACTTTTTTGGAAAGCCTACCGAAACATATTTTTTGGGCACCCTGTATAAAATGTTTTTCAAGTTTGTTATACAACCGAAATACCTGTATATTCTTTAGTTATTTTCAAAATTTAAGATCGTTAGATTTCATTTAATTTTTTGTTATTCCTTTATTGGCCGCAAAAAATAACAAAATAATTAATATCTAAAGAACAATGAGAGATAGTTATAAAACATGGTAGATAAAGGCTACTCAGACTTAATCGCAGAATAAAAAATCGAATAATATACATTTAATTGCATTTAAAATTCTAAAGTGAGTATCCGGTAGAGGTAGAACTGGCAATGCTGTATTATCAAAAATATTTTTAGGGGCTAGCATGCTATGTCTTGTCGCCAGTTCCAAGATTTCAGCACGATATTAATATTCGTTTTATAGGTTCTCTAATGTACCATCGAGTTTGGGATACCCTGTGTAAAGACTATAACTAAGAAATTGTTTATTTGTAGTTAAAATTGTTAGCATTTTAAAAATCCCTGTTGAACATCCATACAGCAACTGGGCCTTTTTTTTTAAAGGCAAACTGAAAGATCACTGAAAAAGGGGGAACACATAAGAGAAAGAGGTGGATAGTAATTTTAACAATGAACCCTATTTTTAGGCGAAATAAGATTATACTTGCGTAGTTTTACATTTCAGCTTGTATGTGCAAGCTCGTTTAAGAAATTCGGTTTAAATCCGCAGCTGCGCGTTTTTATGTTTAAATAGAGAAAGTATGCACAACAATATCTTTAAACTTTTGAGAGAAAACGATGCAGCGCAATTTACTTTAATTCTAAGAATTTTTTTTAAATCTAATATAGAATATGATTCTAGCAAAGTGCATACATTATTTATTGTTAAATATGAAATAACTAATCATTTTTGTATGATAATATTATATTCCACACGCGCTGATGAATAAACCCCTTTTTTGCCAATAAAAATCGATTACTACAGAGTAGTTTTGCACTGAATGTTTCATAGTTAGCTCTGAATGCCTGTTCTTTTTCCTTTTTCCCACAACAGAAAATACTTTTTTTTTAATTTTGGCTAGGTTTTTGAGATTTTATTCCACTGTGGACCGTTCAAAATGATCAGAGAAAAACAATAATTAAATTTAATGCTTTCAAAATAAATTGGCCCATATAGTATAAAATGCGGCGGCCTATTCGTTCAGATATCTGTTTTTTAAAATTGAAATTCATTAAAAACAATAAAATTATATTTAAATGAAAGATCAGATAAAATAGTATATTACAGTCGGGTAGCCTTGAAAATCTATCTGCAATTATAGTACATTTATTTACAAATACTGTGATATTTCTATTACTATATTCTTTTACATCGAATTTAATTAGAAAAACAGATACTGCCGGTTCTCGTACGCTTGATTTATTCCAAGCAATTTTTTTGCGCATACCAAATAATATTCTTACAATAGTAATGGCCCTCTAGACAGCAGCGATATTAAAATCCTGTATATTATATGAATCGTTAAGTTCCTATTGATTGCCATCGTTTTACAAATAGTGCAAAAAGATATCCATTTTTTTTTCTATGTTGTAATATATTCTTTAGATCCAAAGCCCGCTCCAAAACGTCAAATGAAAAGACTGCTCAAAAAAGAAGTATCACTGGATACATACACTTGGCAAAAGAAGTATGCTCATCTCACATCAAATTTAGTCATTCCGTCAATAGACGAAAGATTCAAAAGGCGATTTTCAGTGTCGGCAAGTATGGAAGAAATATCGAAAATTCCGCAGACTGAGCAAAAAGTAAGTTGGCAATATAGAAGTTTTAAGTGTTTGATGGCAAACAACTCTATAGCACACGTACTTTAGTATTTTAAATAGGTTTTGAAAACCCTGTAACAAAGGAGAACTTGAACAGACTTATAAAAAATCCATTTCACATTAGATTGCTAAAGTAGTTTTTAAAAGATATTCTAATGGTATAAAAATAAATTCGAAATATTGTAGCGATATTTTCGTATATTATGTGCATGTAGATATTCTAGTGTATTATTATGTATTAAGGTAAATAAATATATCGACCTTTTAGATATACCTCTTAGTATGGATAATCCAATAAATCTGTAAGCGGTTACGGTTTGATAATATCGTTTTAAAATTTATTTCATCATTCAGTAAACGATAAAGTGCGTTTTTGAACTTGGTGAAACTGCAGGAAGTAATAAATTACTTACATAGGTAAAATGTATTTAAATTTTAAATGTCTGTGGTTTTCGTTAAAGGTATCTAGATATAATTCCTTAATCCATTATTGACAAAACAAGTTTTAGGCAGATTTTATCTCAATATAAAGTTTCACTTATTTTTACTGCCATTATTACCAATATAATAGAGTAGATAAATAATTAAAATATAATATATATTTATTATTAATAACTTAAGTGATTCTGTCCACCAGACTTTTTGTGACATACCTACGATGTTTTTCTCGTGATAATAAACTTTAGTATACGCGATAAATAAATTTCTACAGGCGCAGGGTAAAGCAGACATGGTGAAATAAGGGTTATTTTTTCCTCAGGTATATGATTTTGTTAACGATCCTGTTACGAATTAAGAACATTAACCCGCAGTATCTTCAAATGTAAATTGGTTTATGTAAACTTAACAGTGTAATAATTAGTAGAGTCAGTTATATAAAATATGAATGGCATAGTATTATCTTATTTTTCAAAAAGGGTGACTTAAGTAGTTAGGCCCTCTGACCTGTCTTATTTAAGAATAACTATACATGTAGGATATCTAAAATTCCAATTCATAAACTGTTATTAAAAAAATGCGATATCTTAGTCTATTATCTTGAAAATGGATAGAAAAAGACTGAAAACTAAGCAGTTCGATATTTATTTTTATGATATCTTATGTCCTAAAATAAGCGAAACTCGCATTCTGCCAATTTAGCATCAAAAGCAACACCCTGTATATTAAATTTCAGAGGTTTGTTGCTTTAGAGCGAAATGCTTAAGTTAATAATTTTGCAGTTTTGCTTGGTGATGAGCGCAAATTTGTCGGTTAGGTATCAATAAAGGGCCCCGCACAACCCTTATGGAAATTGGGTCCCGGTGAATTTGGTTGAAATTTTGGGAAATTGTGGTTTATATTAGGTTCATCAAAAGTTTTCGTGTAACAACAATATATTTTTGCACTGTGTCGCTAGATCCAGTTCATATATTTGATGTTTGATTGTAAATAAATTAGAAAACAGAAAATTAAAAGTAAAAAAGTTGAAATATTTGAAAACCAATTATGGATAGTATGTATAGGGCAAACTTATACAAAAGTGGTAGGTTTGTTAGTGATGTATAAGATCACACAAAAATATACGGTTCCATTTGAAAAAAATGTAGTTTTTAAATTTAAACTTTGGTATTGGAAAAAATATGTAATACATTATAATTATATTTCAAAGATTTAATCGGCATAATATATTTGCTTCAGCTGTGGTTTATATTAGATTCATTAAAAGTTTTCATGTAACAACAATATATTTTTGCACTGTGTCGCTAGATCCAGTTGATATATTTTATGTATGATTGTATATAAATCAGAAAATATAAAATTAAAAGTAAAAAAATTGAAATATTTAAAAAACCAATTATGGATACCTAGTGTGTATAGGGCAAACTTAACAAAAGTGGTAGGTTTGTTGGTGATGTATAAGAACACACAAAAATATATGGTTCCACTTGAAAAAAAATGTAGTTTTTAAATTTAAACTTTGGTATTGGAAAAAATATGTAATACATCATAATTATATGTCAAAGATTTAATCGGCATAATATATTTGCTACAGCTGCTTGCTGATACCAAAAATATAAATGTCTCTTTCGCGAAATTAAGTGCGTAGCTTCGTGGCTTGAATATAAAAGTTTTTCGTTAAAATCTCAGAAAATACATTTTAAGTGCAAATCCTGTGTAAATATTTAGTTACAAGGTTTTGTGCAAAATCACACAAAGGGTATTCTATTTAAAAATACAACTTTGTTCCCAGACACTTTTTTGACACTACATTAAAAGTCGTTTAAAATGTGAACAATTACCAACCAATGTTTGTGCGGGGGTTCTTAATAAATATTTTTTTCCAAATTTTGAGTTTTTATTATGCCTAGATAAATTTAAATGGTTAAATCAATGCCGAACAGCAACGGGCTATGCTTTTCTTAAAATAGTTGGATCTTGAGAACTATAGGAGAGTCTTGGTTAAATGGGAAGAATTTTATGCAATTATATTTGTAACTGAAAACTGCTTAGTACGCGATTATACCTTTTTTTCGATTTTGAAATGTTTTGGTTAGTTGCATTTTCAAAAACATTCTGTAACTTTTTCATTTATTAATATTTTAAAAAACGGTCGAAATATTTACAAAGCTGCTTTTTAAGTTAAATAGATTTTAGACACGACGTTTCGTATTTTTAAACCCATCAACAGGTTTATTTTTTATTATTCGCACCATATTATATTTTATGCTTGGCTTTAGATTTAGGAAATTTATATTCGCAACGCGTCAAATGTGGTAACAACACTAAAACCCAATTAAACTTAACATCAGTGAAAAAAAAATTACTTTTTGAAATATTCTACAAATCCTAAATCCAACTAACCTAATGCTTCACAGTGACACAAAAATTTAATTGTCAAAGCGAGTAAAAGTATTTATTGTTATTAATAATAACAATTTATTTCAGTGTTTCTTAGTTTAAAAAGATGTCTTTGCGAAAACAAACCTGATAATGAATGCTGGAATATTATATAAATTTATTTATTGTAACAGAAATGCAAATCTTGCTGTAAAAAGACACTTTAAAAACTACCCTGAAAGACAACATCCAAGTATAAGACTTTTTCCAACCTAGTTATCAGACCATTCTATTAAAATCACATGTTGAATAGCCAAAGATACTTGTAGCAGTTGGAAGGTCAAATATTACCAACAATTAAAGCAATAGTCCCTCAAAACAAATTAAATAATTTGAAGAAATAGTCCATTCTCAAAGTGGAGTTGAAATATAGGGAGAGGAGAAAGACTTTTTGACTTTCTTTCCTCTCCCTAAATTAAATAATATTCGGTTTCAAAAATCCGGTTACCCCGCACATAATAATGTTCAGGAAGTTTAAACTATGTTAATATAAGTGGACCAGTTAATGTATACCGCTATATATGGTGGTATGTAAAAATAAATCTATGAGTTTGAACATCCCGAAACAGTACAAGAATTAAAAGAGAGAGGGAATAAGTGTATATTACCTATTCTTTCTTATGATTTCGCGAATGATAATTATTATTGTTATGGATTTTTTAATATTACGGGTTAATATATAATTTGAAATTTTAATACGGAATATAAAGATCATTAAACATAAGTAAAAATAACATAATGGTATTCCTAACTAATTAACCTTGTCTAGCGTTGTTGCTATATTTGGCGTGTTGTGAAAATTAAGATTCTGGTTTCTTTAAGCCAGTTTTGATTTGTTTAAAGGTATCTCTTAATGAAGGGCTAGCTTTTAAGCATAGAAATAATATGGTCCACATAATCAATAATAAACCTGAAGATTGTTAAAAAAACAGAGAACCTCGTGTCCCAAAACAAATGGCAGTAGTAGTCCATGCTTGTAGTGGAGTCGATATAATCAAATAAAACACAGACAGTCTACCTCCACAATATAAAGGGTGTTGCAGAAGTACGATACATAGCTTAAGAAGGTGATTCTTAAGATACTCTAAAAGAAAAAGTTCATATAAACATGTGTCCGCAGTTGCCCCGTCTTTGATATATAGGGTGTTAAAGTTTCTTAAAGAAAATAGGTTTTTATAATTTTTTTAATTATCCTTTTCCCGATTTTATTGAAATTTGGTACCGTTAATCATAATGGTAAGGGGCCTAATTAGCCGTAACTAGATTAAATTTATTAAGTTCAGTGGCCTCCGAGAAGCACCTTAACGAATATTATTGACAATAAAATGTACGCCACTAAGTTTTTTTCTGATTTTTATATTTTCTTTTTAATTTACCACCTAATAGTACAACTTTTTTGTTCCTTGAATTGCTTTCGTATCGAGCTTCTTCAGCATTTCCATTTGCTAGGCCATAATTGAAATGCCTCTTTGCCATTTCAGCGATGGTAAAGTTATTAATTTTTGACTTGTTATTGACAAAACAGGTAAATTACACATCAAGACTTACCTTTAGTTCATATTTTAATTACCATAGGTATTTTGCTTCGTTTGCGAGAGAAAGAATAAAAACCACTTTATTGCATGTACAAAAAAAAAATACCTTTGTATTCAAAGTTAATTAAAACATTAAAATTAGAAATGTTTGGATAACGTTCCTGATAAATTCGCCGAGCTTCTTCAGCATTTCCATTTGCTAGGCCATAATTGAAATGCCTCTTGGCCATTTCAGCGATGGTAAAGTTATTAATTTTTGACTTGTTATTGACAAAACAGGTAAATTACACATCAAGACTTACCTTTAGTTCATATTTTAATTACCATAGGTATTTTTTTGTACATGCAATAAAGTGGTTTTTATTTTTTGTCTCGAAAACGAAGCAAGATACGAGAATAATTCCGGGAACAAAAAAGTTGTATTATTAGTTGGTAAATCCGAAAAGAATATCAAAATTAGAAAAAAGTCAGTGGCGTACATTTTATTGTCAATAATATTCATTAAGGTGCTTCCCGGGACGCCACTGGCTAATTAAGCCCCTTATCATTATGAATAACGGTACCAAATTGCAATAAAATGGGGAAAGGGATATTTAAAAAAAATGATAAGAAAACGACTTTTTTTAAAAAACTTTAACACTCTGTATATATATATATATAACTTTTTCTCTTAGAATATCATAAGGAATCGCTCCCTTAAGTTACGTACCGTACCACTGAAACACCATGTATATTTAAAGAATCGCTTCAGTGTTCCCAACATGTTTCGAACATAATATATATGTTCATCATCAGAGTAGTTTGCTAATTATAGTTGATATGTAGAAATGTATGCTAAATTTTGACCATTGGTTCAAACTGTAAGTAGTCGTTAATGTAAAGACATGCTTAATAAAGACCAGTTGTAACACCAATTGAAAATTATTGAAAGGTTGATGCGAAATAAAGGTATATTATAAAAAAAAGTTAGAATTTTAAATTTTGTTACAGTATAGTAGAATCAAAAAATTGGTGTTGACTTAATATTGTGAAATGAAAGTAGAGAGTAGTAGAGGTTGACATAGTTAAAATATAGTTATATATAGTTAGTGAGATTTGTGATGTGAACGAAAATTTGATGATCGAGGAATTAGGGAAAAATTGTTTTAATGTTGATATTAATTAGTTCAGTGGAAAAGATGAAGGTCCAAAGCCAATTTAAACAAATTAATGTCGAATAGGTTAGAAGTCAAAGGGAATATAAAATTGTAGAACATTTACCAAAAAGGACAGATCTGCAGGGTTACGGTTAATGGTGTAAAAAGGGAACAAAACAGGGACACTTACATGGCAGAGGGGCAGTGCTGAAGGGCCTTAAAGGCTATATTTTGGTCATTTATGTCTCATAATGTGAGAGTATTAAAAAAATTTTCTTAAAAGCAATTCAGAGAAACCGCGTTGTCACGTACGTGTCAAGGTACAGTTCTTGTAAAAAAAATACGATCTACGAGAATGTTTTTGACCTTTTTATATAGGGTACTCAAAAAATGCAAAAATACTAAATCCTGCCAAGAGTAAACTACCTTTATTTATCAATTAGTAAATTACGTCACTGAGTCTTTTAACATACCTTTTAAAATATGTTAATAAACAAAAACACCATTTATTCAAACACGCCTCCCCCGTATTCCATTCATTTTTCTAATTTTCTCAAGAGAAATCATTTCCACCGACTTTCTGTCTTAATACATATATTAATATTATTTTCAATGGGTTGCTGAAACGTTAATTGTTTTAAACGGCATACGCATCTGAAAGCGTAAGGTCGAAACTTTTTGTAGGCCACAAAACTGGACCGTTTCGGCCAATCTATCTCTCTCGAAATCCATTGCGAAACTACTCTGTCACTTCATGTGCATAATGCGCCGGGCACCCGTCTTGTTGAAAGTAAATTTGCCGTCGGTACTGTAATGGCAGCTCATCAAGTTTTTCCGAAAGGAAAGTTTGTAACATTTCTAGATACGAATTTCTATTGCACGTGTCCTCATAAAAATATGGCCCCAATATTCCATCAAAGGAAATGCCGCACCATACATTTACTTTTTTAAAACATTGGCGACGTGCAGGAATCCTAAAATTCGGATATTCTTTGCTACAGTATCGTACGTCAGTTCGAACCGGGCTATCATATTGAACGGTCGAGTATCGGAAAAAAAAGCATCTTATCGAAGTGCAAATTCCTTAATATACAAAAAATATTAACTGAATAAACGGACACGAGTCGTAAAAATTAAAATATACTATCGTGTTAAATAAAATGAGTGTTACTAGCGGGGGGAACCCCCCTAATTTAAACTCCAACGGTGCCTTATCAGACACAGGGAATAAAACACTGGCCTCGGATAATACCATGGATACCTACGAGACAACCTTAACAGCAGAGAGTAACAATTTAAATAAATCCGATTCACAACCTCGGGTAAAATTTTTATACCAGAAAAATGATCTAGGGCCATATCATGTACTTATAGAAAATAATTCACCCGAATTTAAGGGAAAACTTAACGCCATAAAAATCAATGACATAATCTACTCAGTTCACCCAGAACTAGACAATAAAATAAAAGAAATAGATTCAGTCGGGCGCAACAGAATCAGGGAAAGTTTTAAAGACAGTCAATCAGCTAATAATTTAGCAAACTCTAATCTTCTTAAATCACACAATCTAGAGTCATACATACCTAAATATTTAGTGTTAAGACAAGGTGTTATCTCGGGTATTGATAAAGAAATAACGGAAGAGGTTCTTAAAAATAAAATAAAACGATTTGACTCTCACTCTAATTTTTCAGTACACACAGTGAGAAGGATAACAAAAATGATCGTGGATTCACAAGACCAACAAAAAAAGCGTATAAATACTAAATCTGTCATTGTCACATTCAAAAGTCAAACTCTCCCCAAGTACGTGGCGATAGGACACGTAAGATGCGAGGTAAACTATTTTGTTCAACGAGTAGTGTTATGTTATAATTGCTTTAGATACGGCCACACAAAACAACAATGCAAAAGCAACGGTAGGTGCCTAAAATGCGAAGGTAATCATAAATTGAAGGAATGTAAAATCGACCAAGTTAAATGTTTTCACTGCAATGGCTCCCATCTCCCAAATGAAACAAAACAATGTCTAGAATTTACACGACAAAAACAAATAAAAAAATCTATGGCGGAGCACAATATGCCGTATAAAGAGGCAGAAAGATGCTTTCCAAAAACGACATATGCATCGGTCCTAATAAACGGAAGTGATCCGGATTTAAATCTAAATAAATTAGACTCGATACTACAATCCTCTGAAATAAAAAAAAACTCTGCTAACCATCCTCAGTCTTCTTATTTTACCCAAACAAAAACACCGACTAAAAGAAATAGACCTAATTCCCCAGACCCTATCTTCCAACAACATAAAGATATTCTCTCCCAATATCAATTAACCCAAGCTGGAAATGGAATCTTAAATGACACAATCTACAAAAGGGAATTATCACGTACCCCTGTTACGCCTTCCACATCTTTGACAAACCCTAGTACTAGCAAAGAAAATTTAAATTTTGAATTCGTAGTGGAATTGGTTATATCTATTCTTAACACAATGAAAGAAAAAAAGTCGGTAGAATTAAACAAGTTAGATATTCAAGAACTAATAAAGTCTAGACTCTCAACCACATTTTAAAAAACAGAAAAAAAAACAAAAACAATTCACACGCTTACACAAACACACAGATACTACATAAATATCACATAATCACAACATGCATGACCTTAAAATCTGTCAATGGAATTGTCGATCTGCGATAGCAAATAAGGACAATCTTGAAAGCCTTCTCAATGAGAATGATTTCGATATTGCTTTGTTATCGGAAACTTGGTTTAAACCAGATCGCTATGTATCCTTTTCTGGGTATAACATAATAAGAAAGGACCGACCAGACGGAAAGGGAGGAGTAGCAATTTTAATAAAGTCTAACATGAAGTTTACAACGCTGAGCAGTCCTAACTTTAATAATATTTTATATGTAGGTATTAAAATACCTTTATGTAATGGCTCTGAAATCTCTCTTATTTCATTGTACATAAAACCCCAAACCAGAGTATTCAGCCAGACATTGATATCCTTTTTTTCTCACGTCAATGGACCCGTCGTGATCGGGGGTGATTTTAATGTGGCATGGGGTGGAGAACACAACGATGTATAAGGTAATACTCTAATAGATGCAATAAATCAATAGTCTTCTTAAATAACGGAAATCATACCTATATTAGTCCCTCAGGGAGAAATAATTCAGCAATAGATTTAACTCTTGAATCGCCTTGTTTAAGGCCAGTGCTGGAATGGAATACTCTGGATGACACTTACGGTTCCGATCACTTACCAATTGTCATGGTATGTCAAGTTTCACCAAGATTTGTCTCCAGAAATAATTACAAAAAATGGAATATTGGAAAGGTCAATTGGGATAGTTTTTATTTGGAGTGTATCCAAAAGACTGAAAATTTTAGAACTACATCTTACAAAGCCTTTTTAAATACTCTAAATAAGGTAATAGAACAGACAATTCCTGCTATCAGCATCAACAATCGCCCTTTAAAAAAGAGAGGCAAACCTTGGTGGAACCAACACTGCTCTAAAGTTGTAAATGAGAGAAAAGAAAAATATAAAACGTATAAATTAAACCCCAGTTTATCTAATTTAATAGACTATAAGAAAGCAGATGCATACGCAAAAAAAATTCTAAAGGAAACGAAACGAGCAAATTGGCGTCAATATTGTATGTCACATAATAAAAATACTCCAGTAAAGGAAGTTTGGCAGAAAGTAAACAGCTATAAGAACAGGAACCAAAAAAATCGCCTGCCAACATCAATTGAAGATCCTTGGATAGATGAATTCCACTGTAAACTGTCACCCCCATATGTTATACCTAGGACTACATTTCAGCATAACAGAGTAGATAGGCAAGATAAGTATCTGACTGATCCATTCAATATGAAAGAATTTAAAAAAGCCCTAAAAAACAACAACAACTAAGCACCTGGAAAATATAACGTACACTATTCCATGCTGTTTAATCTACCCGAGAATGTTAAGAGGATATTATTAGCAATTTTTAAATAACATTTTTTCGGGTCAAAGTCCAATTCCAAGTGACTGGAAGCAATACATTGTGGTACCAATACTAAAACCAGAAAAGCCCCCAGATTTGCCTACGTCCTATAGACCAATAGCGTTAGCATCGTGTATCTTAAAAACATATGAAAGGATAATAACAAATCGACTAGAATTCTGGATGGAGAAGAATAGTAAATTTCCGATAACACAATTTGGATTTCGTAGGACGACCTCTACGCAAGAAGTACTTACCAACCTTGTTACAGATATTCAACTAGGACTTACTAAGAATCAGTGTACTTCAGCTCTATTTCTTGACATACAGGGTGCTTACGATAGCGTTAACTACGAGATTTTGGTTGCCAAGATGTACCAACTAGGCATACCGGAACAACGGTCAATTATTTATTCGAGGGCAAGACGGACTTACCAAAGGAAGAATGGCCGCAATGGGACTACCACAGGGGAGCATTTTAAGCCCGATACTATATGTTATATATACCCACGACCTGGAAAATCTATTTCGAGAAGACGTCCGTATCCTCCAGTTCGCAGACGACATATTATGTATGTACGTAGCAGATAAATGTGTTGACCAGTGCAACGGAAAACTAAGTAGAAAATTCGCAGAAATATTAAGGTGGCTCAACGATAACGGATTGACAATCTCGCCTCAAAAATCGGCAATCTGTTCCTGCTCTAGAAATAGAGGTCGGCAACAAAACTCGGTCATCCTTGGAAATGTGACAATACCATGCAAGTCAACTGTGAAATACTTGGGTGTATATTTGGATAGAAAGTTGCTTTGGAAAGACCATATTCAATATCTACTTAAAAGAACAGAAAATGGACTTAATATCATAAGAGCCTTCAGCCATCAAAAATGGGGAGGGGATCCAAATGTATGTTTGTTATAACTTTTAAATAAGATAAAAAATTTTGCTTTTTAATGTTTCAATTTATTTAGAGAATAAATCACTCTACATGTTTCGGCTTATTAGGCCTTTTTCAAGAGCAATACAAGATGAATACTAAATCTAAAAGTAACAATACGGGTGTTTATAAACGTAATAATAAAGGAAGGTTTTTATTGCACCTATCTAAATGTTGGGATTTTCCTAGTGGTTGTTATGGGTAGACTTAATGAGGGTGTCTATTATCGGGGTATTTATAAAATTTTGTTGATTATTGGTGGTACACGGATTAAGTCCCTTAACCCTCATTAAGTCTACCCATAACAACCACTAAGAAAATCCCAACATTTAGATAGGTGCAATAAAAACCTTCCTTTATTATTACGTTTATAAACACCCGTATTGTTACTTTTAGATTTAGTATTCATCTTGTATTGCTCTTGAAAAAGGCCTAATAAGCCGAAACATGTAGAGTGATTTATTCTCTAAATAAATTGAAACATTAAAAAGCAAAATTTTTTATCTTATTTAAAAGTTATTATTAAAATGTTTCACAAGGAACCAACCGCCGAATCAGTACAATGTATGTTTGTTATTTTATAAAGCGTATATTAGGTCAATTTTAGATTATGCAGGAATACTGTATGGGTCAGCTGCTGAGACCCACTTAAATAAACTTGAACAAGTAAAAAACAAGTGTCTAAGACAAAGTATTGGCCTCTTAAAAAGTACTCCGATTAATATTCTTGAAGCAGAAGCCATAGAACCACCTCTAACTCAAAGACGGAACTTTATTAGCGACAAATTTCTATTAAAATTAATATTTAGGGATAGTACATTAATTGACAAAATAAATAAACTTACCATACTTGGTCTCACACACCGTTATTGGAGAGTTAAAAACTCCCTTTACTTGTAGAAAGTTACTCGTGGATAGCCCAAATTAAAGATAATATATATTCCTCTAGACCAGCGGTTCTCAAACTTTTTTGGTGACGGAACCCTTTTGGGAAGCAAAATACTTGATGAAACCCTACAATAAAACAATAGTTTTTAAAAGTGTATTCTTTATTAATAAGCATAATAAAAGTACAATGTAACAGTTACTAATTATTACTTACTTTACCACATGGCAAGTACAATAATAGAAGATATTAAAAAAGAAAAAATCTAACTAATGGGAGGTATGAAACTGTTTTTTATTTTTCATCAATTGGTTGATATCAGGTTTGATAGAAGACAGTTGAAGTCTCATATCAGGTTCGGCGTCCAGTCTCTTGCGATATTTTGTTTTCGTGGCTGCATAGGTTGAGAATCCTGTTTCGCACAAATATGTTGTTGGGAACGGGAGAAGAATCATCAGAGCCATTTTGCCAAGCATTGGATATTCATCACGGATTCTGCACCAAAAATCGTTGAGAGGCGTCGTTTTGAACAGTGACTCCATACTTTCGGGCTTTTCCAAGTTGGGTAAAAAAGGATTATGAATCCATGAATTCAGTTTCATTTTTATATTCTGTTCTTCGGGAAAATACTTTTCAAAAGATGCGCGCATCGAACTGAGATATTGGACCAATTCTTCAAACACATCATCTTGAAACATTTCTGAGTCGTTATCGCTAACAAACTCATTGAGTGACGTAAAGCTTTCTATTTCTTTCTTACCAACGCAAATAATCCAAAAATCTAATTTTCTTTTGAAGGCAGTTATTTTATTATTGGCCTGAAACACTGTTGTCTGTTTACCTTGCAATGATAAATTCAATTCGTTCAGTTTTTGAAAGATATCCGGCTCTAAGTTCAAATAGCCTTGTTAAAGTTTTACCCCGAGACAGCCATCGCACTTCTGTATGGAGCAGCAGTGTTTTATGTTTGCTGCCATAATCTTCACACAATAATGAGAACAATCGGGATTGTAGTGGTCGTGATTTGATAAAATAAATTATTTTTACCGCTTCATCCATAACTAATTTTAGATTTGACGGCATTTGCTTCATCGCAAGTGCTTGTCTATGCAGAATACAATGGCTGGAACTACAATTAGGCGCTTTATTTTTTATTCGTGACACTGCTCCTGCTGTTTTACCTGTCATCGCCTTGGCCCCATCTGTACAAATGTCAATGCAATTGTTCCAACTGAGATTATTTTCTTTAAAAAATATATTTATTTTATTAAAAATTTCTTCCCCGGTAGTGTTTGTGAGCAGCGGTGAACACATAAGCATGTCTTCTTCAAAAGAACTTTCATATGGATATCTCACGATAACCAGCAAGATAGCCAAACTAGCGACATCAGTTGACTCGTCCATTTGCAAGGCGAATCGTGTTTTTTGTAGACGTGTAACTAGTTCTTGTTTGACGTAGCTTGCCAGATCATGGATTCGCCGTGAAACAGTATCGTTTGATAGCGGCACAGTAGAAAGATGCTTTGCAGATTTTTCATCGAGCATACATTTTGTTATGTCTAATACACATGGCTTTATTAAATTCTCAGCGATAGTGTGCGCTTCACCTGCTTGTGCAATGCGATAGCTAACTAAATATGATGCCTCCGTGGCCTTTTCGTTGATAGTTTTTGTTACATGCATCATATTTTTTTGACTTTCCAATAACTGATCTTTTTTACGAACAAAAAATTCTTTATTCTTGTCTTTAGACTCGGGGTGTACAGTTTGTAAATGTCGGCGCAATTTGGCAGGTGCCATGGAACTATTAGGAAGCAGTTTACTACATAGCATGCAGAGAGGTGAGCCGTTGGAATCAACAAATCCGAAACTGATATATGATTCATCATACTTCCTTTTTTTCGTCTTTGAAACCGTCGAGCTTGACGTCGTGGCATCATCGTCTGGATCGGTGATTGCTATATTCTCCGCGCGTACTGCTTTTGAACATTCAGCGTCATTAGAAGATGTTGTTGCAACACGTTTAACACCTTTAAGCCAACGTTCCATTCTTCTTTATTTATAATGTTACACGTCAGGATGGTGGGGTCTAAATAATGCACAATCGTTACTGCGTATAAGAGACTAAGTTTAGTACAATGAAGAAATGTATAAAACTGAGACAACAGAATACAGCAGGCAGTAGAATGAACACTAGTTTCTCGCTAGCGAGCTTGTAAGTAGGTAGGTAGGAACTTATCGCTCCGAACGCTAATCGTCAACTGACTGACGAGGCGCGACGCGCGATCGCCGCTTTTATACTTAGTCCTAGACTCGATCTCGAATATTCTCGAAAATACTCGAGTCGGCGCCTTTGAAAAACAAAAAGCAAAAATAAAAAGAGAAATATAAAAATTGCGTTGTAAACAATTCAGAGGCGGCTTTTATCAAAGGGACTGCGCGCTCACAAGTATACAAATATACATGTTGATACCAAACTTATGAGATATTGTACCAGCTATTGTAACACATGTTTATACAAATACAAATAAATAAATAAATATACCTACGCGCGGCCGCGGAGTCAAAACGTTCGACCAGAGAGAGGTGCTTTGATTTTTTTTCTAAATTCTTGAGGAACCCCTACAGAGGTATCGCGGAACCCTAGGGTTCCGCGGAACACACTTAGAGTATAGCTGCACTCTAGACTATTGCCTTACTTTCAACTTGATTACGCTTACATTAACGATATACCAAAAACACTTTTATCAGAACACACTCAGGATAATCCTAGCACCGTGAAAAGCAAATTTTTAGAAGATTTAAATACAAAGTGGTCAAATTATGAGCAAATTTTTACAGACGGCTCAGTTCTAGACAATAGAACAGGGTGCGCTTTCTACCATGCAGGTGAACAAATCTCCAGAAAATACCGATTACCCAACGGCAGTTCAATATACTCTGCAGAACTTTGGGCTATCCTCGAGGCACTTAAATACACCTTAGGATATACAGAAAATAGTTTGTTTGTGATATTTTCGGATAGTAAGAGTGTGTTGAATAAAATAACAAATTGTATAAATATTCCGCCTGCCAACTACCTAGTAAAAGATATCTTAAGTACTTATCATCTCTTGGAAAACTCAAATAAAACCATTGTTCTTCACATAAGAATTGGAGGAAATGAGATCGCAGACAAACTGGCCAAAGAAGCAACAATATCAACTCCTATAAACCAGATGAAAATACCACATTTAGACATACTGAGATAAGCAAAAGAGAGAATGAAAAATAGTTGGCAGACGCAATATAATAATTTAGAAAAGGGCTTAGTTTATAAAGATATGTTCCCTAGGATACAACAAAAACCATGGTTATACACTGTCACAAATAGAAGTTGTATAAGAGTAATTTCTAAAATAAGAAGCAATCATGCTCTATACCCTAAATATAAAAGAAAGATAGGTTTACTGAACCATGACAATTGTGAGTGTGGTGAGGTGGGTGATTTGGAGCACCATATTCTAACGTGCTCCAGATTAACCCATCCCAGGATTACCTTGTTTAATGGATTAAGCGGTTTAGTTGATCAGCCATTTAACCTTAAGTACATTATTGCATTAAATAATGTTAAAATCTATTATATTTTATACAAATACATAATACAGGCGCAAATTAAAATATGAATGCTGAAGAACCCATTAAGTAATAAATAAAACACTGGAAACAACCTTACCAGTGCTTATTAAAAAAAAAGAAAAAAAAAATGTGAGAGAGATAAGAAAAAAAAAACAACAGCAACAAAAAAAGAAAAATATACAAAAAAAAAAAAATACATAAAAAAAAGGAAGAAAAGAAAAAAGGAAAGAAGAAAAAAGTAGTATCGTAAGTAGTAAGTAAGACGAATCTGTAAAATATAGAATATATTGTAATAGACCACAGCTGGTGAACTTCATGTAGTTGAAAAGTGTAAGCAGTGATAATAATTATCAAAGAAAGAAAAAAAAAATTAATTTATAATGTTTAACAAGAGGATGCTGGCCATTTGGTTTTAACCAGTGCCATACACCAAAACACACACACAGTATCGTACGTGCTGTGAAGCGACC
Organism: Polydrusus tereticollis; assembly: GCA_963920685.1. NCBI lineage: Eukaryota > Metazoa > Arthropoda > Insecta > Coleoptera > Curculionidae > Polydrusus > Polydrusus tereticollis. The sequence continues at coordinate 44,825,379 of OY987335.1, read as the reverse complement.
GTACCATTTGTAGAAAAAGTCCGAAAATAAAATAAATATATCAAAGTGGTTACTTTCATTTAAAATTTTGTCCCCAACCACTGCCATCTCGAAGAACAGGCCGTCATGTTAAGATCGTAACGTCACATTGGAAGATGGAATTTAGTATAGAGGCTATATGGCATGTAGATAATAAAATTGATATTTGTAAGTCACAGATGGCTTCAATTATATGAAATGAGGTATAGAATCGTACATTAAAAAGGTATTTCGATGATTAGTATACAGAGCGATTCAAGACTATAAACTAGCCTATGTTATGATCACTAAGTATTGCTTTCAATCTTCTTCGATACTCCTTCGAGGTTACGAAAATAATTCCCAAATAATCCCTGAATAACAAACATTAGAAATAATTTCATAGGTAGCTATTTTAAATAAAATTTTGTCAGTTGGTAGGTACATACTATCATTTTATCTTCCTCGAGAAACTTAACTTGGTTTTTGACTAGAAAAATAAAGAGGCATTAAGAGGAACCTGCTTTAAACTTGTAGGTATGTTTTAACCGATATTTTAAGTAAGAAAAACTTGTATCGTATGAAAATCTAAGCAAAATGTACAACGAACGTAGGCATTGTCTAAATTTTTGTCCGAACCTAACCTAAGTATGACATGCTCAATCTTCAATATTATACTATCTATTTAATAGCTAACTAATGTACTTATAATCTTTTTATGTTTATTGCCTAATAATAATTTAAACAATATATCAAAATATTATTATTAAAAAAGGTACCTACACTGCACTGTTTTAGTGTTATATACCATCAAGTCCTCTGGTTGCCCTGAATTCCCTGACTAAAAACCTTTCCTCAAAGTACTTTATGCAAAAGTTGATACCTTTTCGCAATACTAAATCGTCTCTTGGGATCCTTTTTTATCAATAAATAGCATTTCATCAGTGAAAAACATTATAGTTGAATATTACACCCGGGAACACATCATGAATTGGGCATTTTTCGCTATTTCACAGCAACTTAATCAAATAATTTATGGTTTTACATATAACGGTCCAAACTACGTAAATTAATGTTATGGGTTTTCTAAAATAATCACATTAAACTGCTAAAAACAACTAAAAACTTAAAGGAAACACCAAAACGGTCTACCAAAACAATGCAAACCTGTCAAAACGTGGATCGACTAGTAACAGCTGATTTTAGAATGTGGGCGGGAACATGACGGCCTGTCTTCTCGAGACGACAGTGCCCCAACCCATAAACAAGAATCCGGTCGTTTTGCTGGATCTTCCTTCTCTAAAGCCTGATTAAGACAACCTGCAGATTTAGAGCTCGTTTCTTTAATCATAAAAGGGAAATTTCAACGATAGACTGCATAACCAAAACTGTAGCCGCATAGTTTTCATCAAGGGATTTTTGCACCGACCCAGTGTTCCTAAATTTCTTTATCAGTCGCCGAATTTCATTAGTTGAGACAGACACTCCCGAAAACTTTCCAAACTCACCAATAAAACTTTTTCCTCGACAGTTAGCATCTCAAAATTTTGTCATAAAAGACAGTAATGAGGTAAAAAAGGTAAAATTACCTAGAAAATGTAGGTACAGTAATATTTGATAAAATTATGACACAAAAATAAAAAGTAAACTATTTAGGTGATATTTTGAATTTAAATTTTGACTTAAATTTGAAATAGTTTTTGCCTTCATCATTATGCTCTAAAATAAAAAAATGAAGATAGTTTACACTTGGCAGGATTTTATATTTTTATATTTTTGAGCACCCTGTATAAAAAAGTCCAAAACTTTCTAGTAAACCGTATTTTTTTTAAGAAGCAGAAGCTTACTAAAAAGCAGTACAATCATAATGTCGTTATTGAATCGGTACAAGAAGATCCAAAACTATACTTAAGAAAAAGAGCACCTAACTTGAATAACAATATTGGTAAATCCCGTATTCCGAGGATTTAAGTCAGTAACCAAAATGCTTTAACAAATTGCAGAATGCAGAATGAAGATGATGCTCGACGTTTAATTTAGAAAAATTTGTTCTGGTAGGCTACCGCTACTGTTCAAGTCTACATCAATAACCACTACTAAAGAAAATACAAAGATGTAAAAATGGATTCTCAGATTCTTGTAAAACTAATTCGCTTTTAGGTTTTGCTTTAATTAAGAACAATTTTGGTAAATAAATTCTTCCACACAACTTAAAAATAAGGATATTTACATTCTTTAAAATTAATTGCGCATTTTTAAAAGCTTTGAACCACCTGTATAATTTATCCTGACTTTGTTGGCTGTTTACCTATAACTTCCGAATAGAAGCGAAAGCAGTGCCTGTTTCTTAAAAAGTTAACACTACGAGAGCTTACTGGGTTGCAATTGCAGCACAGTATAAAATTTAAAAATTTACATAATATTTGAACATTACTAGACACCTAATCGTTTTTTAGAATTTTTTTCTTCACAAATCTGTTAATCAAGAACTTGTCCTTCTTAAGTGTGGGCAAAATGTTAGTCTGTCAGTTTGTTGTGAGTGAAAAGCTCTAAAAGGTAACAATATATGTATGCCTATGTTTCAAAAATATGTCAAGTATAATATAATTTATATGACGGTACAAGGACAGTGAACAGGGTTTTTTTTTTCAATATTTTTGAAATTATTGGATTAAACCGTTCTCACGAAAATCGATGACAACGGAATGTTGGCTAGCATGCGTATTAATTTTAATGTCATAACTCGGTTATACCTTATATTCTGGCTTTTACATTTACCAATTTATTTTGATCCACGTTACTGAAAGCCGAAACATTTCGGTTAAAGAATTGACAGAAATTAAAAGGCCCTTCACTAATTTCTTCCAGCAATTCTTCGCTCTATTGCACATTTTAATATCATTAAAGTCTTAAAGCTTTTAGTAATAAATTTACAGGGAATGGGCTCGAAACAGGCTTCACTGGCGCAGTCTCAGCATTTTGATCAGCTGGAAGCCCTTTGGAATAAGAGATCACCTCCTAATAGACGAAAACTTCATCAGGTAAGTCATTCTTAACAAACTTACTTATTTTTCTTTTAAATCAGGTTGATTTCCAAGTTAATGCTCCTTTTTATATTGTGTATACAGGGCAAAGGATTAACTGATACATGTGGTTATATTATTATATACAGGGCTTTTCCCTTAAAACTCCGAGGGCTTATATCTCGAAAACGAATGGATGTATTTTGATTTCGTAAAAAGTCGTCGTTAGCTAGGATGACTTTGCATTTTTTTTAAAGATAACATCAATGCAACTCTTTCGACGCTGCCAAAATATAAATCGATTGCAGGGACTTCGAAACATTTAAACTTGCATTTGAAAGTACATATACTTAAAATTTTAAGAATTTTTTGTTATTTATCCTAATTCGATTACTTTACACGTTTTTATGTAAATTTTTTAATAAATTTTGGAAACGGGTTGGAAGTAAAACTAAAATAATTCTTTATTTAATAATAATTCAGTAAATTTTGTTAAAAATTCATTCTTTCTGCGCTAACACAACTGTCAAAAATTTTTTTTTAAGTTTGCTGTGGGTAACTTTTAAAAGCATGTAATTTTGTTTATTAGATCGGCAATATCTTCAACTGGTGTTTCGTAGACAATATCCTTTAAGTCGGTGTTTCTCAATCTTCCGTAGAGCAAGGAACCATGGAGCAATTTTTTTTTCTGAGGAGCCCCTTAGCATCAAAATATGAGATATTCAATTTTTAATCGGAACAACTCATGCTACTTTTACAGCTTCCGAATACATAATTACAATAAAATCAAATACAACCATAAGAACTAAATAATAATATATTAATCACTAAAAAAAACACATACATTAGCCATTAGTTATTTTTTTATGAATAACATTTTATATAAGCAGCCTTAATGGGATGGCTGAGCTTGTTTTCCAAGTTTGTCAAAATCAGGTTCAATGTTCGAAAACTGTATCCGCATGTCTGATTCAGGATTCAGTTTATTTCTTTGGTCAGTCTTTAAAAAAGCTTATAAAATCCTACATCACAACGGTGAGTTATAGCAAATAGTAGTAGTTTTTTTAGAGTACAATTGTCAATTTCTTGATATTCACATCTAAGCTGGGCCTAAAACTCTAACAAAGTAGCCGAGTTAAAAGTAGTTTCCCATCAGCTGCTATATCAATAAACTGTTCAATTTGCTTAACTGTTAGGGTTAGGGATAGATGCAAATTTTCTATTGTGACTGAGAATGGATTACGAAGCCAGCTTAGATCCTCTTCTCGTGTTGGAAAATATTCTTTGAAGGGAGTGTAGGAAAGCAATCAGTTATACCTCTGTTGATACAAGATTCTCAAAACTGTATTTTTTTTAACTGGGCTTCAATTTTATCACAAAGCGCAAGTACCGTCACAGATAGTCCCTGAAGTGAAATGCAGCAGTCCTTAAGGCAAGATAGGCCAAACGTTGTAACCACTTGACTTCAGTTAATCTTGGTAACAAATCAAATAAGGAGTCACTAAGAAATACCAAGACCTCATTTCGCAGACTAAAGAGGCGTACCAAAACAGCCACAGCACTTCTGTATGTAGCAAGAGCGTAGTGAACTGAGCTCCCATCTCTTTACAAAGAGCAGCAAAAATTCGTAAATTGAAACGCCTGGACTTTATGAAATTTACGGTTTTTACTGCTTCATCCAAAACATTTTTAAGACTGAGTGGAATTTTTTTCACTGCTAATACTTTTCTATGAATAACAAGTGGCTACCTTCGATTTCCGAAACGATATTCTTAACACGCGCAATAAGCCCAGAATATTTGCCAGTCATTGCTTTTGCACCGTCGCTGCAAATATTAATGTATTTGTTCCAATTAAGCTTCTTGTCGGTGATATAAGAATCGACCAAGTTGAAAATTTCCTCTCCGGTTGTATGCGTCTTCAGAGGTTAGCACAATAGCATTTCTTCTTTTGCAGAGTTGTTATGTATATACCGGACGATAAAGAGCAGTACTGCAAGATCTGCCACGTCTGTTCATTCATCAAGTTGTAATGCGTACCAACTACTACTTTTTATTCTGTGAATAACTGTATCCTCGCTTTCGTCACTTATTTTATGAATTTACGTACGGTATCATTTGAAAGTGGCACCATCTTTGTGTTATTACTAAACTTTTCACCAATCATGGCTTTAACAATATCTATTATGCATGGTTTTATAAGAGTTTCGGCAATAATATGCGCCTTACCTGCCTTACCTATACGGTAACTTACTTGAAATGAGGCTTTACATGCTTTATCAATAACGCCGCTACCACTAGCTTGGAATAGTGTTGGTGGTAAATTTAACTTTACTTATCAGCATTCGGTGAAAATATACATTTCCTTAAATATTTACGTGTGGCAATGATTTTGCAAATATTTTTGAAAAGTAACTCTCACTTATGCCAAAATCGTCGCCAAGTAAATCAAATGAATGTCATGTTCTTATCTTTTTTATATTTAAAAATATATAATTTATATATTTGGTAACTTTAAAGACTTTGTAAAGTATAAAATGTATTTCCCGATAAACCCAAATTTCCATACCACTACACTTCAATGCCAAGCTTTGAAACTCATTACCTGTTTTTCCCTGTAGTTTTCCACATACCGTTAAAGAATTACTTTCACTAATATATTCATTTTCTTCATAATGTTAACTCAAGTGTTCACTCCTACGTATTTCAGTTAAAAAATGCTTTCACTATTAGGTCTCTGTAAAATAGGTACTCCCTTTAATCCTGGTGAAGTTCCGATATGTTATTAGGGAAGTTTGTTTAGAGGTTTGCGTGAACACTTCCTTTTTATGATTATCACTTTCATAATTTAAGTCCTTGTTTGAGCTGTTCTGGTTCTCCGAAGGTTGGGTGGAGAATCAAGTAGAAACGACATCCTCCTGAACTAGCTGTCTCCTCGCTCTTTTGAGGGCTGCAACCCAGCAGGCTGAGCAGATTGTCATTTCTCGTCTGGTTGACACTCAATAAGGTACAACTTCTTGCTCTTTATCTTTCCAATGCTGCAGTTTTAATTTCATATATAGTTTTCCACATTCTCTTTAAACTGAAGCAAAATAATAACTATTAGGATTAGAAGTTCTTAGTCTATTTATTTAGTAAATGCTCAAGATGTCTTTCATATGAATAACAATAATTTCTGACGTGTGCATTTCAAAAAAAAACTAAACTATGTTGTGTCAACTATTGTGTTGTAATGTAATAGAGGTAATAATATTCAATACTCACGTTAAAATGATCCTCGCAGACATGCAGAGCACCAGAGTTTGACGAAATATCATGTATATCCCTTTGACAGGCTTTTCAAGCCATTTTGTTCGGCGATCGCAATGAAGTTGCAGTCTTATAAATATTTTATTATACGCTTTCATTGTCGTACCTTTACAAAGTAGCACGAGGTAGTACTTGAAGTATTTTTGATCCCATAATAAAAATAAAAGCTCTAAATTTACAATACGTCGCAAAACAATAACAATACAAAAACAACACAGGGCAATCTAAAATCCAAACGCAAACCATGAAATCGGCACCGGTCGCGATTGCGAAGTTTGGCGACGCAAGATCGTACTCTATGACGTCAGCGGGCTTGGCGTGCTTAGGAGGTCGATTGAAATGCTTTTGAAACGTGCCAAACTTTAAAAAATTTTTACCAAGTTATTATCGAGTTTTAAGGAATGTTACTTGGTGAATAGTCATTTTAGGCATAACAAATTGTTATCATTTATTAAAAAAAAAGTTGGAAAGTTCCCTTATGCGGATAAAATGGAACCTGGCCCATGTGGTCCATTACCCAGATGTATCTCAGAAACCGTTAATAGCACATCTTTAGGAAAAAATATTTCTTGGAAAAGTGGCGAAGGGAATATATTGGAATAATTTTGAAGTTTCTAGGTAGGCCGCTAGAGGGCATAATAGACATTTAGAAAAACTGTGTTTCTTCTAAATTTGTCTAGTGTATATTGAAAATTTTTTCATTATAATTTTTAAAAAATTCTAAATAAGTTCAGTACCGAATTGTTTTCTCTAGCTTATCAAATATAGTGGCGGGTGGAGAGCAAACATTTATTTTAAGAAATATTGATAACTCTGGTTTAATTTCATGAAATTAAGCGAATTTCGTCTCGTTGTAAAGAGCTTTTTTGCATTATTATCTGTATTATCAATCACGTCGTTTTAGTTTTTGAAGTGGACGGTAGAGGGCTCTAGTTGAAATACATTTATTCTGCGTTTTTTCTTATTATTCTTCGTATATTTATTTTAGCCTGGTTAAAAATATGGATATCTTCTTGTCAGCCGAAGATATTATCATGCGGTACTTTTCCCTAAGATCCTTTCATTTTTGTAACGAATAAAATTAGAATATTAACACTTGGGATCGGATAAAGCCATTTTTGGAATGAAAAAACGGGGTTTTCGACACATCATTTAGTAGCTCTCAACGAACCTTTTGTTTATTTTCTAGAGATAGCGCATTACCTCCATCTTAATATTTTAATGTTAGGTTAGTTCAGGTTCTGGTCAATTTCATACTAACACAAAGCATTTATGCACCCATTACCAGATCCCTAGTTTCAATTTTGAAAAACCAGGAAAGATATGGTGCTTTCAGTCACATATTATAATAACAGTAATTGGAGCAAAATTATAAAGTTCTTAATTTTTCTAAGAATTGTATATGTATTGTATATAGGTCAAAATGAAGGTATTTAGGTAGGATTCTCGTTTCGAAACGAATAACATGACAAGCTGTCAAAGTTCAGAGCTCGAAACTTTGGGGGAATGTTGGTTGTGTGAAAATTCGATGTTGTCACGTTGTTATTCCTTAGTTAGATGAAATCTTGATTTGTCCAATTTTAGTTTACAAAACAAAAAATAGTAATTTAAACACACTTGTAATTACTAATTCTATATATATTTTGCATTTTCCGGTCAAATTTTTGCTAATTTAATATTTGCTCCAATTTCCTACGGTAATTTTTTACCCGTTGCTTCAGAAATAAAGTTAATTCGGCAACACAATGATGAAGCATGCGTAACAGCCGAAATGCCCCTAAAGTTTTATATCCGTTTCTACTTCAATTTGTTCAAGGTAATAGCCATACAGGGTATTAAATGGACTGTCACAACATAGGAAATCCCATGCAAAATTCAAGGTAGTCATATATTGGCTCCACAGGCTCCACTATTCATTGCACTAACTAAGAGTGAATCTAAACTTTTTAAAGAATTCAATAAGCCAAACTCACTTGCAAAACTTTACTAATACTTATGAAGTCTATCCAAAGTTATTTAACGAATATTATCTTTTAAGTTTCAAAGATAAATACAATGCGTCTGAATTATTTTAATCGAGATACCAGCAAATATTTTGATCAATTTTGTCAGTGTTAACTTCAAACAAAGTTTGGTCACTTTTTAACTCTTAACACTATTTTGCCATGAACTATTATAGGTCTGAAGAAATTGCCATAGTTTAGGTTATAGCAGTGGCAATATCGACCATAACAAGAATCATTCAAAAATGTGAAAGCAGTGGAACCCTTCTTAACAGATGTTATTGCAAAAAAGAGGAGAAGGCAATCCTGCAGATGAAGATCGTAAATAAGTAAATATTATGCTACATGTGCAAGAAAATTAGGGAATTATAAGTACTCGGCATATTGGAGACGAAGTAGATAAACATCATCATACAACCGTTTTGAGAGTCTTACATAAACATTAATACTATCCTTATAAATACAATAGACTGCAAAACTAAGACATGATTCGAAGGGTGGATTTTAGTTTTAATATGATGAAGAGGGCAAATAATATTTGTTCTACCAGCAAATGTACTTTTCTTAGAATAATGAAGCTTATGTACAACATTTTCGGTACTGGAATCAAGAAAATAAATTTAGGATTATTGAAACAAGAACGCAGTATCTCCAAAAAAACAACCCGTGGGCTGGATTTGGGAACATCATATTGTTGGAACCCTCTTTTTAAATCACAATTTAACCGCACAATATTTCCTTGAACCTCCTACTTCAAAATCAAATTAGGAGCAAGAAGCTATTGGGCAAAATCAAGAAATTAGCTTCCAGATAGATGGCTGCCCAGCTCATAACTCAGTAGTTAGGGAGTATTTACAAAATGTTTTTACGGGTAACGTTATTGGACTAAATAACACAATACGGAACTTTTATAAAAATTAAAATAGGAAAATAACACTAAAAAACATAAGACAACAATGTAACAAAACATACATTTGACAAAAAAAAACCGTTATTTAACTCAGTCTCTAAGATATAAGCAATTGAAATTGCTCCAAAATTAAATTGCTCCGAAATTGAAAATACGCACTTGACCCCGGACTATGCATTTTAACGGATTCTAAGGTGATTAGATACTTGCTTTCTAGATTTCTGGTTTATTTTTAATAAAATATTGTATTACCTGCCTGCTTTATTATGCCTGAAGAAGGGGCTATAAAGGGTCACATTCTGATAATTTACCGAATGTAGAGAGATATGCTCCAAGTAGTAGTTACCGTGAATTAAATCTTGATAAACGAGATTTAAGTTTTTAAAAACAATTTTATTTATTAAAACTAACTTTTACAAAGATTTATAAAATATGTGTTGTTAGCGTGACAATAAAAACCCGATTGAATAAGATTCTTCTCGGGAACAAGCGTATCTTCTCTGCTTTGTCTGCTGATGCTGATTCGGCAGTTTAGGTAGTTCTTAATAATGTCATCTAATCCTAGGTTTAGGGGTGATATAATTCCTCCCCCCTAAAATCAAACTTTGAGGGTTAGCGAGGAAGTTGGACGTCGGCGAAGTATGCATCTTCCTCCTGGGTTCCTTTCTTGGGATTATTGAGTCTACGCAGATAGAGTTTCTTATAAGTGACGTATGTCGCTCCCGAAATTAGAAGTCCATATATCGCCAGTGTCCAAAAACTTGGTATATGAGAGATACTTCCATGGGACAGCATAACTTGATTCTCGATCATATGGGTCCTAATTGATTTGAGATCATAGAGTTCGATTTCCTCCAATCGAACAGAAATATTATTTGGAGCTGCTTGACCGAATTTTATATCTAAATCAGGGAACAGTATTGGCTGATTTAATTTTGTCGATTGTTTCTCATTTACAAATATTTCTTGTAAGGTAGACATCTGACATCCAATGGGCAGATCGATTAAATAGGTATCAGCACTTGGTTTTTGTACTTCTTCTTGTTTCTTGCATTTAAGTTTAAGGGTATCTTGTTTTGGCAGCAAGGCTATCCATTGGTTAGAATCGCCTAATCGTTTAATGAGTGATCCTGGTATCATAACTTGTGTTTTTTTCGCAAGCGGAGGTGTTTTTGACGTCAAGAAGTTGAATTTCACAAGGGTTGTCTTCTTCTACGTCTTTGATGTCAATTCTTGGGCAGATGAATTGTTGTGGAGATATTTCGTTGCAGGGGTTGCTTACAAATGCATAGTGCAATTTATTTTTAGCTAAGAATTTATTTCGCGGAATTATCGCCTTAAACTGACTCTCAAAAAATATAGGGGTAGAGAATAAATAATAATAATTAAAAATTTCGGGGTATGTAATTGGAATATGTAATATAAAGACTATTTTATTATTTAAAATAAAACTATTGATTTTTATTAACTTTAAATAGATAGGTATATTTTTTAAAGCTAATTCGACTGGAAGTTGATCTTTATTTAAATGAGTTTTTAAGATTTGAAGTTCGTAGAAAAGATCAGCAGTTTTCATTATGCTGGGATGCATAATTTGTAATTATGAGAAAGAAACAGAATTTCCTACGTCTTGCAAAATAGAGTTTAGGATTTCGTACATGTTGATAATCTGATTCATGAGATCCATAATAAACAAAGAGTTCTCACGGTATGTCTGGTTTCCTATAATTAAAGAAATTTGAAATAACCGTGTTTCCAATAATTTTTCATTATGATTGATTTTTTGAATAGTTTTGTTAAATTTATCAATAAGAGCAACTAATAATGTATTTTGGTTTTTAATATTATTAGCTAGCTATATTGATTTGGTTACTCTGCAACTCCTGAATCAACTTATCGTATCGTTCTCCGTCTGCGTAATCTAAATTTCCGGAAATTGATTTGAAGATAGAACCTAAGCCGTTTATTAAACCTCGTTTCACGCGCATAGGCTGTGGTAAAAGTTCACTTAGTTTTGTTTCAACTTTATCCCGGATGAATTTTAATATTTTCAAATAGTCGGAGGCATCAAAGGCACTATCTTTATTTACATTAATTAAGACAATTAGAAGGCTAGTTCGATTGTTTAATTTGGTAACTTCGATTAATATCGGATTTAAATCATAATAGTGTATAAGTTCATGCGCATAATGTTCTATTTTTGTGGTTCCTAATTTAAGAGGGACGAGTCCAGGGTTGTTGTCAAGTTTTCGTATGGAGATGGTTTCTTGGAATTCGAGAGTTCCAGAAAATCTGAAAATGAAAGCCCTACTTTACTAATCGAAAAAGAAGGTCTTCCTAAGAGGCCTTTTTAGATTATCCATATGTAATTTTGTTTGTTCTTCAGTAGATACTGTTTTCCTCTGAGGATTAGTACTTTATAATTTAGTTGGTTTCTGAAATTTATTTGAATTTTTCTGACGAGTATGTTTCTTTACAAAAACTTGATCTTGGGGTTGGAAAATTTCGGGGTCATCGCGATTTTGGTTCCTTTTTCCAATAGTTCGTTCTTTGTTTCCTATGATATCAGAATTTATCTTTGAATAAATAATTTTTGCTTTTTCCCGATGTTCGTTAACATAGTCGTTGAGTAAGATTTTTTCTATTTCTAGATTAAATGGGTCATTTATGGAAATATGCCGATTTATAACATCAATAGGCTTAATTTTTGTTACAGAATGCAAGTAATTATTATAGGCTAGTATGGCATATAACATTTTCATATTAATAGGAGTTTTAGAAAAACCTTGTGTATTAAGAAGTCTAATATGTTCGATAATCGTAGAGTGAAAGCGTTCACACAATCCATTGGATTGGAGGTGGTTGGTGAGATAGAATAGAATAGAATAGAATAGAATAGAATAGAATAGAATAGAATAGAATAGAATAGAATAGAATAGAATAGAATAGAATAGAATAGAATAGAATAGAATAGAATAGAATAGAATATATATATTACCATTTTTAATACAATTTGTACATTGGGTCGTCAACGAAAGAATGAAATAAAGATTACACAAATACATAAAATAAAAGTAAATGTATAAAAACTGTCAGTATAAAATCAATAGACACAATACACTTAGTCACACACAGATGCAATTTTAAATATTAAGTTAGGTTAGAGTATTTTATGGAATTTATAATATTAATATTGCAGGTAATTTATAACATTATGATAAAATGAATTTTAATTTTGTGTACGCCTAAAAGCTCGGTTATTAAAGAGTTTTTGAATTCCGTTCCGTTATCGCAAATTATCTGGGATGGTACACGGTGGTGTGAAAAATATCTTATTAAATTATCGGCTATTTCTGTACCACTTACTGACGTGATTGGGTACGCCTGCGCGTATTTAGAAAAGTTGTCGACTATAGTTAAAAATTTTGATTGTTCAAAGGTAAATGTATCCAAATAGACAATGTCTAATGGTTTTGATGCCGTGGGTGTGACATTCATTTTAATTCTAACTGGGTTACGCTCGTATTTGCTTTGTTGGCAAATTTCACATTCATTGATATATGTTTGTATCGCCTTTTTTGTATTTGCCCAATAATATTTTTCTTTAATTCTTAAGTACGTTTCATCTATTCCGCGATTATTGCTGTTGCTTTCGTGGTAATTTCTAATTATTTCGCTTATGTCATTTTTGTGTGTAACATCAATTAACTTTTTCGTGCAACGTTTAAATTTATTAGATGGCCATTTAAAATATCTTTGCAGTGTTGTCGAAAATGGTTCATACATATTTGGTTCTGAAAAATAAATATGGTATTGAATATCAGGAGAAATATAATCCCTAACGAAATTAATAACGTCTTCTTCAAAATTATTTCCTGATATTTGTACTGTTATACGTTTTTTCTTCTCAAACAGAATGGTGATCTTAAGTTTGGTAGGGTAGTGTAAAACAGAAGTGACAATTATTTGATTACTACCATAATTAACTGCACATTCAGATATGGGAATTCCTACTACGGGATTTTGTTCGGCATTTGAATGCACTGTAGCATTTTCATCGAGAGGTAGGTCAGGGTTATCATTAAGGTCTGTATCCTCGATATTTTATTCGTCATCGGTGTGCACAATCAGTGACGCGTTATCATTGTTTTCTTTATTTTGTTGGGTATTAGATGCAAGAATTTGATTTAATTGTTCGATATCCGTTATTTTGGTTTGATTTTGATTATTACTATCTGATATTATTTTGTCCAATTCTTTGAAATCGGTATTAATCTCCTTTGTATGTATCTATATTCGTGAAAGTGCATCTGCATTCTGATTTAGGGTTCCTTTTTTTATATATAATATGGTAGTCATAATCCTCTAATTTTATTCTCCAGCGTAGCATTTTTGAATTAGGGTCCTTTAAAGAGAAAAGCCATTGGAGGGGCTTATGGTCTGTAATGATGTTAAATTTTCGTCCAAATAAATATGGCCGAAAATACTTGGTGGCCCAAACTATTGCCAATAATTCTTTCTCAATAGTGGCATAGTTTTGTTCGGAGTCATTTAATGTCCTCGAGGCATATGCTATTGGTCGATCATGACCGATAGGTCCTTGTGACAATACACAACCAATTGCTACGTTGCTGGCGTCGCAAGTTAAATTGAACGTTTTGGTAAAATCGGGATACTGTAGAATGGGTTCGTTTATTAGTAAATTTTTGCAGGTTTCGAAACATGATACGAATTCTGGGTTATGTTCAATCTTAGATCCCTTCTTTAAGCACTTTGTCAACGGTTTTGTGATTTTAGCAAAGTTGTTTATAAAACGTCTGTAATAACCTAATAAGCCAAGAAAACCTTTAATTTGTTTCGTGGTTGAAGGTATAGGGTATTTTTTAATCGCTTTTATTTTATCCGGGTTAGGCTTAACCCCATCAGGTGTAACTACGTGACCTAGATAAGCCACCTCTTTTCTTAAAAACTCGGACTTATCGAGCTGTATTTTAAAATTGGATTCCCTAAGTCGTTCGAAAACAGATTTTAATCGTTCAATGTGTTCTTGCAATGACGTAGAGAATATAATAATATCATCTAGGTACACTGCACATTTTTCATTTTGCAGCCCACGTAAAATATTGTCCATGACGCGTTGAAACGTCGCAGGAGCATTTTTTAACCCGAAGGGCATTCGCAAATATTCGTAGTGGCCAAATTCGGTACTAAAAGCGTTTTTTTCGATGTCCTTTTCATCCATTTCAATCTGGTGGAACCCACTTGCCAGGTCTAGCGTAGTGAAATACTGACACTTGCCAAGCTTGTCGAGTATATCGCTAATGTTTGGAAGGCAATAGCGATCATCTAAGGATTTCTCGTTCAATTTTCTATAGTCGACCACAACTCTCCATTTTTGTTTTCCAGATGCGTCTGCCTTTTTTGGGACTACCCAAATTGGTGAGCTCCAGTATGAATGACTGGGTCTGACTATTTTTTGGTCCAGCATCTTCTTTATTTGGGCTTCGACTTCCTGTTTATGAACGTACGGGTATCTGTATGATTTGGTGTATATGGGTACCTCGTCTGAAGTGCGAATCTGATGCTTTATTTTGTTGGTAAAGGTCAGGGACGTATTTTCGTCATAGAAAATATCGGAATACTCATTAAGCAGGTCAAGGATCTGGCGTTTTTCTTCGTTGTTTAAATGGTCTGTACGAAATTTAGAGAAATCAATTTTTTGTTTTGGTGATTCGTCAAAATTGTTTGGGTAAATTTGTTGAATGTTATTTTCATTAAAATTTTCAACTAATATGGGTTCTGAGAAATCCAGAGTAATCGGATTGGTGGTATTATTTAAAATTGTTGTTATGGCTTCGCCATTTTTTGCTATTGTTAAAGATTCGGGTATTTCACAATTATGGATTTTTTGGTGAGGTATAATGACTTCTCCATTCAATATTGATGTTTTTAATTTTATAACTTGTTCGGATCTGGGTGAAATTGTTATTAAATTAAGATCATTTTTTATTTGAAAATAACTTAATCTTATCTTTGCGTATGGTGTGACTAAAATGCCTTTATTAAAGTCTAAGCTTGCTTGTAAAACTTTTAAGTTATCAAGGCCTAAAAGTCTGTGAAAAGTATTGTGAAATTTAAATAGGAAAAATTTAAGATTTGTAACATGTGGTAAATTAAAAATTTCCGAAGCGGGTATAAGGGTGCTATATTTATGAGCCAACTTTTGAAAAACTGTCGAAACAATAAATGGGTTTTAATTTGGAAAATATTTAAATGCAATTTGGGGGTCAATGAACGATTTTGTTGAGCCAGAGTCTATTAGTATTTTAATGTCATATTCGGGAAAAGTTATATATGAAAGTTCGCTAGAATTAGTGTTATTAAGAGAAATTATAGGTGGTGAAGTCTCGGTCTCTACGTTGGATCTTTGTTGGTATGGGTTAAATGAAAATTTTCCTGTTGACTTTCATCATCGTAATTGTTATCTTCGTTTAGTGATTGAACATTTCTCGAGTCTTCAGCAAAATATTGATTTGTTTGATCATCGGGAAAATATTGCTCGTCTTGTTGTCCTAGGTCATAGTTTGTGTTTTCTAGTTCCATTTCGTCTGTTTGTGCATAAAATAGTTCTTCAGCAACCCAATTACGTTGTTGGGGTTGTTGATAATGTGATGTCGACGGACGGTTTTGCGCGAAATTCGTTGTATTTCGGGTAGGTACGCTCATATGCGTAGGGTTGGGAAATGTTTTATTCGGGTTTGGTTTAAAAACATTTTTATTTTGATTCTGCTGTGGTTGCCTAAAAACTTGGGAATTCGTAAAATATTTTTGTGGTGAGTATTCATTCTGGGTTGGATTGCAATCGGTTGCGTTGGAAATCTATTTTGCGCTTGACTTCTGAAAAAGTTATTAGGGGTATTGCTATTAAAATATATCGGAGTGCTACGCATTATTCTCGATGTTAGTTCTGGTCTAGGTTGAATGGGACAGGGTCTAGATATAATTTTTGGGTTCAAATTTTGAAAATAGTGGACATTATCTTCCTGTAAAACGACTTGAAGAGCCTCACTAAGATCACTTGGTTTCATGCACCTAATTGTAGTACCTAAAGGTTCCCGTTACCCTGACAAAAATGTTCTTAATGCCAAATTTTGGTACAACGTGCGTTTTAAATTTTTATTATCGCTACTGCTTTCATGCAGATCTACGTACGCACACAAAAGATTTAAAATATTTAAAACCCTATCATAAAATTGTTGCGGTTTTTCCGCAGAATTTTGCCGCATCATAACCAAATCTCTATTTAGGCATGTTTCGTCTCTTAGATCTGAAAAGTTGTGTGTAAGTGTAAAACTTGAGAGTCGGTTGAAGGGTTATTGTCAATTTTCAAATTTTTAAGAAAATCGGTTATGTTTTCTACAGACATTAAATTGCACTTACATAAAAATAGCAACGATGGCCTTCAGCATTATCTCTATAAAAACCTTGTCTTAGGTCCGCAATGTGGTCCTTCCCAAACTTGGATTCTTGCAAAATTGGACGATTTGGTTTCAATCTTCGATGATGTCTTGCCTGGGTGGTCTGATAGGTCTGCGATAGACTGGGCGACTCCTCTTCGATAGATTATGACGTCATTCCACCAAACACCTCCGTACAACAAAGTCACCAACAAGTTCGATTTTTTGGTTAATCGTTGATACGAAAATCGATCGTTCGATACGATCGATTCCAAAAATCCGCACGACTGCGCCAATTAAATCTTGATAAACGAGATTTAAGTTTTTAAAAACAATTTTATTTATTAAAACTAACTTTTACAAAGATTTATAAAATATGTGTTGTTAGCGTGACAATAAAAACCCGACTGAATAAGATTCTTCTCGGGAACAAGCGTATCTTCTCTGCTTTGTCTGCTGATGCTGATTCGGCAGTTTAGGTAATTCTTAATAATGTCATCTAATCCTAGGTTTAGGGGTGATATAATTCGTGGAAAGTTTTTCACTTGGAGCAAGTTCGCCAAGTAAAGGCAGTTAAGTATGTGTATCTTATTATTGTAAATAGTAGAAGTAGTAGTGGTACTACTCAGTAGTCATAATAAACTAATATTGGTCTTTAAATATTGGATACGAAGTAGGTAAGGTCAATTATGCGTAATAAAATAAAAAACATTCTGGGCGTTTTAAAAGTAAATTGTAATTTATTTAGTAAGTTAATTATTGTTATTTCTAAGAAGCACTCCTTACTAAAATGTAGAATACTACCAGGGGCGGATATCAATTATATTTCTATGATCTATGATATAATAGATAGGGGTAATAAATACATTTTTCGAAGCAACGCCGGGGGTTTGAAAACAAAAGAAAACGGGCCGCAAGATATATCTCCTCCGTTATTTTTGAGGGCGGGAAATAAGACGCTGACAAAATTAGACTAGCCATACTCCTCGAACTACTTTCTAAGTTGAAAAACCACCTCAATTTTTGATTTTTGTTGTATTAAACGCTTGCGAGGGCTTTGATGCCGAATCGGAGTGAATATGTATGTAAATTGATTTACCTCTGAGTTGAGACAGTAGACAGTTCAACCAATCCAGGGAGGTTAAAACAATCCATGCCAAGGCAGGAGTTATCGGGGGAAAAATCTCTTGCGACTGGGCCTCAACACACTTTTGGTGTTTTTTGCACTTTTGAATATATCGTGAATATACCGAGGTGAACTCCTACAAACCAATATTTAATACGATAAGTCGGTACTACTACTTAATACTTACTACACATTTATAATAATGAAATACACATGCTTATCGGCATTTAAGTCCGCGAGCTTCACTAATGGAAAAACTATGAGTGGTTTTTATGTAACTTGCCACCATAAACATATCCACTTTGGGTAAATTATCAGATTTACTCTTTAAAAACTCTCTTCAGTCATAATTCAATACGTAATCAAATATATTTATTTTTGCATAATCGGCAGAAAAATTACATTCGTTTTTTTTTTTAACAGCGTTCTACAACTTAACAAACTACTACCTACGTTAAACATCGTTTACAAACAGAGACAGACAGATGACTACAAAAAATAAATAAGACAACAATATAGAACTGGTAAACCTATTTTAAAATGCTGCAACGTGGGTCCTAGCTTTACTGCATGGTCACGTACCCCGATGATTGCCAGCGCATTTACCAAAGCTTACTATGCTAACAGAATCTTTCAAAATATATTATCTTCAACAGTTTTTACGGTGGTACTCTAACGAAGTGGTAAAGCCTGTCCAGAGATATAAGAAAGTTACACTTTGCCTTTGAATGGGATTATCCAAAGGTGGCCATAAACAAACAATGAATAAATGAATAAATGCAGGTAAATTATGGTCCGTACTTAAAAATGTCTTAAAGTAAACTGCAAATCCGGAAGACGTAATTTCATTTATAAAGTAATAGTTTGGTGATTTTAAACCGCCTTTTACCTGATTCAAGATGAGAGGGTTAATCCCATAAAACAATTTATGTTCTAAATACTGTATACAGGGTGATTGATAGTGGATGGCCTATTGGACGTTTTGGACAAACTAACCAACGAATCACTTTGAAAATTTGGTTGCATGCATAAGTGGACGTGCTCTCTCCTTTAAAAATATTTTTAACTATGCAGTGTTGCCGGTTCTACTAAAAAGAACTAGCTACTTTGATATTTTAAATGGAATACCCTGTATATTAAGTAAGTTTTTTTTACAATCCTTATTAATTTCTTAATAACTTCTCTTAATATGTTCCTATATCTATCTGTCATCGTTTTCGAGATAATAATTAATTTCTTTCTTTTTTTTCGCAAAACATGACCTTTAAAAACTGCCGATATTTTTGACTCCGTGACAGATTAGAACATGGAAATTTGGTAGAAAGTTAAGTAATATCCAAAGACATATTACTTTGTATCGATATCTTAATTATTCTAGTACAGAGTGTTTCAAAAATGCAAATATTTTGATGATTTGGAAAAATTATCAAAATTATACTTTTGTTAATGGAACACCCTGTATTTTATCTCTGATCCTAAAAGCTGTTAAAATTTTCTATCTTTCTATGTATCATGTTCCTATACCCATCTAGAATAGTTTTTGACTTAGGAGCATTTATTTGACAAATTTAATTCTTACAGATAACAATCGTTATGACTTTTTAGTCGAATTTAACAAGTAGCCTATGAAAACTCTTGTTTTAAAATGGTTGACATTCTGCTGTTATTCATTTGGTTTATTTGTCAGTTAGTTTATTTAACAAGTCTATTTTAAAGTTTTAAGAAAAATGGAAGAAAACAACAACTATTCAAATACAGTACTTATGAATTTATTTGTTTTACATGGTCAGTGTGATAAGATAATTAGCCGTACTTGCAGAAGATTCAACGAAATGTATCCAAATTTGCCATCAATGAACAACAAGAAATTTAAACGAATTCAAAGCAATTTTCAAAATTTTGGATCGTCGTTGAAAGTTACTAGAAATTTACCCAGACCTGTAACGTCCAACGAGGAAAATGAAATAAATGTTTTGGCCCATTTTCATGCATATCCACAGTCTTCAATAAGATGTGCCAAAGAAGATTTGGGTTTAACCTATTATTGTGTACAAGAAATATTGTCCAAACATAATATGCATGATTATAAGTTTACCAAAGTTCAATTTCTTAAGCCAGAGGACTTTCCACAAAGAGTTTTGTTTTGCGAAAGCCTAATAGTTCATATTCAGGAAGACCCACAATTATTTTAGAAAATTATTTGGAGTGATGAATCCAAATTTTCTCGCGAAGGAATTTTTAATAGGAAAAATATTCATTATTGGGCAGAACAAAATCCCCATGTTACAAGAGATTCAGCATTTCAAGAAAAATTTGGATTTAATGTTTTTTGTTTAATGATGGACGACAAGATTCGATATTTGATGTATGATGAAAACTTAACTTCCAGAAAATACTTAGAAATTTTAACTACGTTTGTTGAAAATTTCGTGGACAATCTTCCTCTTGCTCAGTATCGCAGTAGCTCGTATCAACTTGACGGGGCTCCCGCACATTGCACTGCCGAAGTAAGTGCCGAAATACGGAGAATTTTTGAAGATCGCTGGTTCAGGCGTTTAGGACCTTGGAATTGGCCTGCAAGGTCCCCAGACTTGACGCCTTTGGATTTTTACCTTTGGGGTACTATCAAAGAAATTGTCTACAAAACACCAGTTAATTCAAGGGAAGAGTTGGAAGATCGGGTGAATAGCGCTTTTTAAAGTTTAGATGCTGATGAACTTAGACTAACTACTTCAAATGGTGTCAATACTCGAATTCTAAAATGCTTAGATGTCAACGGGCAACGTTTTGAACATTTATTAAAAATTAATTCGGTATTTTTAAAAATTTTTTAGTAGTTCTGTAAAAAGTGAAAGGAAAATTATTTGTATGTCGCCCTGTACGCAACAACTTAATTTGGTTAAGTATTCTTAAGATTTTAAAAATGTACGTACTCAATTGCTTCGAATTCGTATAAATTTCTTGTTGTTCATTGAAAGAATTAAATTTGTCAAATAAATGCTCCTAAGTCAAAAACTATTCTAGATGGGTATAGGAACATGATACATAGAAAGATAGAAAATTTTAACAGCTTTTAGGATCAGAGATAAAATACAGGGTGTTCCATTAACAAAAGTATAATTTTGATAATTTTTCCAAATCATCAAAATATTTGCATTTTTGAAACAACCTGTACTATAATAATTAAGATATCGATACAAAGTAATATGTCTTTGGATATTACTTAACTTTCTACCAAATTTCCATGTTCTAATCTGTCACGAAGTCAAAAATATCGTCAGTTTTTAAAGGTCATGTTTTGCGAAAAAAAGAAAGGAATTAATTATTATCTCGAAAACGATGACAGGTAGGTATAGGAAAATATTAAGAGAAGTTATTAAGAAATTAATAGGGATTGTAAAAAAAAATTAATATACAGGGTATTCCATTTAAAATATCAAAGTAGCTAGTACTTTTTAATAGAACCGGCAACACTGCATAGTTAAAAATATTTTTAAAGGAGAGAGCACGTCCACTTATGCATGTAACCAAATTTTCAAAGTGATCCGTTGGTTGGTTCGTCCAAAACGTCTAATAGGCCATCCACTATCAATCACCCTGTATATAGCCACTCTAGTTACTTTTAAGCTTAGTAACTATTCTTACTTCGTGTGTAATGCAGCGTTTGTTTAATCGTGTGTGAGCCATGAAAAATATGTGCGAGCCCAATGTATCTCAGGAGATAACAGAAAACACTTTTCTGTGGAAACTAAGGAAGTTATAAACATTAAACAATGTTTATTCAACTCTCATTGAACATGCGGTCAGCAAACAAGCAGCGCTAGAAGAAACGGCCACATTACCAAAAATTCCAACATCAACTGTATGGAAAATTGTGAATAATCCCATTTTAGCGAGGAAAAAAAAGAACCGATACTGGCATTTTCTCCAAGGTAGAGGGAAGTGATCAAGATATAATACGGCGTAAAATTTACAAGTTATTCGAGGAACAAAGCGTGCATACATTAGATAATTTAATTAAGTGGCTTGAAAATGATTAAACCGGCGTTAAATGTGGCAGAACAACGTTATGGAAGTGTATCCAACAAATGAGTTTTAGATTTAAAAAAAATTAACAAAAGACAAGTTTTAATGGAATCCAGTAGAATTCGGCAATGGCGATCCGAATATCTACAAAAAATTAGGATTTACAGAGATCAGCAAAGGCCGATTATTTCCTTGGATGAAACCTGGTTCGACACATATGATACCCCGGAAAAGGGTTGGGTTGACTCAAACGGCAAGTGTAAAACAAGCGCGCCATCAAAAAGAGCTAAACGAATTACGATTTCGCATGCTGGATCTAAAAACAGATGGATTCCAAATGGACTTTCTCTGTCTGCAAAAAACATTAAAGTTTCTTCTCTGGATTACCATGAGGACACCACTGCTGATTTATTTGAAGATTGGTTTAAAAACAAGCTAATTCTAAATATACCTCCGAATAGCGTAATTATAATGGACAAAGCAAGCTACCATAGTAGGCAATTGGCCAAGACTCCCTCCTCAAATGACGCAAAAACAAAAATCCAAAACTCCATGTATGATAATGACATTTATTTTCAGGAATATTACACCAAAAGGCAATTAATTAAGGTTTTACAAAGTTTAAAACTACAAAAGGAATACTTCTGTGATAATTATGCAAAAAACAGCATACAGTTTTAAGGCTTCCACCATACCATTCTATATTTAATCCCATCGAGCATGTTTGGCACCAACTGAAATCTGCCATTCGTCGTAACAATATTTGCCCTACTATTAACTCCAGTGTACTTGAGCTTATAGAAACTGAAGCTTTTAACATCGCTTCACAAAGTTGGGTAAATTCTGTTACACATGTTGAAAAAGTGGAAAAATCCTATATAAAAAATATATATATATACAGGGTGTTATGGAAATGACTTATTATTTTTTAACCCGTAAATATATAGGTCGAGACGAATTGGGGAAAAATTGCTATAAATGGCGCTCGAAGCTAGAAATTCGAGAAAAATGCCTTCAAAAATTTAGGTCCAAAACACCTACGCGCCAATGACCCAAACAGCTGATTTGGGTAATTGTTTACTTTAGTGCAAATGTTGAATTTTTCGCTAAAATTTCGTATATAGGCTAATTAAGGGTAGCTGATCACAATTTTCCTTTTGCGTTTAGGCGGCAAATGCACTGGTTTTGAGAAAAAAAATGTTAAAGTTTTTCTAACTCACCGGTATGTTATTTTGCATGTAATCCCAAAATGTTGCTATTTCCAATAAAATATTACTTGTCGGAGTCATAGTATACACTTCTGAGTTGAAATAAACGAAATATGCCACAAGGAAACTCTGAAAAACGGGATAACTTGTAAGCGAACAGAAAACTCTACGTTATCTGGAAAAAGACGGGAGACAGCTCACTGACAGCTGGCCAAAAAAGCAGAAGCAAACTGCACGGTACAAGGAGCCTGTTTGCAGGTTCACTGCACCCATGTTGTCAGATTGTTAGTGTATTATAAATTGCCTATACTTTTCAATTCATTTTTATTAATTGAATGAATCCTATTGGCTCGAGCTAGCATATCATTCTCCTGGATGGAAGCCATTAATAATTACAAGAAAAAGAAGAACAATCTGGCAACGTGAGTGCAATGAATCTGAAAAGAGACGCTTCTACTTTGTCGGCGTATTAACAACGAATTTAATTAAATTTGTGCCTTTTCCATTGTTTTTTTGCTAAAATGTTGTTCTTATTTTATGAACAGATAGTTTGGTGAAAGTTTTATCACATATTTTGAAGGGAAAACCATAAAATCTAGGAAATTGAAAGGAAAGTGAAACGCGACACCCAAAGATATCGAAATAAACAAACCTCGGATCGGCTCCAGACAAAATACGCTGACGGTTTGTTTTTGTTAGATTTGGTCGAGGTGCTGAAGAAAGCAAGTTGAAAAGAAAAGTAGTTGACTAAGAACTTTAGAGTTCATATGGTCGGTTATCGGTACACCTTTGATTTAATTTTATCGCTTTATGTTTTCCTTAAATTACCTAATTAATAAATTTGTTTTAATCGTTACAAATTTATTATTTCTTAAAGACATCCTTACAAAAGAATACCCTAACCTGTAAGTGAAAAACTTTAACATTTTTTTTTCTCAAAACCAGTGCATTTGCCGTAAAAACGCAAAAGGAAAATTGTGATCAGCTACCCTCAATTAGTCTATATACGAAATTTTAGCACAAAATTCAACATTAATTGCACTAAACTAAACAACTACCATTCCAGCAGTTTGTCTTGTCAAAAACACATGTGTTCAGGGGCATTGAACTATCATGGAAGGCGCACATAGTCCGGTTTTAAGGTATTTTACAAAATTCAAAATACTTCTAATTTTAGAAAAAAAAAACTATCAAGTGTAACTCTAGACCACCTCAGGAGTGGCCCCTTAAAATATAATAAGTCATTTCCATAACACCCTGTATATATATAAAGAAGGGTAGTCGTTGCTGGACTAGTTAGGAACAACAAGTCTTTTTGTGGGGAAGCAGCAAATGAAAGTGCACTCTTTTAAGTTAAACCGAGCTTTCGGAAATGTTTATTTCCATCTTCAGGGTCTGAAAAAACAATTCGATGCAATATTAAAATGTATAAAATGCAAAGTCACTGATGGTTACTTACATCTTAGATGAGTTTGTTCATAGTTGATGTTATCGCATTGTTTTTCAGGAGATATATATACAGCATTACAAAAAATGAAGCTTCTAGTTTAGTTTAAACACAATAAAATCCATAGATGGTCTAACATAACAACAATAAATTAAAATTATTAAAATTTACAACGTACTACATCATGATGTCGACAGTTGAATATGTCAGATGACAAATAAATGAGGTTAGGGTGAGTTTGAAATTGAAAGTGGGTATTTCCTCTTCGGACGGAGGTTTGTATACGATGCACTCTCACTTGTAATTGAACGTTACTGCTGTTCTGTCCACAGAGTCAAAATTTAAAAAATTAGCCATCTTCGTACTATTTCTCGACCATAGCTTCAGCTTTTCCACTGCATTCTCTCCATATGATGTTCTGATCGTTTGGTAAAACCCCATACCTGTATTTATAAAGAAGGGTAGTCGTTGCTGGACTAGTTAGGAATAACAAGTCTTTTTGTGGGGAAGCAGCAAATGAAAGTGCACTCTTTTAAGTTAAACCGAGCTTTCGGAAATGTTTATTTCCATCTTCAGGGTTTGAAAAAACAATTCGATGCAATATTAAAATGTATAAAATGCAAAGTCACTGATGGTTACTTACATCTTAGATGAGTTTGTTCATAGTTGATGTTATCGCATTGTTTTTCAGGAGATATATATACAGCATTACAAAAAATGAAGCTTCTGGTTTAGTTAAAACACAATGAAATCCATAGATGGTCTAACATAACAACAATAAATTAAAATTATTAAAATTTACAACGTACTACATCAACTGTCGACATCATGATGTAGTACGTTGTAAATTTTAATAATTTTAATTTATTGTTGTTATGTTAGACCATCTATGGATTTTATTGTGTTTAAACTAAACTAGAAGCTTCATTTTTTGTAATGCTGTATATATATCTCCTGAAAAACAATGCGATAACATCAACTATGAACAAACTCATCTAAGATGTAAGTAACCATCAGTGACTTTGCATTTTATACATTTTAATATTGCATCGAATTGTTTTTTCAGACCCTGAAGATGGAAATAAACATTTCCGAAAGCTCGGTTTAACTTAAAAGAGTGCACTTTCATTTGCTGCTTCCCCACAAAAAGACTTGTTGTTATATATATATATATATATATCCTAATATAAACAATATAGCACAAATAATAATTAGAACAGATGAAGATAGCGATGGTGATATTGATATATTAAGTGAATAATTATTATAAGCACCTACCGAATAATTTGTATATTTTTATAATCATAAATATAATTTTTAATAATAAAATAACTTGTAATTTCACACTTAAACATAAATAAAATATTATTCAATGCCTTCCTTATTTTTATTACAAACCATGATTAAGTTCTAAGCAAAATACGGTCATGTTCGGCCATATTTCAATTTTACAGCTGACCCGTGTCTTTCCTAATAGGGATCAGTTAGTCACTTTCTTACATCTCTGAACAGACTGTACCATAAAACATTTATGAAAGCTTACCCTAGTATCTATTGCAGATCCATAACCAAAATAACTGCTTTATAAGATTTTTTTTAACTACCAAATTAACGTTATTCGTTTAATCGTTAATGTAAATAATCCCCAATTTCGTGACAGATATAATATATTAATTAATGATATTTAAGGCATCATATTTTGCATATCGTATTTTTTAATATAATTGATCATATTTATTCAATAAAAAAAATGTGTAGGTTCCCTATTAATTGGCCAGCTAGGCCTCCCGATCTTTCGACGAATTAGGTACTTTATACATACATAAAAACGACGCTTAACAAAACTATTAGATCCGAGACGTTAGAAGATTAAAAAAATGCTATTACTGCAGAGTGTGACTACTACCCTAGCCTGTTTCGCAGTGGCGGTAATCGCAGTATCGTCAGCAAACAGATAAAGTTGTGTTTAACCTAATTTTGGGACATCACTGGTATAAATATTGTACAGAGTCGGTACAAGAGGGGAACCTTGAGGTACTCCGGTTCTGACGTGTTGCACAGTTGAAACCGCATTTTCTGACGAAACTGCGAAAGTTCTGTCTGTCAAGAAAGAGTGGATAACCTTTATTAGGTAATTAGGCATACCTAACCTTATCATCTTTAGTATCAGTCCATCGTGCCAGACCTTGCCGAAAGCTTTACTCGCGTCGAACAGAACCGCACCCGTGTGAAATCGGCGATTGAACCCCTTAAGAACATTGGACGCCAGTCTTGTCGTTTTAACGCACCGTGCAATAAGCAGATCTAATACCGAACTGCTCTGATGGTAAAATGTTGTTGTCGAGTACAAAATCCGTAATACAATAAACAATACGTATAAGTTTTTCAACAACCTTGCCCAGATATGATAGCAGACTGATTGGTCTGTAACTGGCAACCAATGTTAGGTCCTGTCCTAGCTTAGGTATTAAAATAACCTTGGCTTTTTTCCACACTTGTGGGAAGCGGCCCTTTTCGATTATTGCTTGTGCAATATTGACCACATCCGTGAGAACATTATCAGGCAAGTTTTTTAATGCTTTAACTTTTACATAGTCAAAACCCGGTGCCTTTTTAGGTTTAATACTGGGGTATTGTCTAGCACCAAATGGCCGAATGTTTGAACATTTTATTAAATAATTAGTTGTTTAATTTAATTATTTCATTAATTATTACAAAGTACATTTCTCGAAAAATAAACGATTTGTTGTTTACCAAATTTTTTTATTGATAAACAAATAAACAAGGGAGCTAATATTTGGCCACCTTAATATTTGAATGGGATTTTTTTATGTTGCGTGGATCAATGCGCCTATACTAATAATACATAGATGAGAAAAGCACTGGCGTCTTTGACAATATCTTCGGCTGGGAATAAAATATCAATGTATGGTTTTCACTAAATTCTTTCGTTTTTGACACTCTTATTTGCCATGTTAAAATAAATATACCATAATTTATAATAATTATTTTTAACGAAATTAATTTACGTGATTTATAATATCTGAACTAACCAGACCAGTGTTATCAATATTACTTAAATAAATGTTTGCCCTCCACCACTTTATTTGATGAGCTAGAAAAAAGTAAGGACTGAAAACATTTAGAAATTTCTAAAACTTATAATGCAAATATTATCAAAACTTAGACACAAATTAAGAAGAATTCTGTTTTCCTGATTGGTCCTTAGTGTTATGCCATTTAGTGGCCAGCATGGGAGCTTAAAAATTCCCAAAAAATTCAGTCGGAATCCTTTCCTAGTGATACACAGTATAATCATAATGTGTAGCGAAATATTAGTCGTATTGTTTTTCGCATGTAAATTTAAGAATTTGGAAGAAAGCCAAAATTTTTAGTTCCTTGTGACTGGGTTGCAAAAGTTTCCGCACCTTATCTTCAAATATTTTATGTGATTTAGTTTCGGTCGAAAAATTATATCAAATTGCTCGGGAATTTGGAGCTATGTATAAAATATTCGGAAGATATAATATCGGATACGATTTCATCTTAGCGTTGTTCTTTCTCGTATAAAAATAATTTCAGGAATCGCCCTGCAATCAATAACGTTCGCCTCATAATGAAGCTTTTTTTTTCGTAGTTTTCACTTGGGTCATCTGTTAACATTGGCATACTATTAAAAACATGGGTCAAAGTGGAATTTTCGTAAAAATTATAAAACTCGATATAAATTAAAGTTTCCTATGCAGGGTGGTCATTCAAGTGTGCAACATATGGGAATTTTTTTTATTACCGATTTGGCAGAAAATTCCATTCCTGATAAAAGTTGATGCTTGTTCGGTTATCATATTAGGTATACTTGGAATGGTTCCAAGTCAAACGGCGTACAGGGTAGGTCAAAAAATATAAAACTTGTACCCCTATTTGAGAACATTCAGCAAAATGTTATTAAGAAAAGTTGTTTAGAATTAAAAGTTATGCATAGATTCGAAAACGTGACCCCCGAAAATAAAAAAAAAAAAAATTTTAAAACATTAATTTTTCAAAAAATTTTTTTTTTTATATGCACCCTCAAGATCTTTATAGATTAATCAAAATTAAATCAATTTCACATATCTTTGTTCTAATTCAAGCATATTTGAAAAATTAACTTGAACTTTTAATTTATTTAGGAATCACAACCTTCATGGTTGTTGCAACGACATTAAACACAACTTTAAAATATCCTAAAAATTCTTTTTAACAAGATAAAACATTAGTAATAATAATATGCGAATAAAAAAAAACCAATTTAAAGTGCAAAACTTTTATTTTAATTATTTATTAAAAAACTGAAGAAATTAATCGACAAACATGAAATCCTACTAAAATAATCGCAAATACCTATCGAAAAAAACAAATAAGGGTTAAAAGTAAACATTATGACAGTTTGGTAGCATTATTCATTCTTAAATAATTATTGTTGTTATTTGATTTCAAATGCCTCCTCCAATACAGTTAACGTTAACCGAGAAGGCAGAATTAGTGTTAATATGTGGAGAAAACTATAAAACAGTGCGTGAAGCAGGAGATATATTCAATGAACGACATCCAGATAAATAAGTTCACTATTCAACTGTAAGCAGAATTTTAAATAATTTTAAACAGACGGGGTCTTTAGACTATAAATATATAAAAATTAACGTACCAAACTATATGTACTGAAGAAAATCAATTAGAAGTACTTCAAGTAGTTGTTAAAAACCCTAGAAGATCCACCCAAGAAATTTATGCTTATACGGGTATAAAAAAAAGGAAAAACAAAAATACCATGCCTATAAGCCAATGTTTATTTGCACGTTTCAAAGACGAGACTATGACTTGCGATATGATTTCTGCAAGTGGATTCAAGGATAAATAGAAGATCAACGTGATTTCCATAGACACATACTTTTTGGGGATGAGTCCACGTTCACAACAAATGGCGTTGTTTCTTCCCAAAATAGTATTACCAAAAATCAATCGCTTGGTGCGGTATTATTAACGACAAATTAATAGGGCCGTTTTTTTTTTCGCCAAAACCTAACTGGTGATACCTATTTACATTTTTTGGAAAACAAACTAACGGATTTTTTTGATAATATGAGTATACAAGAATGATGGTTGTCCCGCTGATTCTGCTAGAATTGTTTCTGAATGGCTAAATAGGGAATTTAATGACAAATGGTTAGGACGAAATACCGATCCACGGTGGCCTTCTCGTTCGCCAGATCTCATCCCATTAAATTTATTTATATGGGGGTATTTAAAACAAAAAGTTTACAAGGATCGACCGTTTAATAATGTTGGGGAGCTTGAAAATTCGACACGATTTCATTGCAGAAATATTCCAGCAAGTGTATTGCGATCCACTCTTAGTGAATTTTATGATCGGACAATTAAATGCATGCAACGAGAAGGTGGACATACAGAGACGCGCCGATAATTTTTTTACACATACATTATTTTTTTTTTTTTCTGCATTTCAAATATTTTTTGTTCTATTTCTTTTTGATTTGTTTATTGTTAAGTTATAATAAAAAAAAGCTGATAAAAATTGGCAAAACCATTGGCACCATATTCAAATACGTTTAAAAACATTGTATTTCTTGAGTTTGCACTAAACGCATACATAATGCATACATTATTTTGTTAATAATGCCACCAAACTGTCATAATGTTTTAGTAGGATTTCATGTTGGTCGATTAATTTGTAGAGTTTTTTAATAAACATTTAAAATAAAAATTTTTCACTTTAAATGAGAGTTTTTTAATTCGAATATTATCACTACTAATGTTTTATTATGTTAAAAAGAATTTTTAGGACATTTTAAAGTTGTGTTTAATGTCGTTGCAACAACCATGAAGTTTGTGATTCCTTGATAAATTAAAAATTCAAGTTAATTTTACAAATATGCTTGAATTTGAACAAAGATATGTGAAATTGATTTGATTTTGATTTAGATTTATGAAGGTCTATGGGGTAAATATAAAAAAAAAAAATTTTGGGAAATTATTAATGCTTTCAAAAAAAATAAAATATTTTTTATTTTAGGAGGTCACGTTTTCGAATCTATGCATAGCTTTTAATTCTAAACAACTGTTCTTAATAACATTTTGATGAATTTTCTGAAACAGGGGTACTCTATTCTTGTACAAGTTTTATATTTTTTGACCTACCCTGTATACCTTTTGACTTGCAACCATTCCAAGTGCACCTAATATGATTATCGAACATTCACCAACTTTTATCAAGAATAAAATTTTCTGAAAAATCGGTAATAAAAAAGAATTCCATATGATGCACACTGAAATGACCACACTGCATACTAACTTTATATATTTATAATGTATCATCCCTTCTTTCAATATGTTTAATTGCATTTAACCGCTAGGAAAACACTATAACGAAAGGTTGACATACAAAAACAGCAGTTATTTATACTCATTGCGACTCTCATTGGTAAACGCACAACTAATTGTTCAAGTTTTAATTGGGTATTACCCTGCATTTCTGAAAAAAAGGGTAAAATAATAATTAGATATACTCATGGTCCAAACAAAAAGGAGAATCAGACAATGGCTGAGTTAAAAGTTTTTAGCTGGTAGGAAGTTGAAATTTTGCTCGCCGTGTTGCCGGTTTAATATCACTAATTTATAGGGAATATGAGCTATTTACAAAACGATTAAAGAGAAAAAAAAAATACAAATTTATTACGATATTAAAACATAATACAGGGTTAGTCAAAAGCTAATAAACGTAGGTTAAGAAAATTAGGTATACGGGGGATTTTTATTTATGCCCTATTAAGTGATCATACCAAGTTTATAGCTTTGTTCCCAGATATCTGAACCTTTGTATGTAAGTATGTAAGTAAAACACTATGTACCTATATTATGTCACTTTTAATTTCTCGTTTAATTCTAAATATATTTCATGTAACATATTCTATACTTATCTTCAACTGTTTCTGACATATTGACATATAGGTATAGGTACTAATATATAGATTGATTCAAGAAGAGCATGCATTATATCTTTTGGAAGAACTACTGTAAATATTTTTTTGAAACTTACGTTGAGGTTTGTCGATATGCTGTCTTTAACTCAAATATTTACATGTCTCTGTCTCTTCGGATTATACCGGAAGAAGCTGTCAACTGTGGTTTTTAAATACAACATGGTAATTTTTATTATATTTTTGGTCTTATTAAATTCCAAGTATAGGACATGTCTTGCCTAAGTCTACGAGTTTTTGAAATATCTGCACTTTTTATAATTATTTTGCAAATACAGGGTGATAAATTAGCCCTGAAAAAAAAGCAAACTCAAAAAAACATCAAACTTGACATAAGATGTGGATGGTGGACATAATTCAAGGTTATCTAAAATGGAACACACTGTACAGGGTGAGTCAACCATAGAGTAAAGTTCATTATCTCATTTGTTTCCAAAATTACCAAAAAACGTTAAATACAAACGTTTTAGAGAATATTAAGATGCACAGTTTAAAATTATTTTTGAGAATACAGGGTAATTTAAAAAAGCGTGGCGAATATAACATACAGTTTTTTAAATGGAACACCCTATATTTTAATTCATTTTTAGATTCTGCATGAAATTCTATAACTTTTTTGTTAACAATGTTATACACGGTGTTAGTGAATAAGTGCGACAAACTTCAGGGGGTGATTTTACATGAAAAAATAATGATAGTTTGCTATATAACTTTTGTCCGCAAATGCTTTGATTTCCGAAATACAGGGTGTTAAAGTTTTCATTAAAAAGTGACGATTTATTTATTGCTCTGAAACCCATCGAGATATGCAAATGAAATTTGGTAGGTTTTGAGAGGTAATTATTGCGCATTTTCTGACATGCAATTAAGAATTTTATGTTTATCATTGGCGCGCATAAGGGTAATAGTCTCAATTTTTTTAAAGAAAAAAATGATACGCCACTGAGATATATCAAACTAAAAACAATTTTTGAATTTCTCATTCAATTTGTGACAAAAAATCTCTCTTGCCTTTTTTTCGTATTGGGCGCCGTTTTTATGCAAAAAAATAAAACATCTTAACGCGTATTTTTCGTTTCTTTAATACATTATTAAAAACTATCTAATACAATAACATTAAACCAGAACAATAACAGAAAATAACACTAATAAATAAATAGGCGCAAAGCTACAACAAATGTCGAAAATGACCTCCCTCAGACGTGATACAAGATTCAACTCTTCGCCTCATTGATTGTCGTATTCGCGCAAATATTCCTGGTGTATTTCTTATTGTCTCACAGCCGGCTATAATTCGATTCCTCAGGTCTTCAACATTTTCGACGGGAGTGGAATAAACTAACGACTTAAGAAAACCCCAAATGCAAAAATCTAGAGAATTTAAATCCGGCGATCGAGCAGGCCAATTTTCCGTACCTCCCCTACCTATCCAACGATTTGGATGTACTGTATCTAAGTAATTACGTACATTAATGCTAAAATGAGCTGGTGCGCCATCATGCATGAACCAGAAGTGTTGTCTCAGCTGTAGAGGGATTTCTTCTAAAAGAGCAGGTAGCTCTTCCTGTAGGAAATTAAGGTAAGAGTCGCCTGTTAGTCGTTGTGGGAGGAAATATGGACCGACTAAATGATCATCAATTATCCCAAGCCATACATTTACTGAAAACTGATACTGAAAATGAGCTTCACAGATTCCATGTGGATTTTAGGAATTTGAACGATTTGATGAAGAATCCAATGGCAAAAAACTAGGCGCGGAAAAAAGTCTCTAGGTAGTAGAGCTTGCACACGTTGAATGTGAAACGGATACAATTGCTGTTCTTTAAGAATTTTAAATACAGTGAAGTTGCTTACATTCAATGTGTTGGCAATTTTTCGAGTACTTGTTTCAGGTGACTCCGCAATTAACTCGAGAACTGCTCCCTCTAGGTGCACAGTTCGTACTTCTCAAGGGCGTCCGCAGTCAGCCGTTTGTTTCTTAAATGTACCATTTTCGCGAAAACGTTGGTGCAGACGAGCAAACATTGTGTGATGGGGTACTCTACGTCCTGGATACAACTCAGCATACAATCGTCGAGCTTGCCGACCATTTCCGTTACTTCGACCATAGACAAAATGCATGTCTGACAATTCCGCATTTGTATAATTTTCCATTCTTTTCGATAAAAGAAAAATTAATTGCTTATTAACATTAATGCTATACCAAACTAAATGCTTAAAAATGAAGAAACTCTAATAATTTGATATTTCGTTGAAATATTCGTATTTAACAGAATGTTGACAGTAGCCTACTAGATGATGTATTAAAGAAATGAAAAATACGCCTTAAGATGTTTTATTTTTTTTGCATAAAAACGGCGCCCAATACGAAAAAAAGGCAAGAGAGATTTTTTGTCACAAATTGAATGAGAAATTCAAAAATTGTTTATAGTTTGATATATCTCAGTGGCGAATCATTTTTTTCTTTAAAAAAATTGAGATTATTACCCTTATGATAAACATAAAATTCTTTATTGCATGTCAGAAAATGCGCAATAATTACCTCTTAAAACCTATCAAATTTCATTTGCATATCTCGATGGGTTTCAGAACAATAAATAAATCGTCACTTTTTAATAAAAACTTTAACACCCTGTATCTCGGAAATCAAAGCATTTGCGGACAAAAGTTATATAACAAACTGTCATTATTTTTTCATGTAGAATCACCCCCTGAAGTTTGTCGCACTTATTCACTAACACCCTGTATACCTAAACCTAGTAGGTAGTTGTTCTAATATTTTAATTTTTATAGAAAAATATAATTTTTACTCTTATAAAAAATTGACAGTTCCGCCATTGTTTTTGGTGAAATACTCATATTTGGTACAAACGTTCTATTGGGATGACAAAAAAGAAACATAGGTATAACGAAATTTGAGTTTGATGCTACCAAAATAAACTTATACATTTCGACTAAATTAAATTGAAAAATATCAACTTCTTTAAATGGCACACCTTGTATATTATTATTTTTTTAATAGGTTTTATAATTCTCTTCAACTTTCATTAAGTATGTCATATACTTATTTTCAGTAGTTTGCGATTTATTTTAATTTTCTCATTTTTACCTTCGTTTTTATTACACTAATGGGACTGGCGCCATAAAATAAATAACAATAATTTTTCTGCTAACTAACTTACTTAATTTTTAATTATTATGACGTAACAAATATTCAAAAATATGCCCGTCTACTTGGATACACATGTTTAGTATTTTTACTATATTTCCCTGCACGTTCCTTAGCATAAAGGGTGGTATTGTCTTGCAGGCATCCCGTATTCTATTTTTCATATCTTCTGATGTTGTAGGGGGATTTACATAAACGCGATCTTTAATGTAGTCCCCATAAAAATAAATCTAAAGGTGTTAGGTCACATGATCGAGGGGGCCATCCAATGAATCCATCCCTACCGATCCATTTTTGTGGGTAATGATAGTTTAAAAATTCCCGAACTTCTCACTCTCAATGGTACTGAGCAGGAGCTCCATCTTGTTGAATTCACATTTGTTCCCTTTTAATGTCACCAATATCTTGAAGAAGCTGTGGCCATTCATTTTGCAAAAAGTTTAAATATCTATCCCCGTTAAGTGGTTCGCGGAAAAAATATGGACCAATAACTCGAAGATTATTGATTTCACACCATACATTAAGCGACCAATGGTTTTGATTTTGAATTTCCCGGACTGTCGAATAATGGTGCATAATATGGCGGTTAACTGCTCCATTACTCGAAAGGTAGCTTCATCAGAAAACATTAATTTGGACAAAAAATTCGGATCGGCCCCTATAGCTCCATTTATGATGATTATTATGATTTTACTCGTTCAAAATCATGATCTAGAAGTTCTTGGTGTACTTCCATATGGAAGGGATGATATTTAAATTTTCTCATGGTGCGATTAGCGGTAGATTGAGTTACATCACATAAGTTAGCTACGTGACGGCTACTGACCTGGGGATTATCTTCAACATGAAGTAAAATATCAATTTCTTTTTCCTCGTTGGTAGCATTCCGGTTTACCACTTTTCGTTTCTTATATTATATTCAACGCTACCATTACTATCAAACCATTCCATTAAGCACTGAAAAGATTATCTAGTTGGTATGCGTATATTAGGGTACTTCGCACCGTAAATCCTTACTGCCAAAAGATTGTTTTGTCATGACCAACTTATTTTATAGCGTTAGTCCCGTTAGTGTAATAAAAACAAGGGTAAAAATAAGAAACATCAAAATAAATCGCAAACTATTAAAAATAGGTATATGACATACTTAATGATAGCTGAAGAGTTTTATAAACCCTATCAGAAAAAAATAATAATATACAGGGTGTGTCATTTAAAAAAGTTGATATTTTTCAATTTAAATTAGTCGTAATGTATAAATTTATTTTAAACGCCCTGTAGCATCTAACTGAAATTTCGTTACATATTTTTTTTGTCATCACAATAGAACGTTTGTACCAAATATGAATATTCCACCTTCAGAAACAATGGCGGAACTGTCAATTTTTTATAAGAGAAAAAACTAATATTTTTCTAGTAAAATTAAAATATTAGAACAACTACTAGATTTGGGTATACAACACTATTAACAAAAAAGTTATAGAATTTTATGCAGAATCTAAAAATAAATTAAGAAATAGGGTGTTTCATTTAAAAATACTAATGTTATATTCGCCACGCTTTTTTGAACCAACCTGTATACTCAAAAATAATTTTAAACTGTGCACCTTAACATTCTCTAAAACTTTTGTATTTAACGTTTTTTGGTAACTCCTGAAACAAATGAGATAATGAACTTTATTCTATGGTTGACTCACCCTGTCTATCTTTTATGACAAATTATTTGCTCTTTAGAATGAATATATACTTTTAAATATACCTATATCAACGCGTTTCCTTAAAAAATCAAATTTAATCCAAAAATTCTATTTGCTCAAGTGTGCTCTGAAAACATATGTTATTGTTATTTTATATTTTTAAGGGTAACAGCCTGTACATTTTTCATTTATAGCTTTTACTTTAAATTTGTTACACTTTTGGTATAACATACTTTGGTCCTAATATCAGTAGTTTTCAAAATAACGAATACAATTTCGAAAAAATATATTTTGTATATTAAATGTTCAAACTGTTTTCCCTGTACAGCTTGACAGTGTGGTAATTGAAAATAAAATTTTACAATTGTGTTGTAAATCATTTCTGGCGTTATTTATTTAAACTCGTCCAAAATTCGACGCTGCAAATCAACCAAATCTTGAGGCTTTGTGGTATAAACTCTGTTCTTCAAGTGTCCCCATAAAAAGTAGTCGTTAGGCGACAAATCAGGGGACCTAGGTGACCACTCGATTGTACCCCCTCTACCGATCCACCTATTCGGAAAAATGTTGTTCAAAAATTCGCGCACGTTTCGACCAAAATGGGGAGGAGCTCCGTTATGTTGGAAGAATGTACTTGCATAATTTGGACCCGTCACATTTCGTATAGTAGGCACTATTTGCGTTTCCAAGAGCTCAAGGTAAAGTTGTGATGTCAAATTTTCATCAATAAAAAATGGACCGATCTTGTGGTTACCCAGAAGCCCAGCCCACACATTCAATTTTCCAGGGCGTTGTGTATGACCTTCTCTCATCCAGTGGGGATTTTTATTTGCCCAAAACCTACAGTTGTGTCCATTGACTATTTAACATAAATGTTGCTTCGTCCGAAAATACTATAAATTTGAAAAACTGGTTATTTTGGCCAAACCTTGACATCATAATATCACAAAATTCAATTCTTTGTAGTAGTAGTAATTAGTAACAAGATTTATTTTAGCAATACTGCTACAATATTATAAATTATAGTTTTTTAAACAATAATAAAACATTTAAAATTACAATCAATTTTATGCACCAAAAATATTTTTAAATAAATTTTATCAGATATTTTGTTTTCTAAGTAATGATATTTTTAAGGATTTTTTAAATTTACTTAAGGAATTTTGTTTCTTAATTAAAGAATCTAAATTGTTATATTCATGAAGTCCTTTAAAAAAGATTGATTTATATGTCAAATTTTTTGTCACTTTCCCTAAACAAAAATTTTGATTGTTTCTGGTTTGATAGTTATGATTTTCAACCATTTAAGTTTATTTAACATATAATTTATCTTTGTGTATTTATCAACATTTAATATTATTCTCATTGCCTTATTTTGTAAAATTTGAAGTCTACTAAAAATTCCTTCATTTGCAGTATATAAAATTGTAGAGCAATACAAATAATGAGGTAAAATTATTGTGTTATATATTGTTTTTCTTGAAAATAAACCTAAATTTTTACTTATTCTTTTGAAATAATTAATTTTTTTTCCAATTTTAGATATAGTGTTTTCAAAATGAGCATCAAATTTTAATTTAGAATCCATTATTATCCCTAAATATTTAAAAGACTGAACTATTTCTAATTTTTGGTCATCTATAAAAATATTTATATTTTCATAATTTATATTATTTCCTATTGCCATAAATTTCGTTTTAGAAATATTTAATTTTAATTTATTTACTTTTAGCCAGTTTGATACCAATTTTAATTCAGAATTTATACTATCTATGCAACTTAAAATATTTTTACCTTTTACGTATATTAAAGTATCATCAGCAAACATTTGAATATTAGTATTTGACAAAATATTTGGCATATCATTTATATATAAAATAAATAATAAAGGACCTAAAATACTCCCTTGTGGTACACCGATAATATTAAATTCCCTTTTTGAAAATGTTTCATTTATTTTAGTTATTTGTTGTCGAAAATTTAAATAATTTTCAAACCATTTATATACAGTACCCCTTAAACCATACTGATATAATTTATTTAATAACTTGTTTCTGTCAATAGTCTCAAAAGCACGTTTAAAATCCAAAAATACTGCCAGAATGATTTCATTTTTGTCAACACTTCTCTTCCAATTTTCAATAATATATTGTGCTGCTGTTTCTGTTGTATATATTTTTCTAAAACCTGCTTGAATATTTACTAAAATGTTGTTTTCTTCTATAAAATTTAATATTTGTTCATAAACTGTCTTCTCTAAAAGTTTTTCAATATCCCATAATAAATTTATCGGCCTCATTTCAGTACATTTTTTTGTATTTTTTACTTTTGGTACTGGTGTTATACATGAACATTTTAAATCATCAGGTATTTCTCCATATTTCAAACTTGTATTAATTAATTTAAGTAATATATTTCCAATGCTGCCAAATGTCTCTTTCATTATTTTTTTTGTTAAAATTTCACCATAGTTATTATTTGATTTTATATTCCAAATTTT
The DNA here is from genome assembly GCA_963920685.1 of Polydrusus tereticollis. NCBI lineage: Eukaryota > Metazoa > Arthropoda > Insecta > Coleoptera > Curculionidae > Polydrusus > Polydrusus tereticollis. The sequence continues at coordinate 44,786,474 of OY987335.1, read as the reverse complement.
TATTTTTAGTTCTTTTATAGATAGTTCATGAAAATGTTCTATTACATTATTTGATTTACTGATTTTTTTACAAATATTTTCATTTCCATTTTCTATATCTGCAACTATTTCTTTAATACTATTTATGTAATACATATTTATTTTTTCTGCGATTCTTAACTGATTCGTTTCTTTTCGATCTTCAAATATAATTTCTCTAATTTCACTTTTTGCTTTTGGTTTGACAATTTTTTTTAAAGTTTTCCACATTTTTTTTGAGTCATGTTTGTTTTCATCTATTTGTTCTTCATAATATTTTTTCTTCTCTTTTCTTAAAATGTTGACATTACGATTTCTTAAAATTCTATATTCATTCCAATCATCAATATTTTTGGTTAAAATATATTTTTTATACATTTGATCCCTATTTTTTCTCGCTTTCAAAATATGTTTATTAAACCATGGGGTCATATGATTTCTATGGGTGATTTTCTTTTCAATTTTCACTTTGTTTATACAGTTTTTTATATTGTCCATAATTTTTTTAAACAAAATATTTATATCTGAGTTATCAAATATCCATTCACATAAAGAAAGTTCGTTTGACAATTTTTTGTAATCAATGTATTTCATTATTTTGCTTTCTCTTTTTATTTTAATATAATCTTCAGTATCTATATAAATCCAATCATGGTCACTAATTTTTAGTTCTGATGTTACTCCAGTCTTTAAATAATGGTCATTTGATATTATCAAATCTATAATTGTTTTGGTTTTTTGAGTTATCCTTGTATAATCTGTTATTAATTGTTTCATACCATTTGAATCTATCAATTTTTTAAATTTTTTTGACATAATAATCTTCATTTGCATAATTTATATTGAAGTCACCAATATGTATTACAGAATTATTTTTTTCCCACATAATTTCACATTTATCTTCAAAAAAATTTAAAAAGTCATTTATATTTCCACTTGGAGATCTATAATAGATACAAAGTTCGTACAAATTTATATTAATTTTTAGATTTATATAAATATACCAATATTGATAGTCCACAGCAATTTCTTCAAATTTAGTAACTAAGATTTTGTTGTAAATATAAACTAGAAGACCACCAGTATACCTTGAATTTGAATTGCAACGATATAAATTATAATTTTCCACATCCAATTCTTGGGTATTTATTTCACTTGTTACATGAGTTTCTGATAAACATAATACTAATGGTTTATTATTTGTTATAAAATGTTTAATTTCATCTTTTGAATTTAAAAACCCTTGTATATTTAAATGATACATTTTTTTATATTCTTCATCATTTCTTAATAAATTTTCTTTTACTAAATTTTTTAATTGCTATTCTTTATTTTCATATTGAATTTTTGATTTAATTTTTTCTATATTTTGAATAAATGTTTCACATTTAAAATTAAATGGTGAATGACTGATAAAATATTCTTGATTAAAGTTTTTGTTTATCTCAATACAATTTGGGCACTTAAAATTTTCCTGACTTGTAATACATTCATTAGCCGTATGCCCTGTATTACCACACTTCATACATACTTTTTCCTCTTGAACTACATGTATTTTGAAAGGGTGATATTTATGTTTTATTAAAACATTATGGACGGATTTGAAGCGACGTCACTTGAGGAATTTTTCTTAATGAAGAAACAACAACATGTTGTAAAATTTCTAAACTTTTCTCTTCATCTACTACTGCCGGTCGTCCTAATCGTCGCCTATCTATACAATTTCCAGTTTCTTCGAACCGTCGGACAGTTTTTAGAACAGTTGCTTTTGAAATTGGATTTCAGTTTGAAAATGCATCATTAAATAGATTTTTAACCTCTTCGTAAGACCCTATCGCCATATTCTCTCATCATAAGAATTGCAATTCTTTCACTTTCAGTTAAAGACATTTTTGCATGTAAAAATTACAGCTTTTATGACTTTACATCAAAACTGAACTGGTGTATTATTTATTAATAAATAAAACACAATTTGTTGATATTTTCAAAACACGTCCTTCTTTCGAAATTTCGATATTAGGAACAAATTTAAAGTAAAAACTATAAATGAGAAAATATACAGGGTGTTACATTTAAAAATATAAAATTCGTTCGAATTTCAGACAAACTAAAAAGCTGGCAACAACGCCAATATCGTCATTCGGCGCATTAGATCCTCTTACACAACTGTACCAAATTTAGTTTAAATCGGCCAATAAATTGTGATGTTATTAAGCCGTTTCCAGACTTTATACACAATTATACCGATGTCTATAAGGAGAAAAAGTGTTGGTGGCAATATTTGTAAGCATGTCTTAATAGGAAACACATGTATTGTACTAAATTATTTTATGCATTTTTTAAGACTAATTATTCTGCTTTTGAAAATGTTCTGGTCAGGTGTTCAAGTAAATATTTGTTTTAATTCGTTAATTGCTTATATTGACTGTGACAAAATTAAGTTAAGCGCATCGCTACAAATATCCGATTCGACCAAGTCCCCCACCTGATATTCTTAGGAGACTAAAGGTGCCCGCTCACTTAGACGAAGCGGCGCGTCGCGTTACGAAGCATATATTTTCCGAATGAGAAAGTTACATGTTGCGCGGCGCGAAGCGTGGCGAAGCGTCAGTTGACGCGGGAGAAGTCTTGAGAGCAACCAGGCGAAGTTTTACGCGACGCGATGTTTCGCGCCGCGCTAATGAGCGGTGCGAAAAGAAGAGAAGATCCGATATATTTGTTATTCGTGGCCTATCGTTGTCGATCGTAACCCAACTATACGGTGGGTTTGTTTACTATTGGGATGCAATGCGACTTTTCGCTACGCTTCCCGCCGCCTAGGTGTACGGACAATACCTAAGCGACGCTTCTCTTCGCCTAAGTGGGCGCGCACCTTAATGGTGCTATTCTGTAACTTCGCTTCATAGCACTTAGTTAGAGCCGCGGTAACAAAAAAATGCCTTGGAACTCCCAAACGGATAAAAAGCACGTTTTTGTATAGTTCGAGTGTCGTTCTCGAAATCCGTGTTGTCGAGTAGGGGTCTGGCGCTCGGCGGTGAGCGGCTATAATATTTTTTCCAAATTTTGACCAGCGGTTTAAAAAAATATTTCCCAAACGGATGAAAATTACTGGAGGGCATCTAGGCAACCCCCCAATTACCGGAAAAATATTTTCATCCGATTTGATTTTTGCAAAAAGCTCTTCCTGGATCTCGAAAAAAAATGGAAAAAAGGGGGGAAAAAAATTTGCTCATTTAAACTTGAAATTTGGCAGGAAGCTAGAGTTCGTGTCTGAGAATATGTAAAAAAATGTTTTTTGCTCCATGTGTCGCCATCGCTTTATAACAGTTTTTCAAAATTTAAACGGGCAAAATTTGATAAAGTAATTCCCACATGGATGAAAATTTGCACACAGATTCTTTGACACCTACAGAACATCGAAAAATTATTTTCATCCAAATTTATTGCGGCCAAGACCAGATCTTCCAGAACATGCTCCGATATACAGTGTGGCCCAAATTGGGCCTACATGTATGGGGATCTTGGAAACTATAGAAGATAGAGAAACGGTTAAATGGGGAAAGTTTTTGACAATTATATTTCTAACTGAAAACCGTTTAGTACGCGGCCCTATCTTTTTTGGTTTTTGAAATATGTTGAAAAAACCAAAAAGATGTATTTTCGAAAATATGCTGTAGATTTCTTATTATTCACTATTTTGGTAATCTGTAAAAACATTTTTAAAGCAACTTTTTAAGTAGATTTCAGTTCTGCAATTTAATTTTGGACACGACGTTTCAGTTATTTTATACCATCATCAGGTTCATTTTTTCTTATGGGCGCCATATTGTATTTTATACTTAAAAGGTAGCTTACGACGTCAGCTTTTCAACGATGTATTATTTGTTGGAAAATAAATGAAATTGACTTGAAAAATAAAGAAAATTAATTTTCGCAACACGTCAAATTTGACAACTGCACTATAACTCCCTAAATTGAATACCAATTAAAAGGTTTACATTTTGTAGTATTCACAAAACACTGCTTGCATTGTTTTAATCAACAATATTACAATAACCTATGAAAACACGTCAAATTTGAGAAGAACACATTAGGCAGGGTTAAATTTGTTTAAAATATCATAATATTATAATACATTATTTTATTTTTTTCTTATGGTTAAAAATCTCATATTAACATTTCAAATAAAGAAAACTAAAAACGCAATGAATAATAATTATTGTTTTGAAAAGAAAATAAGAAAAAATATCTAACTTACTATACTTATTCGAAATGTTGGCCGTTTTTATTAATACATTTTTGACACTTTTTTAACACAGTATTGATGACCCTGCGAAGCGTGTTGCCATTTATGCTCGTAAACACATTCCTCACTCTCTCTTCTAATTCTTGTACAGATTCCGGGGGTTCAAACTCATATACTTCATTTTTTACATAACCCCATAAATAAAAATCGAGAGGAGTTATATCAGGGGATCTAGCAGGCCAATTAACTGGTTCGCCGTTTGAAATTAATTTGTCATCAAATATCTGTCTTAAGAGAGTTTGAACTTCCCGAACATTATGTGCGGGACAACCGTCTTGTTGAAACCAAATATTATTCAATTGATCTTGAGGAACTCTTGCTCTAATTGCCGGTAATATTTGATCTTCTAACAGCTCCAAGTATCTTTGGCCATTCAACGTATGATTATAAAAGAATGGTCCTATAAGTCTGTTGTCTAAAATGTAAGGAGAAAAGTAAAGCTGGGTTACTTAATACCTGCTATGTATTTAGCAAGCTAGGTGACGTTACTTACCATACATACCACACCATACATTAAAACCAAATCGGGTTTGCAGTCTTCGTTGAGCCAATTGGTGAGGGTTTTCTGTTGCCCAAAAATGATGGTTATGTCTATTAAATACCCCGCAGTTGGTAAAATGTGATTCATCGGTCCAAATTACAAGACGACTGAAATCATGATTTTGTTCGCATACCAATTTGAAAACTGCATTCTTCTTGGATAATCCGTTTCTCGTAAACCCTGAACTATAGTTGGCTTGTATGGTCGATATTTATTTTCCTTAAGGACTCTTTGTATGGTACTTCGCGGGGTTGGTAAGTCTCTTGCCGACGCTCATGTAGATGATGTCGGAGTGGCATTAAAATAGGCTCTGACATTTTCGTCACGCTCGTTATTACCTGCTTTTTCGTAACTCTTGGGCCGCGGTTTTTCAAAACTTCCATGGTTTCTCAGGTTCATAACAATTTTTGGAAAAAGTCTGACACTTGGCTGCGGTCTTTCAGGAAAATTTTCAAAATACCTTTCTAATGCAAGGTTTGCATTTCTGTTGCAATGAATGTAACATTCTAGCAAATCAAATTCTTCTTCGTGAGAAAAACGCAATGCCATTTTCTTTTAAATTCAGAATACACAAATAAATCGTTATTATTAGATAATAATAATAAAAACTATTATACTTTTACTCGTTCGGACAAGTAATATTTTTGTTTCATTTTCAAACGGTAGTGGTTGGTCATAGGCTACTGGATTTTATTTTTGATTCATAGGTTATTGTAATATTGTTGATTGAAACAATGCAAGCAGTGTTTTGTGAATACTACAAAATGTAAACCTTTTAATTGGTATTCAATTTAGGGAGTTATAGTGCAGTTGTCAAATTTGACGTGTTGCGAAAATTAATTTTCTTTATTTTTCAAGTCAATTTCATTTATTTTCCAACAAATAATACATCGTTGAAAAGCTGCCGTCATAAGCTACCTTTTAAGTATAAAATACAATATGGCGCCCATAAGAAAAAATGAACCTGATGATGGTATAAAATAACTGAAACGTCGTGTTCAAAATTAAATTGCAGAACTGAAATCTACTTAAAAAGTTGCTTTACAAATGTTTTTACAGATTGCCAAAATAGTAAATAATAAGAAATCTACAGCATATTTTCGAAAATACATCTTTTTGGTTTTTTCAACATATTTCAAAAACCAAAAAAGATAGGGCCGCGTACTAAACGGTTTTCAGTTAGAAATATAATTGTCAAAAACTTTCCCCATTTAACCGTTTCTCTATCTTCTATAGTTTCCAAGATCCCCATACATGTAGGCCCAATTTGGGCCACACTGTATTCATTATCACCGGAAATTCCAGGATCCGAATGTTCAATCTTTAAAGTAGAAAGGTCGATTACAATCAAATTTGATATTATTGTCCTAAACATTGATAAGAATATTTTCCTCTGATTTGACGATTATGAAGTGAAAACTCTGACTTTTAGACCGTATGAACGCGACAAGCGCATACTTCATTCACATTTTAGCTAGTATATCTTTTGTAGGGTTTGACTCGCTTTGCTTGTGGATGAAATTTGGTTATTAAAGTCGCCTTATATTTTGTGTTAGAGATTCGGATTTTGACTAGATTAATATTAGAAGACGGTTCTTTCCCATCCTGGTGACTCCCCAAGCAAAAATCTGCTTCTGACAGCAGGATCATTGGAATTTCAGCTATCGTCCAAGCGTCTCGTTTTTCCGGTTGCTCCGATTGATACCAAAGTATATATAGCCACATATTTTCGGATATCAGAGGAAGGTTCTGATCCAGTTTGGTGCCATTCCGATGGAAACTCTGAAATCGGCAGCCGCAACACGCGCTACTCAGCGCACTACTGATCGATCATAAATCGATAAAAAAAAAGATCCTAACTGAAAACTGGTTGCTCCAACTGGCACCAACCTTAAGAATCTTGCTTCTGGATGTCAGAAAAAGGTTATAAGCCTCTTTGGTGCCATTCCGATGAAAACTCTGCTTCTGGCTGCAGGTTCATTGGAATTTCAGCTCTCGTCGCGCTTACATCCAAGCGTCCCTAGTTTTTCCTATCGCTCCGATTGCTACCAAAGTATATAGAAATATTTCGGGATGTCAGAGGAAGGTTTTCTCCCAATTTGGCGATAAGTGAATCAAAACTCTCCTCCTGGCAGCCGACATACATGCGCGCAGGAAGTTTTTCGGCTGTCAGAAGGAGAGTTTTGATTTATTTATCACCAAACTGGTTCAGAAGCTTCCTCTGATAGCCCAAAATATGTGGTTACTGTATGCTTACTAGTGGGCAATGTTATTACACTCATATTATGGAAATAGGTTAAAAAAATTATTCGATCTGCAAAATCAAAAACCGCCCATAACTTTCTAACCAGTGATGAAAAATGAGTCGTGGGTTCATTATATTTGGGGGTGATTAATGAAGGTTGCTCAGGGTTCAGGAACGATGAGGAAGACAGAAAAGCGGGAGCGGGCTGATAATCAGCCAATTTTCACAAAAATATACGTTTTCGTGCTTTCAATTGCAAAATCTAAAAAAAATTTTACTTACCATTGAATAGTCACTCAACATTTTACCGCCTCTCGGGAGCATATCATTTTTTTTTATATTTTTAAACCAGAGACAAATAGGTTTACGAAACTTCCATCTAAATCTCGCAGAAAATTTACGAAGAACTCCGGGATCAAAATCACGCGTGCTGGCGAGGTTTTTGTTATTTGGCATAGTTTAGCCAGGCTCATTTTGGATGAAAACTGTTTTTTTTAATAACATAAATAATAACGATTCATTTCAGTCCGGTTGCAAGCATGATTTTTTTTTTATTTTGGAGTTTGGGTCCATTCAATTGTACTGGAGGTTACGGCAAGGATTAAATCGGATGAAAATATTTTTCCGGTAATTGGGGGGTTGCCTAGATGCCCTCCAGTAATTTTCATCCGTTTGGGAAATGTTTTTTTAAACCGCTGGTGAAAATTTGAAAAAAATATTATAGCCGCTCACCGCCGAGCGCCAGACCCCTACTCGACAACACGGATTTCGAGAACGACACTCGAACTCCAGTGCATCGCTGTAAAGCTAAAGCTAGAAGTAAGGACCAAACCCAAATTTTCTATTCTGTAACGCCAGATGTAACTAGTCAAAATACATTTTATTACTTACTTTAAAGCTAACTTCGTAATATGACTAATTAACTTTAAAAGAAGAAGAAAGTCCCTGAACCTTAAATTGAAATTACCATTGAGCGAAAAAATGCATGGATTCCAAAACATTGACATGAAAAGGTATAGCTCTTTTTTTATCCTGACTAAACTTGTACTGTTAAATAATTTGGTGAACATGAAATTTTGACAGTATGCATATTTTGTTGGTCCCTGAAGATTCTTCGTTAAAATCGATTTTGTCTCTGAAAAGAACACAGCAGATATTACAAATTGTAAGTCCTAAGTAACAAAAGTACACAAACGCATATTGCATAAATTCTTTTAAAGCTTCCTCGAAATAAAAAACAACACCAGTAGTGGAGGAATACTCGTTCCCTGTCTGTCCCTTCTCCTCTGACGTCACATGACCTTGACCTAGAACGCAGGTGTGGATATGACTTTGACCTTGATACTTTACGTTATATAAGCTTGACCTTAAAGACCTTCAACGCAGGTGTGGGTGTCACTTTGACCTTGAAAATGTACGTCATATGACCTTGACCTTGAACGCAGGTGTTCAATGATGTCACATTACCTTGACCTTGAACGCAGATGTGGGTATCACATTGACCTTGAAAAGTTACCTTGAAGTTTTATGACCTTGAAGGACCTGTTGTCAATGTTAATTTTTAATGATGTGACCTTGGCCGCTAGGTATATATGAGGCTAGGGGGTGTCCCATTCTAGTATTGAACAGAATATTCAGCAAGACTGTTTCAAAGTATTTAGTTAAACGAACATTTAAAAAAAATTTGTACTTGGAGGTAAACATCAATAAATATAAACCCTTTGGGGGATCATCATATATCAAGTTACCGAAATTCATTGATCTGAAGAATGCTGTTGTTAATGTTTACAACCAAGATAAGTGCTGCTTCGCTTGGGCCATCACGTCAGCATTGTTCCCTGCCAGTAATATGCCATCACAAATTACATCATACCCCCATTACTCTAGAGTGCTAAATTTTACAGGTATGAATTTTCCATTTAAATTGCGTAATATTTCTATATTTAAAGAAATGAACAATATTTCAGTTAACGTATATGGTTTACAATCGGTATTTGAACATAATAAATTAAAATATGAAGTTGTGGGTCCATTAAGATATTCTGGTAAAAAACTAGGTATACATGTAAATTTGTTGTTAGTAACAAAAGATTGTACTGTCAGAGATGATGATGATGATGCACACATTTGCGATACAAATTGTATGAAAAGTCATTACTGCTGGATAAAGGACTTATCAAGATTATGTTCAGGTCAGATATCATCAAGTTGTGATAAGCTTTATTTAGATTCTACTGAACCAAACCTCGAACATTTTTACAGTACGATAAACGTTAAACATGAACCGTTTTTTTTGCATACCTAATAAAGTGCTCCTTTAATGATCCTATTTCAAAATTTGAGTTATATCGCGGAAATGATGCAGCCCAGGTATTTGTATCCCGCATTGAGACAGATCTAAGAAATTTATACAATGCATACTTAAAAGATATTAGACCAATGAACCGTTTAACATCTGATGAAATAAAGGATTTTAATAAGCCACAGAGCGCAACATCTGTGAAGGTCCGATTAACAATAATGATAAGGTAAATGATCATTGTCACATAACGGGAAACAAAAGACCTTGCTCAATCGATTTGTAATTTAAATTATAAAGTACCTACATTTATACCAAATGTATTTCATAATTTGAGTGGTTATGATAGTCACATGTTTGTCAAAGAATTGTGTCGCCATGGTGATAAAATTTCATTCACCAAAAGTATTTATGTCCATGATTATGTAGATAAAAATACCATGGCAATAAAAAGAAAATTTTAAAATTAAGATTTATTGATAGTTTCAAATTTTTATCAGCATCACTTTGGGTAAAGGTTTAGATTTAAACAGTTTGAAGGAACTGCGCAAGCATTATCCCAATGACAAGAAGTTTTAATGCGTGGCAAAGGTATTTTTCCTTACAGTTTCATGGATTCTTTGGAAAAGATGAACTATCCAAATTTACCAACTAAAAATCAGTTTTACGATAATCTATCAGAGGAACACATTAATGATGAAAGCTTTGAAAAGGCTAAGGAAGTTTGGCGTTTATTTGATTGTAAGAATTTAGGGGAATATTCAGATTTATATTTAAAATCAGATGTATTATTATTAGCCGATGTGTGTTTAAACATTTATAAGTTAGAACCCGTGCAGTACTACGCTCTTCCCAGTTTTTCATTTGATTGTATGTTGCGTATGACCAAGGTAGAGTTGGAACTACTTACTGATATTGACACTATTCATTTTTTTTAAGAAAGGAATTCGCGGTGTTATAAGTCAGTTTTCGGAAAGGAAACATATTGCCAATAATATTTATTTACCGAATTATGATGCATCAAAACCTTCTTCATTCATTACTTATCTGGATGCCACAAATTTGTATGGTCATAGAATGTCACAAGCATTATCATTTGGCGGATTTAGATGGTTATCACAACGCGAAATTTTAGATTTGAATAATATGGATAATGACGACAACAGTCCAGAAGGCTACGTGTTGGAAGTCGATGTGCATTATCCACAAGATTTGCACGATGCACATTCTGACCTTCCATTTCTTGTTGAGAATATAATACCACCAACAGAAATAGCGAAATTGTCAAAGTTAATACCAAATTTAAATGATAAAAAAATATATTGTGCATTATCGAACACCAAAGCAAGCGATTTCTAGTGGCTTAATGGTAATGCAAACTAATAGAATTTTAAAATTTAGTCAAACTAAGTGGCTAAAGACATACATTGATTAATGCAGATTTGCAGAATAAGGCGACATCAAAATTCGGTAAGGATACATTCAAATTAATAATTACTAACGCCATTTTCGGCAAGACTATGGAAAATGTCGAAAATTGCAGCGATATAAAATTATTTGCACAGTGGGAAAACATGCGGGGTAAAGTAGGGGCAAGGACTTTAATATCGCGTCCGAATTACAAAAGTTCGACAATATTTACCTAAGGTTTTGTTGCAATACATATGGATAAGTTAAAAATCATATATAATAAACCAATTTATATCGGATTTTTGATATTGGATATGTTAAAGACTGTGATTTACGACTTTTTTTATAACTTCATTAAAGAAAAATTTGGTAGTAACGTTTCTTTATTGTACACTGACACCGATTCTCTTATTTTAAAAGTTTTTTCCGACGACTTGTATCGAACAATAGCACAGAACCCGGATAAATTTGATACATTAAATTATGTAGAAGGGAACATTTTCAACATTAAAAAAAGTCAGTCAGTAGTGGGTCGTATGAAAGATGAATTTCCAGGTGATCCGATAATGTGATTTTACGGCACCGGCGCTAAAGCTTATTACATCAGCTCGCTTCATAATGAAGTAAAGAGAGCAAAAGGTGTCATAAAAGCAATTATCGAGAAACAACTTCACCTGGAAGATTATCAAAATATAGTAGAGCGTGGTGGTTTAATATTTCGAAAAATGAAAACGTTTAGTAGTCACAAGCATGACGTTTATACGGAAGTATTAAACAAGGTAGCATTATCTTACCACGACGATAAACGCTATATAATTCCAACAACGACAAAAACTTTGCCTTGGGGACATAGAGACATGGACTTTTATAGTGCAGATCCGGAAGAAAATTTGTCAAACTTGTTGAAAGTATTCAATCATATTTTTAACATTGCAATAGCTAACTATAAGCTGAAAGTGCATATCGCAATGAAGTAATTTTATGTCATACCGATGTATATACTTGTTAAAATAATTGGAAAATTCATATATAAAATATTAATTCCGTTTTAATATTTATCGACGTATTGGATTAGTGTTATGTAGAATTTTAAAAGAAAATACACAACCTTGAGGATAGCAAGATACACCTTGACCTCGATAAAGCTCGTTTTAAAATTTGAAGAGAACGCGCAACCTTGAAAAGTGCCTGTAGTCAAGGGCATTAAGAAGAGTGGTGACAAGAAAGAGGAAAGAACGAAGTGAAGGACGGCGAGACTCGAGGTGGGGTAAACTTATAGGGGAGGAATAGGCATAAAAGCGAGCATCTTGTGTGAAGCTCTTCAGTCTGAAACTTTTAGTGACGACAATTATAATTCGAAAGATGTGTTCAAACGGTAGTGCTTTGTCGGATTTGATGGGTGTTTCAACCCAAGATCGTTTAGTTGTTGAAGATGATTTACACTTTTTAACAGCGAACGCGTTTGTGGACGAGCCCGCAGCCCCCGGGGACAATTTGACTATAACAGATAATGGCATGGAATAAATTGTGGACGATGCATGTGCCCAGTTGTTGAACGATATCGATCATAAGCAAGCTAGGAAATGTAAGGTTAATGTCATAAGCAATATGATCCTAAAGAAAGCTCCACCGACGCCAATAAAATCATCATCAAAGCTAAAGAAGCTGCGGACCAGTGAACCAACCAGCAAGGGTATATTTTATTCTAAGATAATGGAGGACGTGCCGCAGAAAAAGAAGTTTAGGTTTAGGAAGCCCCCCGTACCTTTCCCGGCGTATTTGAGATGTTGCCGGCAGAAGCAGCAGCGATTCCGGAACATTTCGCTCCGGTGGTAGTTGTTGTGGATGGTCCAATGATGAAGACACCATCGCCACCACCACCTGTCAGAGTGGATGCACCACCATCACCGGAGTTGAGCCGGAAAGGACGGAAAGGTAGAAAAAAAAATATAGAGCGATCAATCAGTGCAAGTGCATCCAGTGCGTCCTCGTCACCGTTAGTGGCGTCTCAACCGGGTTGGCTAGATGAGTTTTCTAGTAGCCAAAAGAATGTATTAAGCGACGCCTATAATGTGCGGGGTAAACTTTTAAAACAATTGAGAGAGCGGGAAAGTGCTGTGGACATTTATGAGAAACAGATGACTGAACTAAAAAAAAAGTTAGAGAAGCTAGATGTGATGTGGGGCAATTAAAAAAAAATATTATTATTAGATAATTTTAGTGTTAACTTAGGGTAAGTTTTATAATAGTAGATGCAAATAGATTTAGGTTTAAGAATTGTATAGGCATATAATTTTAGTATTAAGTTAGAGTAAGTTTTGTAATAGTAGATGTATATAGATGTAGGTTCAAGAATTGTATAGTAATGTAATATAAATGTATATATATGGGCATTTAAATAAATATCATCCTAGTCAATTAAATTTCGTTTTATTTAACAGCATCTTGAATTAGTTAGGTTTATGAGAATAAAGAAAAAGTTTGAACCTTCATAGGAAGCTCAATTTGCACACCTGATATTCAAATAATGTATCTATCTTAAAGTACCATTTACCTGATTATTTGTATTATGTTATTATTATTTTTGAAGTTGTTTCCACACCACCACTGAGGTGAACTTCATAGCGCGTTTTTTTTAACGTGCTATCCCAGCGGAGGCCCAGTGCACGAGTCCTAAAATGAACTAATCTGCGACATTATCATCATCATCATCTTCGTTAACCCACCAACTCGATGAATCTTCCGGCCCTTGCAAATCGGCCGGCGATGCTGCCACCACAGCCCAGTCCGTCGATGAGTCGGGGAGCGGCAAAATCTCATTTATGTCCTCCTCCAGTTCATTGTCGAACTCCTCATCCTCGAACTCATCATCCCCAAGCTCATCCTTATTGGCGATATCATTGTTCGCATAGACGGTTTCGTCACTAAAGATGGACAAACCTCTACTTGGCGGTCTTTCCATCATAAAGGTAGACCGATAAGTGATAATACTAATCGAAGTGTTCACCTTTTTATTACCTAAACCACGCCTCTTTGGGTTGGGTGGTGTGGGGGAAACCATCCCTTTCAAGGCCTATTTTTATGTATTTTTAATCTGTTTCTGGTAGTATGTAGGTTGATTCTCAACAATTTTTCTGTAAAATCATTATTGTTTCAAACTTACTAAATATCGGACCATTTAGGTCCAAGAAAAATGATTTGATCGTAGTTTAGTTTTACTGAGTTTTAGTTGTCTAATGCTGCCTACGGACAATGTTAAAGATAATTTTGGTGACCACTACAAGCTGCAACACACATAAATGTAAAGAAACACAATTTTTCATCAAGAAATTTATTCCTGATGAAATATCGTGCCACTCACATATGTGAATGCAACTTTATAAATTAAACTGCGATAAAATATTTTGTAGCCCTGAAAAGGGCTGATTGTCAGGGTTCGAAGCGGTCGTCATAGGTTGAGGTCAGTTGAGATCATAGGGACCGTCTGGTTGGCCAATGGGTATGTCCCCTCGAGCAATCAACACCGATCTCGGTGCTGGTCGAGGTCGCACGTTTACAGCTTGTTTCAGCTAGAAGAGCTGCTCGCTGTTCCGGCCTCAAGATCTGTGGTAATTGCATGACAACCACCACTTCATACTCCGATTCAGACGCTGGTTGTTGTTGTGGTCTTACCACAGGTTCAATCCTGGCCATTGGCTTCCCATCATTTTTGGTTCGCCATGCCTCCCAATAGTCCGCGATTCTCATGTCGTACTTCGCATCCTTTAGTTCTTTCTGTTTCGAAAGTGATAATCTCCAGGACATGGTCGAAGACGAAATGATGAATTTAATATGGGCTCCAATATGCTTATAGGATTTTTAGGTAGGGGTAACTACATAATCATATTATGTCTATACTACAATATCGCACTTTCCTCAAGAAAAAATAATTCTTGAAGAAGTACTGTGTATATGACATAAAACTAACCACGCTCAAATAATATGTGGCTCTGAAAAGAACCGCTTGGATTGTCAGGGTTACGATGCGTGGGTCAAATCCGATGTTATTGCAATATAACTTACATTCTATTGCAAATAACGTAGGATGTTTGGTGAGAGACTGTAAACAGCCTCGAGTGGTTTTTTATCCGGTCTCCGCCTTAAGGACCCATGGTGCAATGTGTTAAAGGCGATTATTTCCTGTAGGAGCCCAATTTTCGAAATTGAGAAATTTGGAACATGGTTGATTTAAAAAACACAAAATATTAATTTTTTTTCTTGTCTTGCTCGCTCCGCTCGGTCCCCCCCCCTCCTGCCCTCCTGCCATCGTCCACCTCTATCTGCTTGTCCACTGGTCCTATGTCATGCTGAAAAAGTCCTATGTAAATCGTGGGATTCGAACCCACATCTTTGCGCACAATAGCAAGGTAAGATACCCACTAGGCCACAGTTGTCATACCGTATTAAATAAAATTCTTTGTGCTAAACAGCCATTGAGGTGGCAACGCTGCAAATATTTTGAAATTTTGTCTGTTTGCATTGAAAATTCCATAAGAGATTATTGCTGCAAGCCTTTGTACACGTTTATAAACGATAAAAATGTCTTATAATTATATAGATACATGGAAATGGTGTAATTTGTGTCGTATGTTTAGTGACGGTGGCGCCACCACGTGTTAAATGGATCGATAGACAGCCGTGCCGTGTCACATTTATAAACAAAAATATACGTTTACAAGAAATAAATAAACAACTTCTTCAAATTATATACATTTTTGGCGATATTGTTAACCCATTTACAGGCACAGATAGAGGTATGTGTTTCCTAAAAATATTTTATTATCCTCTGAATAAGTTTGAGGTTATACTTATATACTATTATTGACAATATTCTAAAGAACATTTAGTTTACATAGAAAATCAAGCCCATATTATTATTTTTAGAGAAAATCCCATTGGAGGCAGAACATACCTTAAAAATCAATCCAGTTATCTGGATTATGGAAAAGAAACTCTTTGAAGTGTTCTGTATTTCCCAAAAAGGTAGAAAGAGAAGAGAATAAAGGATTTAATGCCTTCGAGTTAATAAATAATATCCTATACAATGCTAGTTAGAGGAGACAATAAAAAGTTCAAACAGAAAAAAAAACTACAAAAACCCCCTAACCTAATACAATTTGAAATATATATATAGTATATTATAGAACAATTAAATTAATTAAAGAAGATCCATTCGCTTGATCGGTGACCATAGTCTGACAAACAACCTGGAAAGCCTTGAACATCGAAGGCAGGTTGGCGACTTGAGTCTAATTTACAAATATTTTCATGGCAAGTGTTCAACTGAGGTTGCCCGCTTGATACCACCCAGAGCGGTGCATGGTAGAAATACACGACAAACCAATGCAGCCCACCAGTACGTGGTTCAGCTTAGTGTCCCTCGAACGACACTGTTTCAAAATTCTCCTATCTGGAGAACGTCATCACTCTGGAACGACCTCCCTGAGATCGTGTTCCCCAACGACTATAATCTTCAAAGATTCAAGACCAACGTGAATCGTTTCCTGCGCACACGCACCGCTCCCGAAGCGCCATAAAGGATTTATCCTGCAGTGCTGTGCCTTATCATCAAAAAAAAAAAAATTCAGTAAACAATAATAAATATTTATTTAAAAAATTTTTTTTCAAAACAATCCATCTTCATCAGACTTCGATGTTGTCCCAGGGCTCCATAGTTTCACACAAACATTTTAGAATATTCAGGCTTTAGGCTTGGTTTACTTAACTTTAATAAAACAAATCCATCGAGAAGGTACAAACACTTGGTTCATATAATAAATTAAATCACTATACTAAGATTACATGTTTCTCGTTCCAGAAGATACAAATACTTGGTTGATATTGTCTATTTTTACTGTATGATAAAAGAGCAGCATTATTTAACATCAAGTATATAAAACAAATGTGTAATAAATTAAATATGTAACCATACAAGTTTACCTTTTCTTTGTCTTTGGAACGTCTGTGACCTAAACCAAATTGCATCCATGGTTGCACAAAAACACTACAGTTATCTGAAATAAACGTTCTGTTATTCAGGTTTTACAAATCATACACAAACCTACATTTTTCAAAAATATAGTATCAATTTTCTGGATCGATGTTGCAGGGTATTAAGTTTAAGGTTCTTCAACAATTTGATGATCTACAGCTGCTTGAATAGGGCTCACTGGGATATAGCTCAAAACCTGTTTTAAGTTTGTTCGAGTCAATTGGTCGTATATTCCATAAGCATTATTTAACATCAAGTATATAAAACAAATGTTATTTGATAACCATACAAGTTTACCTTTTTTTGTCTTTGGAACGTCTGTGATGTAAAAACACTTAAATTATCTGAAATAAACGTTCTGTTATTCAGGCTTTACACTGAGTTTACTTTATTTTAATAAACAAAGTACACGAAGCTCCATTTTTCAAAAACAGAGTATGAATTTTCTTGATAAACAAAAATAACATAACCTCAAACACATACCTATCTGTGGCTGGAAATTAGTTAATAGTATCGCCAAATGTATATATAATTTATAAATTAATTATTTGCACCTAAGAGGAACAAATTATTTATTTATACCGATCTTTGAAAAAATTGTTTGACAGGGCTGTCTATCAATCGATTTAATATTGAATCCATTTAACGCATGGTGGCGCTGTTCTCTCACTATACATGCTACACAAATTACACAAATTTACAATGGCCACTTAGCTGAACATTGCCCCGACCCATTTCGACTGAATTCAAAGATTCGCGTTAACGACTGATACATCGACATTCGTGTAAAATTAAAATTTGTTTCATGTTGTATAAGATCTTGATAAAACGTATGAAATATTTCCCTTTAGTCGTCGACAATCCAATAGATTGGATACATATCCAATTCCCTTTTTTATTTTTCGATTTTCTTTATTGCGGTAGATACTGAACAGCAAGCTACTTGCACACCGTCTATTTTTACAATAAGTAAACTGAGCCCCGCGACCGACAAATATTGCCGATTGGCTTATTTTCGGCCCGCGCGGCCGTGGCCGCCTAGTGCGCGCACGCACTTAATCGTAGTTTAATATTTTCTATAATAAATAACTAAAATATTGATTTAAGCGGATATGAGTTACTGAAGTTAAGTAGATTAAGAAACAGTTGAAGATGCCATATTATTATATAGTGTGACACAAATTGGGGATCCTGATAATTATAGAAGATAGAGAAACGGCTGAATGAGAAAAATTTTAGTCAATTATATTTGTAACTAAAAAATGCTACGTATGTATGCACAATATTGTATCTTATGCTAAGAAGATAGCCCTTGATTTCAGATTTTCAACGATGTATCACTTATTGCTAAACAGTGGGTTTTCATTTGCAAATATATATATTTGCCTAAAGCTTATCCCATTTAGCCGTTTTTTTCTCTCCTCTGTATGGGTACTTGGCTAACGCAAACCAATATAGGACGATTCACGACGAGCGCGCATTAAAATTTTTGGCATAACTACTCAAATTTTTTTTTTTAAACTTTAGATTGAAGTTTTTCGACATCCTCTCTTCAACTAAAATATTGACATATCTCTGCCACTTCCGGTTATAACAGAAATAGGTGTCAACTTTAGTTTTTTAAATACACCATGATACCTTTTATTATATTTTTGGATTCCCCGTTAAATTCTAAGTAGATTTTAAAGATCACGATTTTTGCGCAGGTCTAATTTCTTTAGGTACCTTGACTGTCTAAAATAGGGAAAAATCAGAACAAGGTCGGCTCCCAGGACAATACCCAAAAAACCTAAACCCGTCCTGGGTAAATCAGGACGTTGGTCACCTAAAAGTAGTGTTATTGTTAGGTGATAGTTATTTTGTCATTATACGTGTATTCTTCCGCCTATTAGCGTTTTACTACCCATCCCAACGGACAAAGAGCTAGTTCACGGGTTGGTATCTGTATGTAGTGAATAACTGACAACATACAATATTAACATAACATTGCAACTTACATGGAGCGATTATTACAAATATTGTTGAAAATGACCCTCTTCACTTAATATTTTTCCACCCTCCTGCGCATTCCTTGAAATATCCCCGTAGTATTTCTGATTCTATCGCATGCTGCAACTATTATTTCTATTAATTCCTCTACAGTGGTAATGAGACTTGTGTACACTAGCGTTCTACGATGGCCCCACATAAAGAAATCTAAGCGGTTGAGAATATTAGAAAAGGTTCATGTGAGGTTCGACTATCCGGCAAAGCACGATTGGGATATCTCAGGTTCTCTCTCATAAATACGTCTCGCTTGCTCTCCATTACCATCGGCGAGCCGTACACGTAATGCATTTCCGCGATTTCTGCATTTGAATAATTCACCATTTTTAACAAGATAAATTTTCTCGGACAATACAACGGTTTTTATTTTTTTACTCAAAAACGGAGCATAGCAGGAAAGCAACTCAGAAGAGCTCTTATGTTTCGAATTGAACGGTGAATTCAAAAATATCTTTTATTTGGTAAGAAACCATTGGTGTAACATTTTTTTTTCTGAAAAAGTATAGTAGAGTAGTTCTATTTAAAGAAATATATCTTTAACTGATCACATTATATTCTGAGCAACCCTGTTTATCCCAACTGATTTTAACTTAAAGTTTTTAAAAGCATTAACACTTACTTACTTTTATTTGAAAGATTTTTCGCTAACTTGTCTATTTGTTTAAATAACTAGCCGCACCGGGACTTTTTACATACACTGTACAGTGAAATATGGTGATCTCCACAGAAGCGATAATTGAGATAATACTAATAAGCTTATATTTGATAACATCACCTTCATAAAATGTTAAAACATACAATCCACAAATGAAACGGCTACACAGGAGCCTTCGAATTCCGATGGACGCCAAGTCTGCGTGGATAAACAAACTTAGCGTTCATCGAGGGCTTAAAAATTTAACACGCCATAAAGCTTCTAGTCTTTGTATCATTTTCTTTGGTTGTAGTAAATATGTATTAAATGGTTTAAAGATTATTTTTAAAAAACCGGCAAAAATGCTTTGAACTTAAATAAAATTAAGTGTGCACTAATAAAACAAAAAATACATTTTATTCATTCTTTGAATGGATAATTCCACCTTTAAACAATTATATTATTTATGGTGCTATTCTATCTCATTTCTAATGTTTTGAATATACGGGCGATATAAGCCTATCGCCTTGGCATGTTATATCCAATATAAATTAATGCTCTTCATGACGACCTTAACAGCGCTGTAACTATTTGTTGCATCCGCTACAAATTTTTAAATCCGATTTTAGTGACATAATATGGTCGTTACAGGCACTATAACAAACAATACAGCCTAAAATTTCCTTCAAAAATGTGACACTTCCTAATTGTATTTGGACACATAAAAAAAGAAAAAATTATGTTAGTAGTGGAGGATACTGGTTCCCTGTCACCCCCTTCTCCTCTGACGTCACATGACCTTGACCTTGAACGCAGGTGTTAATGATGTCACATGACCTTGGCCTTGAGCGCAGGCGTGGGTATCACTTTGACCTTGAAAATTTACGTCATATGTCCTTGACCTTGACCGCAGGTGTTCAATGATGTCACATGTTCTTGACCTTGAACGCAGGTGTTCAATGATGTCACGTGACCTTGGCCTTGAACGCAGGTGTGGGTATCACCTTGACCTTGAAAAGTTACCTTGAAGTTCTATGACCGTGATGTTGCATAACCTTGAAGTGACCTTGAGCGTGCATTGTTTGTGGTATTATTCCCTCTTCATTACCTCGAGAATTTATCCTATGAGAAAGGTCCCATTCCTACAGAGCCACATAGTTACACAGGCATTGCTGTTGCCTTGAAAGTTGTATAGAAATATTGTGTTTGTAGCGTGTTTTGTGAAAATTATTATTAAAGGTATTTTAAATTTATTACATATTTCTATCATGATTTGAATATATTTCACAGCAGACCTTGGCTGAAATTAATAACATGATAAACAAAGATGTTGAATTTCTTGAACGCAGAAAGCTTTCAACACTAACCGTGGGACAAAGCTATGTAGTCGAAAGTATAATGTTTATGACAACACGTTTCGGTAAAAGTATTGTTGTTACTCTGTATGATGAAACACATGATTTAACATTTGAGACATTTCTACCCAAGCGTGTTGCTAAAACATTATCCGAGAAGACGGTTGATGCAATGAATAAATAAAGTAACAAATTTACCTTAAGTTATTTGGGACAAAGCTCACATGTACATGGGGTAATAATAGCGCATTATTAAAGTATGGATTTTTGGAATAAAATTTAGTTTTTATTTTTAATAGAATATTATAGCTTATCAATATTATAATAGAAAGTGTAATGAAATTTTAATACATAACATCAGAAAAACAGAAACACAGCCACATTCCCATTATTTGTTATTTTAGATGTGTGACAATGCTTCTGCTGCTGACAGTCAAGATACCCACATTCTAGGGTTAGCATATAAATTAAGACATATTGCTAATGATTTAATAGAATTTGCAACATGTAATGGCTCCGATTTTAATTCAACTAAAGGTCGGTATCAACTGTATATGAAAGAAGCAATCATATGGCAGGTGCACATCTTTGTCAAAAATATCTCTACGGATCCATAAATCTGAGTGGATTTTGTGCTGAAATGGTTGATGAGAGCTTTCTTATTAAAGTTCCAAATTTACCAAAAGAATTAATTGTAAAACATGGTTTAGTTCCTGCAGAAGACACCAGTAATGTTGATGAATATGGAAAAGATACAGACAATACAAATAGTAATGAGTACCCAGAAGAAGCAAGCAATACCAATATCGTTAAATGCAATGATGAAGAAATTTTCAATGTGAATGAATAAAGTAATAATATTAAAATTTAAATTATCTTGTAAATATGTCCAAAGAAGAAAACAGTTTATAATTTAGTGATAGGAAAATAAAATAAATTGTTTATACAATTATAATGTGTTTATTTCCCTCTAATATAAAGTATTCTCATAGACAAATTCATGACCTTCGCATTGAAATTACCGAGCGAATCATATATTTTCACAAAATGATCAATACCTGAACCAACCTCAACAAAAACTGTAGGTGTGGTTCAAGGCTGTAAGTGAAGGTTATCTGCTTTCAGAATCTTCAGTTCGTTCGGCCATGCAATCAATAGCTGATCTTCCAGTGGCATTTGTTCGTCCATTCTCTATCAATGTTTTCAACAGTTTATTGAAAGCATCAAAAATAGCTATTATGGCTGCTCGCAAACCTGTAAAGACAGCCGGCGGGAAACGAAAAATTCGAACCCCTAGAATCATTCCAATTCCCAAAACTGACGGGATGTTATCATTAATACCAATATTTGCAGGACTATCGGCTTTAGGATCCTTAGTAGGTGGGGCAGCAGGCATAGTCCGCGCCATAAAGGCTGTAAAAAATGCAAGTGGTGAGAAAACAGGTGCAGCCTTGCATTTGCGTTCGAAAGGAAATGGACTGTTCCTTAAACCATATCGAACAGGTATGGGTTTGTTCTTAAGCAATGGAAATTCAAAAAACTAATTAAATCCCTCCCTCGAAGACCGCTATCCAATATTGATTTAGAAAAGTATGCAAAGAGAATGAAAATACCAGATTTTATAGGTGTCTATATGAGAGACTTACTACCAGCGCGTCGGCCTCAACGTTATGAAGCTGCAATTATTAATTTGGATAGTATATTGGGGGGTGGGACTCATTGGGTAGCATATAGAAAAACAAGTCCAATGTAAAGTATTACGAACTGAATTGGTGCGCTATCTGCAAACGGGACGTGAAGCATCGAAAACAATTTACTATACATATGATCGGCAACAAGAATTTGGGACAGTCTGGTGCGGTCATTTGTGTTTGAAGTTTCTCTCAGAAAATCGTAACGATGACGCAACAAATGGATCGTGATTACTATACGAAAAAGTTGTTAGCACTTAAAGCATATGGTCAAGTAGGTGAATTGAGAAAAATGACTACAAAACAGCTAGAAAACATGCCCATGGAAGTTATAATCGCTCTGGCAACAAATGAGATCGCACATATTTGGGATAAGTTACCTGGCCATATGAGGAGTAACGCCGACATGTTAAAGTATCAGTACTGCGATGAACATTATAACGAAAGCAATTTCACTGGAGATGAAGGTGATGGACCAATACCTAAAAAAATGTTTTGCTTTTACTGTAATATCAACGATGTAATAAATGTAATAATCCAGACACGCAGTTGGAAAGGCATTCATACCGTAAACAGCTGGCCACTAAAGATCGCAAAATTTTGCAATCTATAGGATTAAAAGTTCGAACTGTGTGAAAATAATTATGGCCAGTAGTAGTGACAAAATCGAGGTTTTTGCCGAACCCATTTTCGATCATTCCATTACTAGCTTACAGGAACATACGTATAAGCCATATGGTTCTCCAACATTTAGCAACTCTGATGAAATTCGTATTCCAGTATTCTTTCAAGATATAATATTGGATATATCAGACAGTTACATACAGTGTCACCATTAAAGTCCGCACCATATGGAACTTTTTTTTATTAATGAGGTTAGTTAAAATTAAATTTCGGCAATCGTTTTTGCTTCAAATTAGAGTAAAAATGATATAATCAAATGTCGCCATCTGTCATTCGGTATCTGTCAAAAATTACATTTTAATCGAAAAATGCTGAAAAATGGCATTGTTTTACCGAATTTCAAAAAATTTTATTAGAAAAAGTTGTTTCTAGTACAATTCTTGCCCTAAATACAAAGTTTCAGTTTTCTAGCTTAAAGTTGATTTTTTTACCATTTTTTCTAATTAACTTTTTTTTTATTTAATGTAAGTTCGCTTAATGGATATTAAACTATTTGCTTATACCATACTCAATATTTTATTTAGTTTGTATGAGCTTTTTTTTACTAGAATGCCATTTTTTTTTCGAAATTTAAAATTAGAGGCAAAAAAATTTGACACAGGTGGTGCAAAGTTATCCTAATTTAAAAATTTTAACAGATAGACGTCAGATATTCCATTTTTTTGATAGTACATACACCTAAGAAGTTTAAAAAACTTATAATAAAATTCCCAGATATCAGATTAGTTCAAAATTTAGACACATTTTCTTTTTATCCACAATAAAATATCAAGGCAATTTTGAATTTTATAAATAGGCTATGGAAAAAAAAAACGAATTAGAGTGCCGAATAAATAAAAGAAATGTCATAAATTTGAATATTTTCGCAAGTTATAGTTTTCAGTGTTATCACCAATGTTGTCCATTCAAGAAAAAATAGAAATTGTCTTAATTTGTGAAGAGAATATGCCTCACCGGCAAGTATCTGCCATTTTTAATGAGAGGCATCCAGAAAAAAATTTGCAGCATAGCACTGTTTCAAGAATAATGTCAAAATTTAGAGAAACTGGATCTGTTCAAAATAATTTTAAGAAACCTCACGCGGCAAGTAAATACGATGAAGCAGCACAACTTGATGTTTGTTTAACTGTTATTGACCACGGTTAAACTAGTGTAACCAAAATAAGTGATTCAACAGGGTGCAAGAGGGAAAGCGTTAGAAAAATTCTTCAGAAAAATCGATTTTGGGCATATAAACCCAAGTTTATAAACACATTAAAAGAACGCGATTTTGATATCCGACTTGATTTTTCGTTTTGGTATCAGGGACAATATGAGAAGAATATTCTTTTTCCATACAATTATGGACAGATGAAGCCACTTTCTCTTCGAATGGTACCGTGAGCTCACAAAATTGCCGATGGTGGTCCCAAGAAAATCCTAACTTCACAATTGAATGTCGCGACCAGTATCATTTTAAAACCAATGTTTGGTGTGGAATTTTGAAAGATGAGCTTATTGGACCATACTTCTTTAGAGTAAACTTAACTGGTGAAAGGTACCTGAATTTTCTTGATAACGAGATTACCGAAGTTTTGGATAACATGCCCTTACACCATAGACATAACTTATGGTATCAGCTTGATGTTGCACCCATACATCAAACTGTAGCAGTGAAAGAACGCATAAACCAATTATTTCAAAACAGAGTTATAGGGCGTGATAGAGAATGTCACTGGCCACCCAGGTCGCCTGACATAACCCCACTAGACTTTTTTCTGTGGGGTTATCTTAAGCAGAAAGTTTATAAGAATCGACCGTTTAGAAATATCGAGCATTTGGAACAAACGATAAGACAGTGTTGTGCCGATATAAGACCAAGCTTTTTACAAAATGCTGTCAAAGACGTTTATAGACGGACGGGTGTTTGTATAGAGCGAGAAGGACGTCACACTGAAATGTGAAATTTATATTGCTTTTGTGTTACCTATTTAAAATGATTAAAGTTCCTTTTTGTTCCTTTTAATAATAATGATAGTTTTAAGTATAAAATAAAATTTTTATCAAATATTTAGATGTATTTGTCATTTGAAAAACGAAACATCTGACGTCTATCTGTTAAAATTTTTAAATTAGGATAACTTTGCACCACCTGTGTCAAATTTTTTTGCCTCTAATTTTAAATTTCGAAAAAAAATGGCATTCTAGTAAAAAAAAGCTCATACAAACTAAATAAAATATTGAGTATGGTATAAGCAAATAGTTTAATATCCATTAAGCGAACTTACATTAAATAAAAAAAAAGTTAATTAGAAAAAATGGCAAAAAAATCAACTTTGAGCTAGAAAACTGAAACTTTGTATTTAGGCCAAGAATTGTACTAGAAACAACTTTTTCTAATAAAATTTTTTGAAATTCGGTAAAACAATGCCATTTTTCAGCATTTTTTGATTAAAATGTAATTTTTGACAGATACCGAATGACAGATGGTGACATTTCGATACCTTTTTGGCAAAACGTCGTAAGTCTCAAGGAGTGAATTTTACAGGAGACAATATTTTTAGCTACCGTCCTGAAATGTTCGTATTTGGATAAAATTATAGAGCAAAGTTTTTCAGTAGGTATTGATTGTAAAAATTAATTTATGTATGGTATAAAATTGTCCATAGTTTATTTTATAATGATACTTACGATATTCTTCCGGACAGAGAAATAGTACGCTACTGTAGTTTTAGCGTAAGTTTCACAGTTACAATAATCTGGCGGGACATTCAATGCGCTCAGAAAATCTGTTGAACTTGATTAATTTGAATTTAAAAGCTTTCAAAACGTCTCTTCTTTTAATATTTCTTTATGTTAAGAAAACAAAACATGTTTAAATACATATTTTTATTCATTCTAAACGTACATTATAAGAGCAACTCAAAAATAATTCCACAAAATAAACATAGTAACGAAACAGAATTTAAAAAGTAACAAAATGAGATCTTTTTAGATATTGCTATCATCCATAACTTCATCCTCTGCATCTGTCTCGGGTAAAATGTCTGGGATTGATTGTAAGGTCTTCATTTCTAAATATTCCTGGTGGTATTTGAAAGGAATGACATTTTTAGTGCATAATGATTCCAAATATTTCTTCTTTTGAACACTAATGGAGAGGTTTTGATTGTACAGATGTTTAGGTTTTCTATTTTTTAAACGTTTTGGTAAGTCTATCTTTAAAGTTTTTTTATCAGTGCCATCATAAGAATTGTCAATAACTACACAGTTACTTCCTTTTTCGAAATAAGCTGTCTTCATCTTGCTAATTAAAATAGGTTCACCTTCAACTGACTTAAATTTTTGAGGGTTTAATACTTCGGTTGATATTTGCTTCCAGTCAACAAAATCGGTATGGCTTAGTTTAACAGTTCTGAGTGGATACGGGTTGGTCCTGGCATTAGTTATAATAGTTGTCCACTCTGAAGGAGCCCAGATAATTCGTTTTTTAATAAATCTTTCAGTTGTGCCGTGAATAGAATCAACTGGCATGTAAGTGTGTCCTGGCAGCAGAAATATTATATTAATGGATTCTATATTAAGACATTGATTAATAAAGTAATACAGCAGATTATCTCCATGTGGAGTATTGAGAACCTTTTGCAGATCAAAGCTGATACACAGAAAGGTTGCATCTGTAAGTGATTTTTTTTGGTCCATTAAAAATACATCTCTGCAAAGGTTCTTCTCTTCTTGATGTTTTTCATATTCCTTCTTTGAGTAGTCGGTTTCCACATAGCTTTTATCCTTTCTATATTCGCACAAACTACATTTGTCCTTTTTTGGCAAGTGGAACCCCAAGTTGAACTCTGATTTAAAAATTTGTCTAAATACTTTCAAGGATACAAATTTTTCTTTTTTCTCATTAATCTGGTCTTTTTTAAAAATGCCATAAAGAAAAGATATATTCCTTAGTTCTACGGGCAAGTATTTGCGAGATGTTTTGTTCCTACAGTAATGGGATGGCACGGCGGGGAGGTTTTTTATAAAACTGATAACATTTTGTCTCATTTCAGAACTTGTCTTATTTGAGGGCGTATGCTTTCCCCTTTGGTCCGTCTTGGCACACTTGTAGGATATTGCATTATTTTTCGTATATCTCGTATATATCAAACACATTTGCGAAATGTCGAGGGTTTTAAAAAGAAACTGCTGACAAACTTCTTGCTCGATGTCATGCCAGGGAATGAAATACTTAAAAGACCTCTGTCTTCGACTTAATATAGCTTCCTGTTTTCTTCTTTTCATTTCTACTTCTTTTACACAAGACAGTAACCAGTCTCTTGGTCTCATTTGGTTTTCCAGGCCCCAGTAAAATTCGTTAACATCTTGCCTGACAATTTCGGGAAATTTTAAAATGCACTGCTTAGGGCAACCATTCGCACATGGGTTTGCTTGGGCTGTTTTGTTAAATCCATAATTTTTTTTCTGTTTCGCTTCTCTTCTTTTACTTATCTTTTTCTTCTTTCTAAGTGCCTTTTTACCCACCTTGTGGTCTTCACAAGCGCTGCCGTTATTGCTACTCCGACTTTCATCAACCGTCCGGCTTGAAGCAAAAGAAAGTTCAGATGAATGTCGACGAAAATTCAACTTAGGGCGGGGGTTTGCCATTAATTCATCGTTGCTGGACGACGACGAATCATAGTCAACGAGCTTTTTCGGTGACGACGGAAAGGAAGTCAGTTCTTCAATTTGTTGCATAGTACTATTTTCTGGGTTGGAAGAAGCAACTTGTTCTATTAAGGTTTCTGGTAATAATTTGGTATAAATTAAATCGAAGTTATCTGGCTGATTAGACGTATTAGGCGAAATATCTAAACTTGTTTCACTCAAATCAAATATCATTATATCAGACAATGTTTCACACTGGTAAGTTTTTTCAGGAATAGTTGATGCTGCAGTTAGGATGTTTTGATTTGAACACTCCGTTAACGATCCATCTTCATTTACCTCTAGTATCATTTCCTCAGCTACAATATTATCTACTATACCCTCTTTTTTTCTACTAACATCGTTTTTTTCTAAACGGACAGCCGCTTGTGGCAACGACAGCAGCCTTAGGATTTTTTCCTCTGCTTTCCCCTTTATATTCCATTTTAATATTAGGCGATTCTGAAATAAAATGAATTGATACTCTTAGAATTCAAATTTTACTTGATAGTGAAAAGCGATAGTCACACTCATTAGTCTATTTTGAAAGATATTGCCAACAAGGAAAACATTTTTAACTAACCTTAACAAAATTTATGCAGAAGTTGCCCTTAGATAATTCTGAGACTTGGTACTTTCTAATAAAATTTGTATTCTTATAGACTACGCCAGAGCAATTGTTGACATTTTACCGTGTACAAAAATGTTGCCAACTTATTAAACGTTAACGTATACCCGAAATACGACATTGATAAAAAAAATTATTCCCTTGTACAACAATCAGGAACGAGCAAGGCCGTACCCAGGGGGGAATTGAGGTTCCCCCCCCCCCAAATAGGGACGAAACCAAGTAACATCATTGGAAAAAGGGCATGACACGCAATTAACACCCCTCCCCCCTCGCCTCCCCCCCTAAAATCCTAGCCACGGGCTTGGTACGAGAGATTAAAAACATGTAAACGCGTTAAAAAAAAACAGGATTGTTTGTTGTTCTCTGCCGGTTTTTATTTTATTATTGTCTTTTATTTTATTTTCTTAATTTAACAGCTATTACTCTTTATCTGCAGAATGTTAGGTTATAGGTACCGGTTAGTTGTTTTCTTAGAATATAAATGAAATACGAAAAGTTATAGCAGTAGAATATTTACAGAAGTGTTTTAAATAATTATTACTATAAAAATAAAACAAATTCAATGAATATTTCACCAAAATACTATAGAAAAACAAAAAATTTTGGTACTTACGTTATGCCGCCTGTCACAAATCACTACAAGTAGAACAGCGTAAGGCACAGATTTGTATCGTAACTAACCCCATTTTGTACCACGTGATACTGCTGATACGATGTTTTGCCGGGCAGAGTTGACGTTACGATAAATATGCGGATTTATTTGTTAAATCCTTAAATAAATAGTGCTATACGATAAAGAAAATAATTAAATAACTGTAAAATGTCATTATAAATTGAGCTACAATACTTTGCTGGGACGTTCTATAGACGCCGATACACGATTCTGGTAAAAAACCATTTTTGCAAAAAGTGTCACTTACGATGTTTTGCCAAAAAGGTATCGATTTGATTATATAATTTTTAGTCTAATTTGAAGCAAAAACGATTGCCGAAATTTAATTTTAACTAACCTCATTAATAAAAAAAAGTTCCATATGGTGCGGACTTTATTGGTGACACTGTATACATTGGGGGAACATTTAAACCTAAGGCTGTTAATAAAAAATATCATTTATCAAATAATGCAATCGCATTTCTTTTCGATGAAATCCGCTATGAAATGGGCGGTGAGCAAGTTGCTATTGTTCGAAAACCTGGAATTACTTCAACAATGAAAAACATGGTGTCATTGCGTGCTTCCCAAGCACGAACGCTTATGGCGTGTGGATGGGGGCTGAATGAGGAAAACCAATGTATTTTGGACTCTACGAGTAATGTATTTTCCGGAAAGCTACCTCTAAAACATCTGATGAGTTATGCTGAAGATTATTTTAAAGGTATTTTTAATGTAAAGCAGGAGCTAATTTTAATTATCGGCCGTACTTTTACCAATTGCTATATGGGTGAAGTTGATGCCGACATTACGATTGAAAAAATAGAATGGAAAATTCGTCATATCATTCCGGACGATCGTCAAAAATTAAAAATTTTATCCCGTATCAATAAAGGCGGTAATAATGCAAATATTTCGATGGCATACCGTAAATTAATGGGATCTTTACGAACTACCTACGACTTATTTCGACTGCATTCAAAGATTCGCGTTAATGCGAATTATGGAGGTATGGAAGATTTCAATAAATTAAACATACAGGGTGTTCATTTGAAAACTTCCCACCACGGATTTATCGAAAACCACTGATTAAAAGAAAAAACGCCGAGACACGGCAAAAGATTTGCCAAAGGGGCCAACTTTCTAACCAAAAACTACTTCACCCCCTTTTACGCTCTGCCCCCCGGGGTCATCCCCTTAAAAATTTTAAATGACAAGGGGTATCAAGTTATAGCTTGTTTGAAAGGTCTTTCAAAGTGCTTTATTTTGACGTTTGATTTTTTAAAATCGGTCGATTCGTTTTCGAGAAAACTAGAAAAATCTTTATTTATCTTAATTTGTTCAGATAGAAAAAAAAACACACGAAAATATCACTTTTATTTCAATAAGTGTTTAAAATGTTTCCCGTTATTGGCCAAACAATAATATAGGCGATGTTCAAATTCCTGACGGACATTTTCAAAAACATGTTGTGGGAGATCATGGCAGCTTTCGACGAAGCGTTGACGAAGTTCATCCAAACTTTCAGGTTGGGGAGTGAACACAATAGATTTCAAATGGCCCCATAAAAAAGTCTAATGCCGTCAAGTCAGGAGACTTAGCAGGCCATTCTATAGGCCCTATCCATTTATCTAGAAACTCGTCGTCTAGCCATTGCCGAACCGGAAGAACATAGTGAGGAGGAGCGCCGTCTTGCTGGAAATATATTTCAGCCTCATCAAGTATAGGGTTTCCATCGTCTTCGATTTGGTTTTCAATGGTTTCAGTGATAAGCGGATTGATTGTATTTTCCAACATATCTAAATAAATGCCTCCATTTAAATTCCTATTAATAAACAATGGCCCAATCACTTTGTTTCCTAAAATGCCTGCCCATACATTAATTTTTTGGGGGTACTGAGTATGCCCTTTTACAAAAGCATGAGGATTTTCATTGCTCCAATACCTGCAGTTATGCTTATTAACAAATCCATTTAGATAAAATGTGCATTCATCACTGAAGCAGATATTCTTTACATGAATGGTATTATTATTAATCGCTGCAGTCATTTGTTCACAAAACTTAACTCGCCTATCGAAATCATCTTCGGTTAACTCTTGCAATATTTTCATTTTGAATGAATGAAATTTATGTAATTTAGTAACTGTGTGTACAGAGCCTAATGAAATACCAGTCGCATCAACAATTTTGCGTAATGAAGTATTAGGATTTATGCCAAAATGACCCAACTTCAACTTGAGCGGCTTCATCCAAAACTCTACGATGATTACGTTTTTTATTTGCAACAGATCCAGTTTGAGTAAATTTAGTAACAAGGTCCAAAACATACCTATGCGAAGTTATCTTTTCCGGATGTCTGGCGTTAAATGTGACGGCAGTTTGCCGAGCACATTGATTTTGGGCACCATAAATTAGAATCATTTCCACTCTTTCGGCTAGTGTGTAAACCATTTTGGAAGTAAAATCTGAATCAATAAATTAATTTTCACTATCCCAAGATTGTCACAAAAGTAACTGACAGCAAATTAAATTCTTTCTTTTCCTTAGCAACTATAAAAAACTAAACAGGTATAAGAATAAATACAGTTCGCCCATGTTATCTGTGTTTATAAATAGATGGCTGAAAAAAAGTCGGGTTGTTATTTGGTTGCTGCCACGTCTAATCTTCCGAATTGCTGAACAAATTAAGATAAATAAAGATTTTTCTAATCTTTAATCGACCGATTTTAAAAAATCAAACGTCAAAATAAAGCGCTTTGAAAGACATTTCAAACAAGCTATTACTTGATACCCCTTGTCATTTAAAATTTTTAAAGAGATGACCCGGGGGGCAGAGGGTAAAAGGGGGTGAAGTAGTTTTTGGTTAAAAAGTTGTCCCCTTTGGCAAATCTTTTGACGTGTCTCGGCGTTTTTTCTTTTAACCAGTGGTTTTCGATAAATCCGTGGTGGGAAGTTTTCAAATGAACACCCTGTATGTTTAATTTATTAAAATCTTTCATACCTCCATAATTCGCATTAACGCGAATCTTTGAATGCAGTCGAAATAAGTCGACTTATTAATGGAGGTATGGAATATTTCAATAAATTAAACATATATTATATCTAGTTTAAAACTTTTATTTCGAAATGTAAGTAAATTCTTAACTTAAACTAATACATTGGAAAGAAATTAGGTTAGTTCAGGTTATCATAATTATTAATACATTGGCGAGAAATTAGGTAGTAATCTCATGGTTTAAAATTATTAAAATATAAAGAACCGTACTATCTAATAAACCAATTTATTACTGACCGACCTATTTAGTATATTGTATCTCAAAAATGCGTCGTGAATAATTAATGCGTAAACTGTTGTGTTATTGGGAAATAAATGACTGCAGTCAATAACAAATAATGGATTAGTGAGAAAATCTGCATAACTCATGATGGGATCATTTATTTCTCGTTGATAGTAGCTAGCTTGAAAATTCTCATAACTGTAATATGCTGGTGCATACAGTTTCTTGGTAAAATCCAAATTCCATCTTTCGTAAGGAAACACTGTAGAATTTAAATAAAGTCTTATATCGCTTACGTCAGCGGCTGTAAATTGCGTCACATCTTTTTCCCTGTTGTCTGAAAATGTGTTTGATTGAAAGCCAATAATTAGGTATCTCGGTTTTTCCAAACTACTACTAGTTCTTAAGGCCCATACATCTGATGATGTTTGTCGCAAAGCAGGTAGTTCGTAAAGATCCCATTAATTTACGGTATGCCATCGAAATATTTGCATTATTACCGCCTTTATTGATACGGGATAAAATTTTTAAATTTTTGACGATCGTCCGGAATGATATGACGAATTTTCCATTCTATTTTTTCAATCGTAATGTCGGCATCAACTTCACCCATATAGCAATTGGTAAAAGTACGGCCGATAATTAAAATCAGCTCCTGCTTTACATTAAAAATACCTTTAAAATAATCTTCAGCATAACTCATCAGATATTTTAGAGGTAGCTTTCCGGAAAATACATTACTCGTAGAGCCCAAAATACATTGGTTTTCCTCATTCAGCCCCCATCCACACGCCATAAGCGTTCGTGATTGGGAAGCACGCAATGACACCATGTTTTTCATTGTTGAAGTAATTCCAGGTTTTCGAACAATAGCAACTTTAATCCTATAGGTTGCAAAATTTTGCGATCTTTAGTGGCCAGCTGTTTATGGTATGAATGCCTTTCCAACTGCGTGTCTGGATTGCGAATGATCCGGGAATGTGTTCTAACTTTCCTTTTATGTTGTATAGCTTAATTGTGAGTGGCAGCGCTTGATAACATATTAAGTTGACGATTGTGACAAAAACCCATAGTTCCTATATTTTTTTAAGCTCTACCTTAACGATAATTCTTTCACCTCAAAAATTTATCAGATCACCGCTGTCATCCCAGATGCGCAGAGTAATGTTGTCTATTGACTGGCGTCCTTCAGGGATTATCGGCATATAAATATTATTTTGTGGTTCTTTTGAAATTTTCTATCCTGGTTCGACATCAATATCGAATTCGAATAATGTGCGACATTGTACAGAATTCAGATATGCTCCAGAAATTATATTGCAATCCGCTCTTATAATGCGCACTTTTATTATGTCCACATTGTTGCATGATTCATGGCGTTTTCCACTTTTCAACAATACCGAGCCAAATCCCAATAATCCACCAATACTGTTTTTCCCTCTAAAATTAATGTTGTATGTTGACTTCAACTCACATTTTAATGTATTATTATTGGCCACTAATGAAAATAATCAATTATTACATTCTACCCCGCCACAGGATTTTTTTAAACTCGTTTCCATAGCTTTAGCAATTTCATTAACTTCATAAGCTCCTGGTGGAATCGTTAAACGTGTTGGTTTTTCACCATCTTTTTTAATGTATGCAAACATATTGTTACTTTCGTCAACATTGAAAATTGAATTGTATGTGTAAAATCCCAACAGTGCAAGTCCATACCTACACGTTGATTTCAATTCAATAGGTAGATAAAAATTTGCGCTTAAGACGCTCGAGTGCCCTGTTAACGTTAATGTATAAGACATTAGAAACAATTAAAAACAATATATGTAAGTATTTTATTGTTGTTTGCAACAATTCAGAATGTTCGGTAAGCTTCGAGTTCGTTCCATTTATTTTGCTGTTTTAGTTGTTATTTTTACATCGTTGATATTACAGTAAAAGCAAAACATTTTTTTAGGTATTGGTCCATCACCTTCATCTCCAGTGAAATTGCTTTTGTTATAATGTTCATCGCAGTACTGATACTTTAACATGTCGGCGTTACTCCTCATATGGCCAGGTAACTTATCCCAAATATGTGCGATCTCATTTGTTGCCAGAGCGATTATAACTTCCATGGGCATGTTTTCTAGCTGTTTTGTAGTAATTTTTCTCAATTCACCTACTTGACAATATGCTTTAAGTGCTAACAACATTTTCGTATAGTTATCACGATCCATTTGTTGCGTCATCGTTACGATTTTCTGAGAGAAACTTCAAACACAAATGACCGCACCAGACTGTCCCAAATTCTTGTTGCCGTCATATGTATAGTAAATTGTTTTCGATGCTTCACGTCCCGTTTGCAGATAGCGCACCAATTTAGTTGGTGGGGGTAAATCACCAAAACTATCGTAATACGTTACATTGGACTTGTTTTTTCTATATGCTACCCAATGAGTCCCACCCCCCAAATATACTATCCAAATTAATAATTGCAGCTTCATAACGTTGAGGCCGACGCGCTGGTAGTAAGTCTCTCATATAGACACCTATAAAATCTGGTATTTTCATCCTCTTTGCATACTTTTCTAAATCAATATTGGATAGCGGTCTTCGAGAGAGGGATTTAATTAGTTTTTTGATTTTCCATTGCTTAAGAACAAACCCATACCTGTTCGATATGGTTTAAGGAACAGTCCATTTCCTTTCGAACGCAAATGCAAGGCTGCACCTGTTTTCTCACCACTTGCATTTTTTACAGTCTTTATGGCGCGGACTATGCTTGCTGCCCCACCTACTAAGGATCCTAATGCCGATAGTCCTGCAAATATTGGTATTAATGGTAACATCCCGCCAGTTTTGGGAATTAGAATGATTCTAGGGGTTTGAATTTTTCGTTTCCCGCCGGCTGTCTTTACAGGTTTGCGAGCAGCCATAATAGCTATTTTTGATGCTTTTAATAAACTGTTGAAAACATTGATAGAGAATGGACGAACAAATGCCACTGGAAGATCAGCTATTGATTGCATGGCCGAACGAACTGAAGATTCCGAAAGCAGATAACCTTCACTTACAGCCTTGAGCCACACCTACAGTTTTTGTTGAGGTTGGTTCAGGTATTGATCATTTTGTGAAAATATATGATACACTCGGTAATTTCAATGCGAAGGTCATGAATTTGTCTATGAGGGTCTATGAGAATACTTTATATTAGAGGGAAATAAACCCATTATAATTGTATAAACAATTTATTTTATTTTCCTATCACTAAATTATAAACTGTTTTCTTTTATGGACATATTTACAAGATAATTTAAATTTTAATATTATTACTTTATTCATTCACATTGAAAATTTCTTCATCATTGCATTTAACGATATTGGTATTGTTTGCTTCTTCTGGGTACTCATTACTATTTGTATTGTCTGTATCTTTTCCATATTCATCAACATTACTGGTGTCTTCTGCAGGAACTAAACCATGTTTTACAATTAATTCTTTTGGTAAATTTGGAACTTTAATAAGAAAGCTTCCTACGTTCTCATCAACCATTTCAGCACAAAATCCACTCAGATTTATGGATCCGTAGAGATATTTTTGACAAAGATGTGCACCTGCCATAAATATGATTGCTTCTTTCATATACAGTTGATACCGACCTTTAGTTGAATTAAAATCGGAGCCATTACATGTTGCAAATTCTATTAAATCATTAGCAATATGTCTTAATTTATATGCTAACCCTAGAATGTGGGTATCTTGACTGTCAGCAGCAGAAGCATTGTCACACATCTAAAATAGCAAATAATGGGAAATTGGCTGTGTTTCTGTTTTTCTGATATTATGTATTAAAATTTCATTACACTTTCTATTATAATATTGATAAGCTATAATATTCTATTAAAAATAAAACCTAAATTTTATTCCAAAATTCCAAACTTTAATATTGCGCTATTATTACCCCCATGTACATGTGAGCTTTGTCCCAAATAACTTAAGGTAAATTTGTTACTTGATTTATTCATCGCATCAACCGTCTTCTCGGATAATGTTTCAGCAACACGCTTGGGTTGAAATGTCTTAAATGTTAAATCATTTGTTTCATCATACAGAGTAACAACAATACTTTTACCGAAACGTGTTGTCATAAACATTATACTTTCGACTACATAGCTTTGTCCCACGGTTAGTGTTGATAGCTTTCTGCGTTCAAGAAATTCAACATCTTTGTTTATCATGTTATTAATTTCAGCCAAGGTCTGCTGTGAAATATATTCATAATCATGATAGAAATATGTAATAAATTTAAAATACCTTTAATAATAATTTTCACAAAACACGCTACAAACACAATATTTCTATTCAACTTTCAAGGCAACAGTTATCAATGCCTGTGTAACTATGTGGCTCTGTAGGAATGGGACCTTTCTTATAGGATAAATTATCGAGGTAATTAAGGGGGAATAATACCACAAACAATGCACGCTCAAGGTCACTTCAAGGTTATGCAACATCCCGGTCATAGAACTTCAAGGTAACTTTTCAAGGTCAAGGTGATACCCACACATGCGTTCAAGGTCAAGGTCATGTGACATCATTAAACACCTGCGTTCAAGGTCAAGAACATGTGACATCATTGAACACCTGCGGTCAAGGTCAAGGTCATATGACGTAAATTTTCAAGGTCAAAGTGATACCCACGCATGCGCTCAAGGCCAAGGTCATGTGACATCATTAAACACCTGCGTTCAAGGTCAAGGTCATGTGACGTCAGAGGAGAAGGGGGTGACAGGGAACCAGTATCCTCCACTACTAACATCATTTTTTCTTTTTTTATGTGTCCAAATACAATTAGGAAGTGTCACATTTTTGAAGGAAATTTTAGGTTGTATTGTTTGTTATAGTGCCTGTAACGACCATATTATTATTATGTCACTAAAATCGGATTTATAAATTTGTAGCGGATGCAACAAATAGTTACAGCGCTGTTAAGGTCGTCATGAAGAGCATTAATTTATATTGGATATAACATGCCAAGGTGATAGGTTTATATCGCCCGTATATTCAAAAAAATAGAAATGAGATAGAATAACACCATAAATAATATAATTGTTTAAAGGTGGAATCATCCATTCAAAGAATGAATAAAATGTATTATTTGTTTCATTAGTGTACACTTAATTTTATCAAAGTTCAAAGCATTTTTTCCGGTTTTTTAAAAATAATCTTTAAACCATTTAATACATATTTACTACAACCAAAGAAAATGATACAAAGACTAGAAGCTTTATGGCGTGTTAAATTTTTAAGCCCTCGATGGACGCTAAGTTTGTTTACCCACGCAAACTTGGCGTCCATCGGAATTCGAAGGCTCCTGTGTAGCCGTTTCATTTGTGGATTGTATGTTTTAACATTTTATGAAGGTGATGCTATCAAATATAAGCTTATTAGTATTATCTCAATTATCGCTTCTGTGGAGATTACCATATTTCACTGTACAGTGTATGTAAGAAGTCCCGGTGCGGCTAGTTATTTAAACAAATAGACAAGTTAGCGAAAAATCTTTTAAATAAAAGTAAGTAAGTGTTAATGCTTTTAAAAACTTTAAGTTAAAATCAGTTGGGATAAACAGGGTTGCTCAAAATATAATGTGATCAGTTAAAGATATATTATATAAATAGAACTACTCTACTATACTTTTTCAGAAAAAAAATGTTACGCCAATGGTTTCTTACCAAATAAAAGATATTTTTGAATTCACCGTTCAATTTGAAACATAAGAGCTCTTCTGAGTTGCTTTCCTGCTATGCTCCGTTTTTGAGTAAAAAAATAAAAACCATTGTATTGTCCGAGAAAATTAATCTTGTTAAAAATGGTGAATTATTCAAATGCAGAAATCGCGGTACGTGTACGGCTTGCCGATGGTAATGGAGAGCAAGCGAGACGTATTTATGAGAGAGAACCTAAGATATCCCAATCGTGCTTTGCCGGATAGTCGAACCTCACATGAACCTTTTCTAATATTCTCAACCGCTTAGATTTCTTTTTGTGGGGCCATCTTAGAACGCTAGTGTACACAAGTCTCATTAACACTGTAGAGGAATTAATAGAAAGAATAGTTGTAGCATGCGATAGAATCAGAAATACTACGGGGATATTTCAAGGAATGCGCAGGAGGGCGGAAAAATATTAAGTGAAGGGGGTCATTTTCAACAATATTTGTAATAATCGCTCCATGTAAGTTGCAATGTTATGTTAATATTGTATGTTGTCAGTTATTCACTACATACAGATGCCAACCCGTGAACTAGCTCTTTGTCGGTTGGGATGGGTAGTAAAACGCTAATAGGCGGAAGAATACACGTATAATGACAAAATAACTATCACCTAACAATAACATTTTAGGTCCCGTCCTGATTTACCCAGGACGGGTTTAGGTTTTTTGGGTATTGTCCTGGGAGCCGACCTTGTCCTGATTTTTCCCTATTTTAGACAGTCAAGGTACCTAAAGAAATTAGACCTGCGCAAAAATCATGATCTTTAAAATGTACTTAGAATTTAACGGGGAATCCAAAAATATAATAAAAGGTATCATGGTGTATTTAAAAAACTAAAGTTGACACCTATTTCTGTTATAACCGGAAGTGGCAGAGATATGTCAATATTTTAGTTGAAGAGAGGATGTCGAAAAACTTCAATCTATAAAGTTTGAAAAAAAAAAATTTGAGTAGTTCTGCCAAAAATTTTAATGCGCGCTCGTCGTGAATCGTCCTATATTGGTTTGCGTTAGCCAAGTACCCATACAGAGGAGAGAGAAAAACGGCTAAATGGGCAAAGCTTTAGGCAAATATATTTGCAAATGAAAACCCACTGTTTAGCAATAAGTGATACATCGTTGAAAATCTGAAATCAAGGGCTATCTTCTTAGCATAAGATACAATATTGTGCATACATACGTAGCATTTTTTAGTTACAAATATAATTGACTAAAATTTTTCTCATTCAGCCGTTTCTCTATCTTCTATAATTATCAGGATCCCCAATTTGTGTCACACTATATAATAATATGGCATCTTCAACTGTTTCTTAATCTACTTAACTTCAGTAACTCATATCCGCTTAAATCAATATTTTAGTTATTTATTATAGAAAATATTAAACTACGATTAAGTGCGTGCGTGCACTAGGCGGCCACGGCCGCGCGGGCCGAAAATAAGTAAATCGGCAATATTTGTCGGTCGCGAGGCTCAGTTTACTTACTGTAAAAATAGACGGTGTGCAAGTAGCTTGCTGTTCAGTATCTATCGCAATAAAGAAAATCGAAAAATAAAAAAGGAAATTGGATATGTATCCAATCTATTGGATTGTCGACGACTAAAGGGAAATATTTCATACGTTTTATCAAGATCTTATACAACATAAAACAAATTTTAATTTTACACGAATGTCGATGTATTCGTTACTTAAGTAAGTCCCAAATCGCTGATATTTTTTCTATCCCCGTCATAAACAAATCGGTATCAATTTCTGGAGACATTTTGCACGTTTTCCTAACAACATCATACTAAAGTTGCGAAGGAAACGCCAGCCGCGCGGCCAAGTGCGCTACTTCTCATAACACTGTATGTATTTCGTTGGCCGCGGCGGCACCTGAGCCGCCGTATTGCAGCCGGGATCTCGCTGGCCGCTGTCGTCTAGTGCGCGTACGCCATATCAAGTTAATGCATCGTAATGGCGCGCGGCCATGGCCGCCTAGTGCGCGCACGCACTAAGTTTTTACACCATCGAATAACCCATTTTACTAGTGTTCAAACTGACGCCCATCTGCTGCTTGATAGTAACTACACTGCGCCACTTATTTAACGCACAACCAAAAATTGGTCTCAACTTTGATGTTATGTATTTTCGAAATCTCTTGTTCGTTTTTATTATTTTTTTTTCTGATTGTAGGGTTTTTTCTTAAGAATATTACTGTTTTTATTGTTTTGGTTAAAAAAGTAACTTTGGTATTATACCGGGTGGTATAAGAATGCTACGATTTTTTACGAAAATTCAAAACACCCTGTGGGCTTTTTTTAGTTTTAAGGATGAATCAAAGATGTCGGGAGGTCATTCGGGCCAGGGGTGGAAACATCAGATATTAATTCGTTATTTACTTTCAATTTTGCCTTTTTTATGGTATTTTTATTATTATTGCGTTAATAAAAGCAATTTGTTTATTTTGCGGTGTTGATATTTTTCTGCTAAAGAATGTAGGTATATTTAATAAAAAACACGTTTAACTAAAAACAGTGTATTTAATAAAGTAACAGTGATAAACAAATGAATCAAAAAGAAAATGTAAAGGAAACATAAGACTTTCATTTGGATGAAATTCAATATCTTGCAGTGTCTAGTATAATACCCCACAGGGTGTTTTGAATTTTCGTAAAAAATCGCAGCATAAATACATAACATCAAACTTGAGACAAATTTTTGGATGTGCGTTAAATAAGTGGCGCAGTGTATTAAAAGATTTATAAACTCTTTACGAAATAATTCTGGCGTTATTGCACGAATTTCAGGTCTTATTCGGCGGAAATTATTCTGATTTGTTTTAAGATTACCCCACCGAGAGGAAAATCATGGAGATTCAAATCTGGTTTACTAGGAGGCCATAAACAAATTTCGCAAGCTGTTAACAATAATAAATTTAATTGTTTTGAGGTGTCAATCAAGATCTTCCAAATTATTACAGCCATATCTGGGCCATCCCGCTACATTTAATCTGATTTTCAAATGTCAGATAGCTAGCTATAGGCTATACTACACGAAATGTAACTATCTAGAATTTCACAAAGAATTAAAAACCGCCATAATATATTTATATTAAATGAAAAACTTCAGATATCTAGGGTAAAAAAAAAGCTGAAAACGTCACCTGTATCACCAATACGTTCAACAGCTTTGAAGATATTAAGCTGCTGCGCGACTTTTGACTGACCCAGTGAGTATATTATAACTAACCTGTGTGGGTACATCAGACGTAGTAAAAATATTTTTTGGTGTGTATTCTTAAATTGAGGAAATTATTCATGGACAAGCTATTTTTATAATAGTAACCTATAACAAAAAAAGTAATCTCGGTCCAAGAATACATCCACCCGGCGCGAACAAGTGCAAGTACGATTCTCAAGACTTTATGGCGCTCTGATTGGCCAGCTCATGGCCAAATTTCAATACGGTCGCCGAGTTTAATTAGGGATGACGTTGAAGTTTCCGCTGCGAACAACAGCGATAACGAGGTGTGCGAATTAACATAGCCGACGAGTTCCTACGTACAGAAGTATTTAAAATGCATATTATTGTAGAATCTTAATTTAAAAAATAGAATAATACTTATTTTAGGCAGGGCTGCAGCTCAGCATATATATTATATTATCGATATTACCATTTATAAAATATTTTCGGTTAGAAATATATAAGACTTGGGATTTATACCGTTTGCTTTGGATTTACTGGTCAAACTATAGGCGTCCGCAAAAACTATGCTTAGAACAAAAATAATTTTCCTCCAGTAATTCGAAATTGCATCCGGAAATAGGCAGGTAGAAATTTTAACATGCATCCGACGCACAACCAAATTGCATCCTCAAGGCGAATTTTAGGCAGGTTAGTTCATATAGATAAATAATATGATTTTTACAGCTTTACTAAACAAATTATTTAAAAAAACTAAATTGTAGTGATGAACTCTCCATATCACTAAACGTCTGGCAACATTGCGTTAATTTTATATTTGTAATGACCACTAGACTACGGGTGGCTCTTTTCTGCTTGGGATGCAATTTCGTTGTGACCTTTTCTGGTCCAGGTAACAACACCTTTTTCGAGATGCAACTGTAGGTTATCTGTGATGCAACTTCGAATGGGCCATTCCTCAAGGGTTGTATATTTCGCAACAGGGGAACATTATTTTAGGATAAATTTTTTTAATCCTCGCACTTAATGTTTAATATGTCCATTATCTTGGCAAATTGTTATCATTCCCAAATTAATAGCATTCTCTTCACCGTATTTACAAAGATATTTTTTAGGAAGCTGTACGGTGGACGATTTCCGAGATACCGCCGCTCACCTCGCCTAGATGGCTTCAATGCATATA
The DNA here is from genome assembly GCA_963920685.1 of Polydrusus tereticollis. NCBI lineage: Eukaryota > Metazoa > Arthropoda > Insecta > Coleoptera > Curculionidae > Polydrusus > Polydrusus tereticollis. Next base: position 44,743,851 of record OY987335.1, on the reverse strand, counting down.
TTATGACACTATCTGGTTCGGAAAAGTGTGCCGTTTCGAAATAGGAAAAATATAATATGCATCGTCTAAACTTCAATTTTGGCATTGTTACCTCCTATAAAAATAGGAACCGGTTTAGGCTGTTAAGCACACCCACACTTCACCTAACCCCGCAATCTTTATCTTTTTACCAGATTAACTTGTTTTTCTTGTACACGCTCTTCGCTCGTCCTTTAAAATAATGGCTTTTATACAGAAAATAACGAAAATTTTTACCCCGGATAAACAAGTAGGTAGTGTATTAGGAAAATGCACCTTAAAAATTTATGAAACCGCCAGTTGATGTCAGAGCAGGCAAAACACTTTTATTTTTCTGTTTGTATGATTTGCTAAATATTTTATAAAGTTGTTAATGGTTTTGTTTTGTTCCCCGAATTTATTCGCAAGCAAATTTTAAAATTGTCAAGCTTTTAAAATATTTAAGTGTGTTCCCCATTCTGTGAACAAAATGGCTTGCATACTCACGTTATGCCTATACCTATAGTATGCGGGTATGGCAAAGTTAAATTTAGGGTGGGCATTTCCATGCAAAGAAGTAACTTTGTTGGAATACACATGAATGCTATTCCCATTTACTTATAAATACTTACATTCCCTCTCTACGCTGGTCATAAAATTTTGTGTGTTAAATTTTAAACCCCATGATAGGATAAATTTAAGAAAAATATAACTATAAATGAATTATAGAGGAAAGTGGGGTAAGCCGGCCGCAGCCATTTCTATATCTTGTCGAGGTTTACTCCACCTCGCGATAATGTTGGATAGGCATTTGAGTTGCTTGTCGATTTTCACGTAGTTCTAATATTTTATTTAGTATACTTTTGTGTTCTGTCTTTCTAGATGTTTGTTTTAGTAAAAGAGAATTCTCTTTAACCTTCGTTTGTTAATTAATTTTTAACAATGTAGTGTTATCTATTTATGATTTTTACATTATTGGGATTTGGGGGTAATTTCGGATATCTAATCACCAAAGAAAAAAATTAAGATCTGCCTAACTTACCTACATGAAAAGATCACTGATGGCATTACCTTTGTGACATTTATAACTTTTGAGTTAAGCAGTGATCCCTATTTGTAATGTTTCTTAGGAACAAGCACAGCACTGCGGGGAAAATCCTTTGACGCCCTGCGAGCGGTACGTGTGCGAAGAAAGCGATTCAGGTTGGTTTTGAATCGTTAGAGCTTATACACGGCCTCAGGAAGGTCGTTTCAGATTAATGAGTTTCTTTATACCGTGCTGTCCATAATTTCCCAAACGTGCGGCCGGTAGCTTAAGGTGTCACGAAGTTCCGCTAGAGATTCATGTCGTTTCTTATATACGTACTTGATTTTGCTTTAAACCCCACAAAAAAAATAAATTCAAAACGGAAACATCGGGAGATCGTACGGCCCACTGACCTCTACGCCAAAAGTTCTATCAATATCAGCTTTTACCTTTTTGATAAGTTAACGCATAACGGAAATACAAGGGGTGCCTAAAAAGTTAAGCTTTTTAACCTCACCCTGTAGATTAAAAACTAAGACAGCTATGACATATTTGACACCGGAATCTTTCGCACTCTCTATCTTTGATAATAACTCCAATACCCACTGGAAGTATGGAAATGAGACACCCAAGAATTGTTCAACGTTATCTAATACCGTATACTCGTTAACAACACACACATTCCAGTACCTCTACCTAGTGAATTTAAAATAATTACGGACGGTGTTATATCTAATGTGGTAAATTTATTTTACAAATAACACAAAACAAAAGTCTAAAACTGATAACTCAGCGACCCAGGGTGCCATCTTACAGGACCATGTGTCTCAATACAATGTTCTGAAATTCCCATGATGTGAATGGTGCATAATTTTCACTTTATAAGGTTTATAAGATGTGCCTTAAGGCTTGCACTAGGTACGTCAAATTAACAAAATATGTGAGGAGACGATAATCATAGTTGTGTGATTTTTTTTTAATCTGAGTTAAATGGTTTTCATTTTCCGTTACGATTTACTCATCTATCTATTTATTTTAAAAGAACATAACAAATATAATTTAACATTTTTCTTTTTTGAAAACTCTACTATTTAACCTAGTTTATATAAACTTTTATATTATTTGTGTTTGTCTCACATGCCATAGACCAATTTTGTAAATAAATTAAATTTTGGGTGAGCTGTTAAAAGTATATCAACTTATATAGTTTTAAAAAGCCTAAGAGCTAACTCGAATTATGAATGTGCCATTAAAAGAAAACATAAGGTTCATTGCAGTGGGGACCTAAAAAAAACTGGTTATGCCATTGAATTGCACGTAAAAACTTACATAGGAATCAGTTTTTACGCTTTTGATAAGATATAGAATAACCGAGATAGTACGCCAAGATGGAAAATGTCCAATTTTGCCCTGTACATGAAAAACTAAGAGGGGTATGAAATTCTTGTTCTTGGCATTTTTGGCTTCTAAAAAAAGTAGCAGTATCGCGAGCACCGCGCATCTCTCTATCTTTACTAATACGGAATATACCGTAGGAAAGCATCGAATTCTGGACTCTCTGTACAGTATTAGCACATATGCTGTGGTATTAGCATTACGCTGTGGTATTAGCCAGTTTGTATGATTTGTACATTTGAAAATTTTAAGCAGAGAACGCTGTATTTAGCGACAGAAAATATAGCTAATGTTTTTTGTGATTTAGCCTTACACGAGCAGCGACTTCCCGATATGACAAATAGGTATTCTTTACGCAAGCCCGCTCAAACTCGGAGACTTGCTCGTAAGGTACCTACTCGATTTCTTTGACGTAGCATTTCTATGAAGTAACTGTATAGTTTGGCCAACATTATCTCAAATAACTTTTGGTGGACATTAACAGTAATACCCTTTTTTGATGCTTTTATGGCACTGTTAAATCAACACAGCTACCTGCCGTGCTCCGTATTTAAATTTTTGAGTGCTTACTTTAATACATGTTTGTAATATCTTTTCGATTTTAATAAACGAATTATAATAGCTATAAGCCAACCCTATTTGTAACTATGGAAAGGAGTCGAAGACAGATAGATCCACATCTTAACCAATAGCCAGGCAGCGCTCAAAGCGCTCGAAAAACCAACTATAAACTCCTTAGTAGTTGAGGAGTGTCTTACAACGCTAAAAGGCCTGGCACAACGTAACAGGATTAACCTGGAATGGGTACCTGGCCACCACGGTATAGAGGGTAATGAAGCGGCAGACAAACTTGCCAAAAAAGGGGCGAGAGACGGCCTAATCGGGCCGGAGCCTGCATGCGGACTCTCGTATCGGACGGCAAGAAAAAACATACGAGAAAGACTTACTCGGCAACACCAAGAATTTTGGTCGGGACTCCCAGGGTTAAGACAATCAAAATTGTTCATCAGGGAGGCAAACAAAAACAAAATCAAATCACTACTGCAGCTTAACAGGAAAAACATAAAAACAATAACAGGTCTCCTCACGGGACACTGTCAAATGAAAACACACCGTAGCAATATGGGACTAGAAGCAGAACCTTATTGTAGAGCCTGCGAAGAAGAGGAGGAAACCCCTCACCACATACTATGTCATTGTCCGGCAGTAAGTGGGAAAAGATTACGGCACTTCGAGGAAGCCTATCCGGAACCCGAAGAAATAGCCAACGCCCCCATCATCATTGTCCTGAAATTCATTAGGGACAGTCGATTGTTGGAGTAGATAACAAAGGAGCACAATAAGCCATGAGCTTCAGTGCACTGGGGGAAGAACCACAATCCATTGAGATAGATAGATAGAACTATCTGCCCAATACATTTGACTTGTTTTCTATGCGGCAACTCCTTTGATGATTGGCAGGCAGGTCATTAGGGTTATTTGCATAAGTTATTCCAAATAATGTTAGTCGGACTATACCTTAGTAACGTTTTTGTAAGGCGCCATCCAACGGTTGCCGTATTAAATCTGTCCTTAGGAAGGGCGGCACCGGCGGACTTCTTCTCCCTCTCCCTTTCCTTCAATGTGCACCATAGTCGTTTGGCATTGTAATCGTTTACTATTCTTTCCACAACGGCTTTACTGCTATTTAAATTTCGTACTATTATCTACTCTGTTCTTGTTGTTTCAATTTCCATTCACAGCAGTGTATGTAACACTAAATTTAAGGTTTTACACACTTTTCTAATACAACATTTGTTTGTCAGACTTAACTTACATTTTGGAAAACTCTGTTGTAAAAAATAATTCTTTAGAGGCATTTATGGATACCCATATACCGTAAAAAAGCAATCATAAAGCATGTTTCCATTTTGCAAAAAATTATCCAAAAAAAGAGAACTTTGCCATATAAAATAAGATATAATGCGACGTGCGGTTTTGGGTAAGCTGTGAAAACATTTTGTTATGTCCCACAGGATGAATATATCTTAATTGGTGGGAAACGCTCTTTCCATACTAAAGAAAAACTGTCTGGAATATATTTCCGTGGATTTTGCCTTCTCCATCAGATGACCTAGAAAGTGCTATATAGGGTGTAAGAAATCTGGGCACAATTAAACATTTTAAACACAATAATATAAGTGATAATATTAAAATTAAGAATATTTTTTATTAGGTACTGATAAAGTTTAAAATTTTTAATAGATTTGTTTAAGTTTTGGTTTAAGCACTCGCTTGTCAAGTTATGCTCTTGTGAATATGAGAATAAACACCTTCATTTTAAAATTAGCCACCCGCAATAACATTTTATTTTAGGTTAACTAACCTAAACTAACCTGCGATTCATAGAGCAAAATATCATAACATAAAGTTGAATCTATAGATTTGCCATACGACGAAATAACATAGAATAAAAATAAGAAATAAAATAAGAGATGGTTATCTTTTAATATTTATTTTATTTTTATGTGAAAATGTGAAAAAATTTGGGGCTTAATATAAACAATAATTAATAAAAAAATATAGGTATAGGTATTGTTATTGGATCTGCTTATTTTATTTTATGTAGGTTATATCTGTATAAACAGGACAAACTCCTTATTTCTTATTTAATGTTACTGTTATTTTTACGTTATGTTGTTTTGCTGAATGAACCCACCTTATACCATTAACATAGCCGTAAAATCCTATTTTGTCCAATCCAGATTAATCGATTTTTAAAAGGACATACCTAACTTGACAAATGGCACTAAAAATTAAAAACATCGTCCGCACCTACTAATATTAGAGAATAAAAAATCCTTAAAATTGATGCCTCTTCCTATTTAAGAGTTTTGATGGAGTAACCCCACGGAACACCTAGGGGGCAAAAAGACCCGAGTTAATCTTTGCAAAAAGGTTTCCCAAAAATAAAATTGTTAACGTGGTTTAAGATTTTTTCAAGTCATGCTAAATGGGTTAGATATACATTTAGGGTGTCCGAAAATGATGAGCAAAAAGCGGGTGGTAATTCTGTTTGACAAATTAATAGTACAAATTCCTAACATTTTTCCGAAAACTCAAAAATATCGGAATTAGGTACAAAGTGTCGAAATTTGTTTTTTGAAATCGATTTTGCTTTGTAACTTTTTTGCTGGTTAATCCAATTCTCTTCAAATTTGGCACAATTATTAGTACTGCCTTTATGTATTCTTACTCCAAATTTGACAGGAAATCGCGTTACTTCAGTTCATTTTTAGTATTACCAAAGCATGCCTTTAAAACAAATGCAACGTGTTTCCTTTGAAACGAATTTACATGAAATTAGTTTTTATGACAGATAACAATTTTATTTAATTATTTCATATAATTGTTAAGTTGAATGAATCAATATTTTCCTGAGAGATAAATAGGACGCGGTGGATTTCTACCGTCAGTTCCCAAATCGCCCGATTTAAACCCAATGGATTTCTTCTTTGGGGCTATCTCAAATGACTCGTGTAAGTACAATATTGTATGGAAACACCAATAATTAGTAGATAAATAAATCTCCTCTATAGTAATCATTGATGATTCTGAGGTAATCAGACAAACGGAAGGAATATTCGCTAGAGTTCGTTGGAACTTTCTGAGAAGAATTAACATACGCAATGAAATAAGGGGGCATAACTTTAAAAAATTGTTATGAATATATTAAATTATTATTAACTTTAGTATGTTATTTTATAACAAAATGTTATAAATAGACATTTAAGACACAAGTTACCAGCAAGAAAATTGGGGTTGTCAGCTTAGCGTAGATGGCTTGGTCACGGCAAATTATGAAACTGCGAAAAAAATTAAGGTGTTCAGCTTAGAAGGTCTGTTTATTAAAGAGGTGAGACACTTAAAAAACAAAATCGATGAAGGAAAATTAGGAACCCCCGTATTTCCGAAAGGGATGAAAATAAATATCAAAAACTATTGGTTTTTGAAATGGACTTGCCAAATGCAATACACTTGTGTGACTATTTATTAGGGTTGCCATTTAAAAAAATTTAAAATGACGTCGTATTTGTCACTTTTTGACATCTGTTGGATTTGATTATAGCGTAGATAGCTTGGTCACAGGAAATTATGTAAATGTGAAAAAAATTTAGGTGTTCACCTCAGAAGGTCTATTTATTAAAGGGGTGAGACACTTAAAAGACAAAATCGATGGAGGCAAATTAGGAACCACCGTGTAAGTGTTAATAAACTAGTTGCAAATAAGTCTAACTCACTATCAGCACAATACAAATTGACAGCCTTTACCATCCTTACTAAAGGAGCGTTTTGGTAGTAATTAGTTCTACAATATGGAATATGAAATAGGTCATGAGTGCGGGGTGTTCGAGCAGGTACAATAATTTGAATCTTGGAAAGAATATTGGGAGAATTGGACACGTTGTTGACAATCTCAAATATTGCTAAGATAGGTATCAGTTATGGTTCTTCTTTTTTCCAGTTCAAGAATCTTGAAGCGTAATCGAGGGATTGAGTAGTTATGGTCGACAATACGGAAATGGGTTTTAAAGCATAAAAATCTTAAAAATTAGTTTTGAATTTTTTCTAGTCTATCAATTGAATTTTTGTATCTCCATATGACTGATGCAAATTGCAGTTTGCTAAAAACATATGAATAATAGAGAGTAATAATTGTCTTAGGATAATGAAAATCCACACATTGTCTCTTAATGAATCCAAGAATCCTATTACAATCGTTGACCAGCTTATCAATGTGCAGATTGAATGTCATTTTAGAGTCGAACAGGACCCCCAGATCCTTGATGTGAGGAACCCTTTTCAAAATTAACAACTATAGGTTTTTAAAATCGGATCACCAACTGCAATTTACTCGTATGGTTATTTATGAGGGTTGCCATTTAAAAAAATTTAAAATGGCGTCGTATCTGTCAAATTTGTGAACCTAGGTATATATTTTTTGACATTAAATTCGGCTTCCTTGTCGAACATCATTAAGAAATGTGTGGTTTGTTTTTTATTATGGCCAGCAGAATATCGCCAATCGGGTAAGACACTTAAAAAAATGTCCCTGTACATGCATTGAATGTAAAGGGCGATTCACGGTGGATGGAACATTAGACATTATGGCGACCTATGCAACAGGACGCTCCAAAAATGTGTTTTTTTTTTCATAAACGGGCATAGGTACTCAAGCCAGCTAAAATATTTTCGACGATGCGGTGCTGCCACTTTTACCAGGAAGTAGTAGCATATTTTAAACGGAACACCATGTCCTATAAATTTATTTTTGCAATCACTATTACCTATTCCGATATATTAATTAATTTACATTTTTTTTTTCGCAAAACATGACCTGCAATAAACGCTTATACTTTTGAACTGCGAAATACTTCAGTAGGTACTGGTTTGGAGTTAGGCAACGGCAGGGGGCTTTTTACGCTATCACCAAAACTTAGTTGCAATATCGTAAGTTTTAAGTATATTTAAAGAAAATATTTACCAATCACCAGTAAATTCAAGAGAAGGTTTCAAGGGTTAACCAAACATTCGAAGATCTAGATCTGCCACGACGACTGCAGTGAACAAGCGGATTTCGCTGAGTTTTGTTCAATTTTAACAGCGCGAAGGAACGATGATAATTAAAACTGCCAAAACAATTAAACCCAATATTGAAAGAGATGCTCAAACCACTGGACGTTTATTTCCAAACATTCAAAATGCACTTGCTTACTGCGCTCGTCGCGTGACAGATCGAATTTTATTTGGATCTAGTTCCTGTAATGCTTGGTTAATCAGATGTAGCAACTCTTCTCTTCAATCTACTGATGATTTCTAAATTTGTATGATCTCCCTTTATACATTCATCCTTTCTTCAAAAAATCAGCATTCTGTTAATTTATAACTTCTAAATATTTTTCAAACTAAAAACACTAAACACAGAGCAGCACAAGCCAACTTATGTTCACCTGAAATACATACCTAATACCGAGATATTAAATATTACTCGATACTTTAATTTATAAGAAAAATTTAAAAAACTAAATTTTTAAGAGACACTTCCTACACTTCCTCGTAAATTAATCCACGCCATAGGAAGCCTCCAAAGACATTGAAATAATGTCTTTAGAAGACTCTGTATCGTCCGGCGGTGAGAGGCAGGTCGTTATAATAATTTGACGAAGTGACATAACTTATATTTTTTATTCTGTAAACTTTGATTTAAGTTAGTTTGGATGCCAGATGCCATACAACATCAATAACGCGCAAATTTATTATTAATTCTAGCGGTAAAATAATGAACTACATCTTTAAAAATTGAAATGAAAGACTAATAACGTTTTTACCTCGGTGTTTAATACTAACAAAAAGCAAATTAGAGTAACTGTTATGTCTGTTAGGAAATGTCTCCCGGCCTATTCGATGCAAAAGTTGACACGCCTCCACATGCTCTCAAAAGCATTTTGCAGCATTTCTGGAGTTATGGTGGCACATTTGTACGGGATCTCTGAAAATTCTATTCTCCAAGTAAGAGAACACAAAAAAGTCCATAATAATCAACCTGAACTAACCTAACTTTATTCGGTATCCAAAATTGGTATTGGGTGCCTAGATAGCCTCCGCCGAAACACGACCTGAACTAACCGTTTTCAGAGCAAAAATGAAAAGAAAAGAAATAAAGGCGTTGTATAATGTCTTTTGTACAAGGGAAACTTATTCCTACAATAAAAAATATAAATACAACGCTTTCATTGTTCCCCCAAAAAAATCGAGACTATACCGTTAAAAGAAGACGGACGTTTTGGACTCACAGCTTGTGTTTTGAAAAAGCCAAAGGGACATCATGCGAATTAAATCTACTTCTAAAATATATATCTGTCTGTCACTCAAACTGAAATTACAATCATGGCCGTTTCTAGGGTAGCTGTCGCCCGTGTGCGAGATTAATTTTGCCCCTCTGAAATATTTTTACCTTAAATGAAACAACGAATTACAGAAAATATAATAAATTATTACATCTATACATAATTATAAAAATTATAATATCTGATACATCTATACCTTTTGAAATGTCCTTGTCGATAGTAATAATAGATAAGTCTAAAACCTTCCTTGATCCACTGTGATCTCAAATAACTGTTTATTATTTTAAGTTTTGAAGAGCTTCTTTCCCCGCAGGCCCCAGTCACAGGTAATGTTAAAAAAAATCGTATGACAATCACTAAATTTAGAAACAGATAGATGAGGATATTCGTAAATAGGTATTGAATCACATCAACATTTGAGATACTTTTTAATAAAATAAATATAAAAAAGGCGCAATGTAAGTTAAGCTGTTTCTCGATAAAAATTGACTTTTGCAAAGAAACGTTCCAAATCGATTTTATTTTAATTTTGTTCATATTTTGAAAACAATTACTCCTACGTTTACTTTATTGAAAAAAATCGTATTTTCCCGATTTCTGCAGAAATAATTGCCACATTTAACGCATCTGTTAAAAAAATAAGGTGATGCAGTTCAAAAATCCAAGTTTCCACTTGTTCCTGTAGAACCTATATGCTTTTTGTTTTACATTTGCGAAATAAAACATTTAATAAATAATTAAGTAATGAATCCTCGCTTTTTTTGCAAAACAAATATCAAAACTCTATAAATGTATTATTTCAATTTGTAACCGCGCAAAAAAAAATATCAAGTTTACTTACCGGTGAAATATTTTTATTGGCCAGTCCGCAATCACAAAATCGAGCACAACAATTAAAGACCAAACGATTTGTTTTTCAGTTGTTGAGTTTGACACGTTCACACGGTGTGTGTATTTACGGGCTCAGGGCATAAACAAGTATATTCCTGCAACCTAAGAAAAACCGCCCGCGCCGACGCAATGCCGGCGATGTGACGCGATTTGATGGGATGATGGGTTAAAACGTATTAAAACAAAAACGAACAATGTATTTCCCAACTGGTTGCGACGTGAAGTAGCGTTTTTAAAACCAATGTTGTTCTGTTTATTTCCAGTTATACTTGTAAAATGCATTTCTAACTTTAAGTAGTTACCTAGTATAATGATAATATTTTTATATTGATTATTTTATTAATATATAACTTAAAATTTATTTTTTTTTAATCGGACGACTATCGCCGCCCCCTTGACTTGCCGCCCGTGTGCCCCGTACCCCTGGCACCACCGGGTTGGAACGGCCCTGGGTGTAATTTCTAAGCACGGAAATCACCTAACAATTTTAGGAGTTATAAAAGCAAGGCACAAAAATAGGTATTTAATTTTTTAAAATATTTAAAAATACATAGGGTGGAAAAAATATTTTGACAATGAGAAGGTGATTGCTAAACTTATTTTAAGATAATACTGTTAATAAACCATATTCTTATAATCAGTGCAAAATATTTATTGGTTGAATCCCTACTGGTTGCGAGTCACTGTTACATCTAATGTGTAAGTAATTAAGCTCCAAACACCTCCGTTGATTAGATTTAATCAATTTAAGTATTGACCAATCAGGACCAAGCAATTCTATACCGAAGCTAGCAGATCAATTTGACAAAGTCGTCGCTTGTTACAATAAATGTAATGGCAGGCGATTTGAGAAACAATAGTAGATCTGATGACGATAGTTTGGAGAAGCTCATTAACAAAATCTGCACGAATCCCGCTAATCAGCTGAAAGTCAAAATTAAAGCCAAGCTTGAAAAGCTGGACAAACTGTGAGAACTTGAACGATATTAGTCGAAATATTGCTAGTAATAGCAATGCCATAAGCAACTTGCAGCTTCTTGTAGATTATTTAGATCAGAGGATTTAACGTAATTCTTTGCGCTTTTGTGGCATCGAACCTGACGGGTGTAGTTACTTCATTTATTTCTGATAAGTTGAATGTCGTGCCTAAGACCCGGTTCTTTATAATCGTTTGACATGTTCCATAAAAAAGTTCAATTTTATGAATGTTTCTAAGCTTTTGTTCCATACATTGACGAACGTCTTTAACAAGTTCTTCTGTACGAGCGATCGGCCTACCAGCACTTTTGGTCATAAATCATATACCCAGTTGCGCAAAACACAGCCACAAATTTGTGACAGCAACGCAATTTATAATCCTTTGGAAAACCTGCTAAATCTGAGAAGAGGTATTAAACATCCTCCAAACATAAACGCTGCATGATCGTATTCCTAAATTCCATTATCTAACACACCAGTTGGAAAATGGTTTCGATCATGTAAATTTTATGCTCAGTTGTGAATCCCATAATCCAAGACCAGCTTAAAATTACAATAGCAAGAAGACTTCACCAGAACCAGTTGACAAATTTTGACAATCAAAGAAAGGTTGACATCCAAGCTAGCCTAAGCTTGATTTCAAAAGGCTAATCGCGGTAGGACAATAAATCTGTATTATCGGTTGGAATTTGTTTCCTATATTTTTTATATTAATGGTTGATGAGGTGATAATGAATATGTCTTCTTGTGCCATTTTTATGTTTAAAATGATGATCTGCTTTATTGTGGTAGGTATTGTTGAGGGTGTTGGGGTTGAAAATGAAACACATGTTTATAATTCAGGTCTGGATGGCAAGTCTTTATTTTAAGTAAAATTGCCGGTTTTATAATCTATCGGTTGTCAGCCATCTGTCATGAAAGTGACACCACAAAGTGGCTTTGTCTTAATACTGAACACAAGATACTTATAACTAAGAGTGAGCACAGGTTCACCTGACAGGTATCACTATTTATTTATCGCTAAGAGCTTTTATGTTTTTCTTTTCTTTTTAAGTCAATGTGTATTTTCTTATGGAAAGATAACAATGGGGACGCCTGCCACCGTATAATTTTATTTTGAAATGATCTTTGTCATGAGCGATTATAAATACCACATTGGACATTTGGACATTTTTACTCCACACACAGTAATCTTAGGTTACTTATTCTTTATAATTTCTGGTAATGTAGAATTTATTTATGTATGTATATTAGGTTATTAATTGTGGAATTGCCTATGCAATTGTATTATCCTACTCTACTATAAGGCCCTAAGTAACTTACTTCTTTACGACCTCCTCCTCAAGGCAGCAATCGTTTCTTCCTCAGGGTCCTCAATACCAGTGTATTACACCTATCTCATTTATCTTAAACGCAATAATTTAAAAGGGAGCACTTATTGATTTCATCGTATAGCTTAGTTAATTAATTTTTCGGTCATTAAACCTACTATCAAAATTCAAACACCAAGTCGCTTAAAAACACTATTTTTTATTAAAAGAATCTGTATGGGAGTCACCAATTTTTACATGAAAATCGTAATTATTAAAACTTCACCACTACTAAGACAAGGAATCTTTAACTGACACTTACTTCAATTGCGCTTACTCATTTTCGCTTTTCATTTAGTCAATTCTAAAGTTTACCGAGTCACGCCAAAAGAAAATGATTTATTATGAAGTATAAAATCCGAACTGATTCTACGCGAATTCTTGAACTACCCGCAAGTATAACTGTAGGCGTGAATTTTTCTTACTTGACCGAAAACTATTACTGGTGACCGAACGGACTCAGTAATTTCTCCAGTGCGTCGTTTAGATCGAACTTCTGGACTCGACTCACTCGACTTGACTGACTTCACTCGACTTGACCGACCCGATTGTCTGTTTTTGACTAATTTTTTTAAGTAAAAGCCCTACGTTTAAAAATACTGTGGTACTGTAGTGTGAAGCGCAAATTTTTCACACGTACCCCAGAATTTAGTGGTGCCGTGTGATTATTTTGCAGCCCACACGAAACCTAAATTAAATCAGTTCCTTGTACACTAACATAAATTTTAAATTATTTGTCCGAAGTTAAAAAAAATATATTTCTATTTCATTCTGAGACCTGTCTAAAAGATGCCAAAATGACTGTGTGGAAGAAATTATTTTGTTATCAAAATTGATATTTTTTTCCCGTGTAGAACTGAAATAAAACTTGGTTTTAAATTTCATGTAGGTGTGCAAATCCTTGAGTTGCACACTCAATTTTGGGGGGGGGGGGGCATTTTTGTTTTCCTAATAGACGACCGAAGTTTAATCTCTCATTTATCCAGTGGTAAGCGGTAGCAACCAGTCGACTAAGAAGTGAACTTGGCAAGTGAATAAAATAATTTATAATTATTATCTTTCTTCAATTAAAAAATTTTATTTTGTTTTGTGAATTTGAAAAAGAAAATGTGTTGTTCTGTTTTAAGATTTACATTTTATTTAACTTAAATAATTTTCAGAATTCTTTTAGTTCGGATCATAACTCGTTTAAAAATGTTTTAACAGTGAGTCTTATTTTATTTAAACTTATAGACTTTCTATCTTAATATTTTAACGATTTAAGATATTCACTATAGTTACTTTATTTTTGAAAAAAAAATCATTTACTTTTAAAAAATTTTTACTTTTGAGCCCCTTAAATTAAAATATTTTCCCGAAGGCTTTGATACAATAAAAATGATTTAAAAAAAAAATATTTTCATAAATTTTAATTTACTTTAAAAATATTTATACTTTTTAACCCCTTAATTTAAAACTTTTTCCAACGGTGTTTATTTAAAAGAAATTATTTAAAAATTTTTGTTCTTTTTAAGATTTATTTATTTTTAAAATTTTAATTTATTTTAGTTTCAAACTTCTAAATAATATTTTCTTCCCAATCGTTTTCATTTAGTTTCAAAATTTTTTATTTTATTAATTTTTTTGGAAAAGCTATTCACTTTCACAAATGTTAATTTATTTACGGTTCAAACTTTTAAATAATATTTTTTTCCGAAAGTTTTTATTTCGTTTGTTTTTTAAAAAAATGTTTTATTTTATTTTGTTGAAAATATACTTATTTACGTCCCAAACTTTTAAATAATATTTTCTTCCTTCACAAACGTTTATTAAAAAAAAAAGAAATATTTAGGAAAACCTTGCCTTTCAAAAATTATTCATTTTCATAAATTTTAATTTATTTCCGTTTCTTTTACTTTATCTGCCTAAAAAAACATATATAATTATTTATTTTGTAAGGTTATTATTTAAATATATATATTTTGTTTGAATTTGTGGTTCATCACACAATCAATCAATGAATTTAGTTTTTCTATTGGTGTAGTTTTCATGTAGGTAGAACAAATACCCGAGTGCTGCTTATTTTAGCTTACTTTAACACTGATATGATAGTTACTTTGGATGTCATACGGAGCATGTTTATATTTTTGACAGAAGGGGAAGTGTGCAAGTCCTGTTATATGTATTTAATATAACATGTTCTCTTCCCCGCTTGTATTAACTAATAATGCTTTACTCTATTATTACTGCTATTATTTTCTTTTGTTCTTCTTTTCCTCTTATACTTTTAGTGGTCAGATAGAACAGCTGTCCTGAATCTCGCCACCCTTCCATATATATATTTTTTTATTGTAAATATTTTGCATACAAATAAAAAAAGACCTTTATTATTATTTAATAAAAAAAAAGCAACAAAACTTTAGTTGAAAAAATCGATTTTTTTTTTATTAATTATTTTAAAGGATTATTTGCTGAATGATATTATTCATTGATTTAGGTAAAACAAATAAGTTATTAATTTAAAGAAATAGTCCATTCTCAAAGTGGGGTTGAAATTATAGGGAAAGGAGAGAAGGTCAAAGTCTTTCTCCACTAAAATTAGTGGAGAAAGACTTTTTGACTTTCTTTTCTTTCCCTAAAATAAGTTATTATTGTGATGATTGAAAAGACTTGTAAAAACATATTGAAATATTAACGATACTCGCATTGTCTTACATTGTACATATTGTGCTCCGCTTGCATCAATAGAAAATCCAGGAAAAAATTGACCCAGAATTAAGAAACTTCCAAGCGGGCTAAAACTTTTAGCATTGATAGTTATGTTCAGCACTAGGGGACCAATTCCGGTAAAATTTGTGCGGGATTCGAAAAAAATTAAAAGAAAATAAAACTTATTCTTAACAAACACATGAATCAGAACTATAGAATAAGAAACTTACAACGTATTTAAAAAATAATAATAATATACGAAGGTAAAAAATAATAATTAATATTAATTTATTATTATTATTTTATTAACCTTCGTATATTATTATTATTTCATAATTATTATTATAATTAAATAATGCAAATAGACGTTAACAGAGACGAACATAGAATGGCATGCGAAATATATGTTGGGTCGACGTTGACATGCATTTTGAAGTATTTCCATTTCTTGAATTAGCTGAACTACCAAACTTGGCGTTTTAAATACTGGTGTAAGTTATATGTATTTGTTAAAACCATGAGTTAGTTTTTCCGATAATGATACTTGCCTTTTTTTACTTTTCACCTTTAGTTCTTTATCAAGAGTAGCTACTGGTATTTTCTTCGTCATCCGAGCTATCAGAAAATACCCTAACCCAATTATCATTTTGATGGCGTTCTAGTAGTGTTACCAATTATTGCTTAACAGACCTTGTTTGTAAGTCAAAACACCTGAGAAAGCTGCCAAGCGTTCTTGCTGTTTTGTCTCCATCAGTGACTTTTTTCGGTCATTGCCCAATGATGACAATTATTAAGTTCTTCAATCCAAAATTTTTATTCAATGTCTACCTTTAACAAGTTCATAAGAATGCTTCAACCGTTAACTTCACCTGTTCCAATATTTCTGTTAAATGAATTATTTTATATTTAATAGTATCCGAATTCTTCCAAAAATTTAAAATTAAGATGTATTAAAGTCTCCTTCACCCGTAAAAAAAACAAGCTGCTCCAATATGTCCTAATTATTAACCTAATGATTTCTTCTACCAGACCACACTATTGCGAGTAGAATGACGAAATGAGCTTTTTATAATCAAAATATATACAGAGTGGCAAAAAAGTCGCGCATAATGCCTGCAACTTTTGAATTCCCTCGTATACGAAAAAGTGACCTTTATGAAAGTTGTTCAGTAAATTATTCCCCACATTTCTACCTGCATGAATTTTTTCTGTCATTTCTGGTTTGGTTGCCATAGAAACCAACTTACTTTTTTTAAATGGAACACCCTACATATGATTGCATATTTGGATTCTACTGGGAAAACTCTGAATTTTTTGTATTATTATTATTTATGTATAAAACTCGGGGGATTGATGTTTAGTAGAAATGGGCTTAGGTATAGAAATTTCAGACGAAATATTTTATAAATATTCTAAAAAATGGATCTTTGCGACAAGGGGAAAACTGTTCAACATGTGAAATTATCGTTCCTAAAGTGCTAAAAGTTTTTAAATCGTTATGCCAATGCAATTCAACCAATATTAAATAAATCTGTTTAAAACGTCTATTATTTTGTTCGCAACGCGATCGTATCCGAAATCGCAGCAAAACTACTATAAAAAGGATATGATTTAACAGCTTAATGAATTATTGACCATAATGATCTTTTCTTATACTAAATTCTCGAAGAAAAATACATGTGATTAGATGTCATAAAAGTTGTTTATATCATCTTCTTTATGTTTAAACAGTATACCTACATAAATGCATTATGATCCTGCCAGTTGAACTGTTTCTATTTCCAAATTATATAATAGGTATAGTAAACATAAAAAATAAATTAATCGATTCTCACTGGTTTCGAAGTAAAAACCCTCACTGAATCAACAATTCGTAATAGTTTTAATTCCAATAAAAATTGCTAGTTAACCCGTTATATCTTGGTCTTTGATTATTTGTATACGAGCATTAGTAATTTTTTAATAGCATAATGATTAAAGAGCGATTAAAAGATCTAAAAATTCTTGTTTTCTTTTTCAGTCATTATCAAAGCAATCATCGCTAGCGGAATCACAAATCTATTCATCGGAAGAAGAGCATTTAGATGCAGGACAATCGTAATTTTTTTCCCATTGGATACCTTCACAGCAGTGGCGTTTCCCTTAAAATGCCCCTAGGACGGCACCTAAACCTTATTTAGAATGATAATTATATAATATTATATTTGTATTATTGATATGCTCTGACCGCCACTGCAATAGATAATATGCCAATTCAGAAAAACGTAGGATGTGACTTTATTTCGGATATATTATACAGTTACAAAAGTACGGTATTTATTAATGGCTAAGCCTGATCTGTCAAATGTTTTCTTAATACAAAAAAATAGCCACCAAATATGAAATGCTTTTTTTTTTAACACATGAAACTCTGCCACGAAGAACAGGTGACAGAACAAGATACGTATAAACCGAATGTAGGTTTAAGTTCTATTTCAGCTCCTGATACAGCTTTTTTTCTGTTGTAGTTCGGTATGCCTACATATTCAGACAATGATGGAAAGAATCTTGCTGCAAAAGCTAAAAAAGAACGTGACCTAACTTAAATATTTGACAGAATCCAGTAGGTAAAGATATTTTTAGGATGATTTTTGGTGGCTATTTTTAATCAGTGTCATTTATGCGAAAAATGCTGCATTTGATAATCTTTCTATCCAAGTGCTTTTTTACGACTGTTTTTCAAGTAACATATAAAAATAATGTTTTCTAGTTGTTATTTTTACATTGTTATTCCAGAGTAGGGGTCTCGAAATATCCGACATTATGACAAAGACAATAAATCTTGTCTTTTTATACGTCTTGTTTTTACGGAACAAAAAGCCAAGTGCTAAACAGAAAAAGTTCCAATTTCGCGCTGTTCTGGGCCGTAATGTAAAATAGGACACAGAAAATATAGCTAATTAGAATTAATGGAGTATTACTTATTGTTGCACGAAGATTATAAAAAAAATCCATTTCACTAATAAAACCCTTAAATAATTTAAAATTAACGCATCTCTAGTCATCTGTTTTTAATTATTCCTTTGCATTATGAAGAATTATTAGAAAAGTTTAAGTCGCAAATTCACCATTCCTACTTATTACTGAAAGCTAATTTGAATAGCTAAAAAAATTAAATCCCAAAATCTTTAGACCTATTTAAAAGTGCTTAAACTTTTTACATTTTTTAATACATTGCAAACAAAAATTGCACTTTTTCGATGGATTTAAGGGGTTCTGGCGAAACCATAGTAAATTTAAAAAGAAACTGGCCATGCCCCTCCGAGAGGTCAATTTTAATCGCATTTTGAATACCGCAAACAGTTCATACCTATTTCGATTCATTTTTGACATGCCGGGCATTTGTCAAGGTTCGCTGCGTTAAAAAAAAACACTTTGTGTTATGACACAAAATGTATAATGCCCAATTCAGACGCAGCCAGTAGTTTACTGTACAAAAATAAACAGAAATGGCAAGCAGCTTATTTAAAAATCCACTAGTTGATGTCAACAGAAGGATTAAACCAAAGAAATATTGTTCAAAAAATTAAAAACATACTACGGTCGACATATTCTCAAGAAAGAAAATCAGCGATTCAAAAAAGTCAGGCGCTGTAGCGGTGAAGAACTATCGATAGTTATCGATAGTATTGAAAAATTTACTAATACTGCTAATTAAGTGCGGAATAATATTAAAGTACCATAACGCTGATTACGTAGAAATTAAAAGTTATAGTAAAATAAACTGTGTGTTGATTCCCACAGTTTGTGTATCTACCTGCATTTTTGTTTTCGACGTTTAACGTTTTCGACAGTCAAAAAATAGAAAATGCAGAATACTGTTATGTGCTGTCAAGAAATGTGAGGTTATGTATGATTTTCTTCTATATTTTAAATAGGGTATGTTTATTGACAAATTTTTTGGTAATTTACAGGTAGAAACCCCTACGTTTTCGACACATGTCGAAAACCAGTTTTCTACTGTTTTCTACCTAGGTACATTAACTAAACCTGTAGGTAGACACCCAACTTTGCTATTTCCCCAACCTAACCTCACTTTTTACTGGTAATGGGCGCTAAAGTAGACTATCGAGAACTATCGATAGTATGTAAAACTATCGATATGTTTCAATAGTTTAAACTATCGAGAAGTGCTATCAATAGATCTCCACCACTATAGGGGCCGTCCATAAATCTCGTGACGCTATAATTCGCTAAAGCTGACCCCCCCCCCCCCCTTGTGACGGTAGCGTGACGCTTGACCAGACCCCCCTAATACTTCCCTAAACGTCATGTGACGGTGACCCCCCCCCCCTTCATGTACAACGCTCGATAACCAGAATAAAGAATACATTTTTAATAAATCATAGGTTTATTTCTTTCTATATTGGTGATTTTAACATGCAAATTTGAAAACAAATTAGGAGTACTTATATATCAAACTAAAAATTAGTCAACTAATAATTAGACATTCGTCAACCACAAGGCATATTCTCAAGCCAAATGCCTTTTAACCTCAATTCACCACGCTGTGCGCTGAATGGGTGTTCGTTCCAATCGCATTGTCGTACCAACCGTTCGACTTTTTTGCGGGCAATTGAAAAAATCGTCCCGTGACGATTGAAGAAATCCCCCCCCCCTGTGACAAAACGTAACGCTTGCCCTGCCCCCCCCCCCTCAGAGCGTCACGAGATTTATGGACGGCCCCTAAGACGCTGCCTCTTCCGATTTGTATAAGCCATCGTTGAAATGGTTTAACATTTTAGGAGTTTGCATTTCTTCCAAACATATTATTTCTGTTTCGTTAATAAGTAGTCTTCAAATTTATCAAAGAAGACATCTTGTTTTCGATTATACTAATAACAATATTTTAAAAAGTAAACACACAATTTTTTAAATTTTCAACAAAATCACTGCTCGACTTGGTACTAAACAATTTGACTAAAAACTGGCTATATGTGAACGGTTGATTTCCTCTGCTTGAATAAATAAACTTTACTAATTTACTTGACTTGTGCGAGCGGTAGATTGACTTGACTAAATTACTTTACTCTACTAAACTACTGGCGACGTGTGAACATTGCTTAACATTCCAAATTCGCTGGAATATTAGAAGTGGGTAGAAAACTAATAAATTTTCTTTTTTTAGTACAGAATTTATAAAATCAAAATAAATATTGTAAGTATGTATCAATGTATCCGTTGATATAACGATCATAATTTTAAAAAGGTATGGCAATTTTGGTTTTATAAAGTACGTGGACGATACTTTATTCTGAATCTGAGTAATATATTTCGATTGGATAAGAAAATAGCCTATCAATAATATAATTACATAATTGGGCCCGTTAGAAATTAAAACAGAAGAAATGACTTCCGTTCATGAATTTTTCCCGGATTTTTAAACCTTAAATTCAAAAACTGTTATGTTTAGGTAGGTATATCATGTACTCGTATCTACTAAATTTTATGAAGTCCTATATTTAGAATAGCAAGTGTTTTTAAGGCCTTCTCCTATCCGCGCTATATTTTTTTTGAGTTCAGAAATATTAACTAATTATAATAAGCACGCTGATAACTGAAAACCGATTGAAAATAGTAAATACAGATATATTGAGAGTATTATGGCCTATTAACTGGGTTAAAAATATATGGGGCGTTTTATTAAAAAAGTGACTGTTGGTCATATTTTTGGGAATCGACAACGAACACATATTTTTAAGAAACCCTATATAAAATGTCGTCCACGTATTTATGAAACAAATATTAACCTAACTAAGCTCTAAAATTATGGTATTTCAGATTGTTGTATCGATGAATACTTAACCGTTCAATTTAATTCTTAAATGACCAAGAATGGTAAACGCGAATAATAATTAAAAAAACACTCTTTTTATAACACCAAATCTGAGAACCTATGTATTGTTACAAATGCCTACTATAATTTTATATTCATATTTTAACTTTTACTCAAGAATTTATATACCTACGGAAATTATTTATTGTAAGTGACGTAAAATTTTACTACGGTACGCACAATGTTTCTGTTGGGAAAATTTTTTAAAACATTCTAATCTGTTTCTAAAAAACATGCTAATACTTGAGGGCCTTAACCCTTTGATGATTTCAAAAAAAGTTCATATCAATATATGTTGGTCTACAATCGCTTTATTTTGAAAAAGAAATGTGCTTTTCTTTAATATTTTTGATACCGATTTAGATATTATTTTGAATATTGGAAGGTACTAACTAGGAATAAAAACACATTTTAATCATAAAAAAAGATTTGGTCTACTTCTACCAGTGGCATCCATGATAACATAACTATGCTATCGAAAAAGAAAAAGGCAGTGGTGTACCTACCTACCCAGTTCTTGTTCTGCTTAAAAATTGTTACACCATGTACCTATATCACAAGGGCGGTTTTAGCTTTTCAACATGGGGGGGGGGGGTAATTTCAAATCCCAATTATTTTTAAAAATGGTATTAATTATATGCATTTAAAGAGGTACTTTTTTTTTTAAACAAGCATGAAATAATAAATAGAAAAGCTCTTATTAACCTGAAGTAACCAGAAAATAAGTACGAGGGGGGGCGGGGGGGAAAATAGCGGCGCAGGCGAAAAATTTTTGGGTGCCACGCCCTTTCTTTCAAGGATGATGCTTAAAATTGTAAATTCATGGGGGGGGTAATTACCCTATTACCCCCCCGTAAAACCGCCCTTGCTATATCAAAAATAAAACCGTTGCGTTGATACATAATATATTACACTTGAAGTGATCGCCATACGTAACCATTAACGCAGACGTAAACGCACGAACCTACACGTTTACGGAATTTTTATGTAGCCGTGCAATTCATAGTTGAAGTGTGTCATTATGAAAATGTCTAATTTATCTTAAAATTCTAACCTAACATTTTAGTTCTGACTCATATCAGAAACCAATAATACTCACAGAACCAGTAAAGATTAGTAATACCTACATAATATTATCAATGTATTAACCAAATAATCAAAAGCCACTAAAAAAATTTAGGTAAGAAATATTAAAATAAAAAACAAGCGCCAAAACAGATGGAGAATCGAAAATCGGATAGGTTCGGCAGCGAATCGGCTCGGTTCGGTTCGGGTAACGTTAGAGGGCACCGTGGGAAAACGCAACCCTACGTAGTTCATAAGGCGCTAACGTAAAAAGTATGTCATTGCGATTGCGCAGATGTGATTTTACGTTTACATTTACCTCGAGGGCATCACTTTAAGTGTTTATTGGTATGAGATTTTTTTTCTTAAAATCATCCAAGGATTACGACCCTCAAGGATTAGTATGCAATTATGAAACACCCTGTATTATAATTTGTAATAATCTGATACCTACCTAAAAACCTATTTTTATTATCGAAAGCTTTGAATCACCCCTATACTAAAAATATGTGGGCTATACCCCTTCTAAATGTTAAAATTAAACTAAAACTGTGCTATCTAAAATCTTAAAAATTCTAAAGTTTCTCTTTTAAACTTTTAAGCAATAAGATAATAAATATAAAATAAATGCTTAACCACTTTTTAGAGAAAGTAAAAATCGACATAATGTAAGTCGTTAAATGTGTGTCATAGATATTAGTCTCCTACATGAATAAAACGTTTAGAAATGAAAGTGTCGCTTTATTGATCTCTCCCTTGCACACCCGCACCTTAACTCCTTAAAATATCACAAAACGAAACAAAATACGGCAACGGGATAAAAACCAGAGGTGGGTAAAATGGTTTTAAAAATGCATTTAAAATGAAAATACAAAATAGATGCCTCAAAAGCCATTTAAGATAGAAAATAGAAAATGGTTTTTAAATTTTCATTTAAAATATAAAATAGAAAATAGGCATTTTAACTAAGTTTCTATGGAAAATGCTTTCTCTTTATTAAAGTAGGGCACATACTTTACATATTACTTAACACCGAAGGTACCACCGCTTTCATCCGTCATTAATTTTCGTTTGGGTCTCATAATTATACCAGAATCAATAAAAAACGTTATTTACCTAACCATTCCTTAGTTAAGCAATAATAAAGTATGAACAATCAGATATATATCTTGACATAGCTATATTTGGTGACATTGCATTAAGCTCCAAAAACTTTGATCGTAAACAATTTCATACCTGCATAAGAAAAGGTAATGGCGTATTGTATTTCATAAAGAATTTCTTTATATCAGGATACTGATCCAAAATTATCAAATCGGTGCTTTTATTTCGAATATATTTTAACGCTTGCAGTTCATCCATTGAATCTCGTTCGTTAATCAGGTAAAATCGGGTTACCTAAGTCCTATAACTATTTTAAATAGAAAATTGTTCATTTATTCTATTTCAAATATAAAATAGAAAATACTTTTTTCGAAAGTATTTAAGATAGAAAATAGAAATGCCATTTCCTATTTTGCATAGCTATTTGAAATAATTTCATTTCAAATAGTTACCCACCTCTGATAAAAACGCCTTAAGCAATTTAAACTTCGAGAAAAATATATTTTTATGATTTAAGATCTATTTCCTGAAAAGTTCAAGTCAAATGCGCCATCTATTAATAAATAGAAGACTAAGATCGGTCGCAATCAATAAAGACAAAAGTACTACGATAAGAAATACTCACAGATAGCGCCTGTTGCAGAATCTTTATACATACAGGGTGTTTTTTAAGTACTTATACAAACTTTAAAAAGTGAATCTTTGACTAATTTCAAGATAAAAAGTTCATATGAACATGGGTCCGTAACGGCTTGGTTCTTGAGATACAGATAAAAATTCTTTATTTGGTTTTTTGATAATATTTTTGTTCAGTAACATTTCAATTTGGTGAAATTCGGGATACAGGGAGTATTGATTATGGAGGGCTTTAGGAAGGAGACCGATCGCAATACATCGATTCCGGTCCGACTTTTGCATTGCTTCAAAAACTGCCGCCAGGATCGCATTGTTCCATTACCGCTGCAAATTTCATGGGTTCTTATTGGAGAATTAACTGTTTTATCGAAATTAGTTAATTTAAACAGTCTACAGACCGCGATATGTGTGAGAGGCGGGTGCGGGATACTCCCTAGATACATAATTCTAGCATGTAAAAGGGTGTATTGCATTCTAAGACACTGTATTATTATTACCAGGAGGATTAATTTTTTCAAATACTGGCGGTGTTGAGAACACGCTGAGTGTTAAAGCAAAGTACGCCACTGATGGCATTCTTGGAAGTATAATTGATGTATATAGTGTATATATAACGCTTATGTAGCTATCGCACGATGCAATAACAAACGCTGTACTGTCTGCGTTTTTATTAGTTCATCTCTTTTCCTCACGTATACGTAAATATCCAAGATTCATCATAAAACCCACATAGTAACAGCGCGGCATTGTTGTCATATGTAATCAGGCGCTTCACCAAAAATAATCACCTACCAAGCTGCGTGAGGAAGAGAGACAGACGCGAGAAGGGATGAGGCAACGCAGTCTCCAGACGGTCGCCAAGCAGAGTTTGGCTAAACGCATAAAATATAAGTTTATCAAGGGGACTGTTCCCCGAAAGTTCAGCGGTGCATGTCGCACGACTGCTTTTGAAAAGTAAAGCACGTCACCGAGTGGAAATTGTCCACATTTCTCGTACTATGTAGTTAAAGTTAACAAAAACAAAGTTCAATAAGTTAATACAATGTGAAAGTATTGAGTATTATGGAAACGTATGTGTGAATGCAATTTGAAGTGTAACTAGTAATTTGATGTAGTGTATTCTCAGATAGTGGGAAGTTATTAAGTGAATATTGTAAATAAAACGTTAGTGCTACCTTACGAATAAAATGCTGTTGGAATTAAATACAGTGTTTTATTAAATCGACAGATCTACACAAGAGCCAGCTACTCAGCCTACGGATACACAGTAATAATAAAATAAGTATTAAAGGCTGAACCATAGTTGCTCCTTCGAAAGCCGGATTGTTGATTTAATAAAATTCGTGGGTAAAATTGCGTAAAATCGTAACAAGTAGAAATAAGTGAGTGTTGTGTCGCGACAAAGGGGCTACAAAAAGGTAGCAGCATCTAGTCCAGGGCTTTGATAGCCTATCAAAGTAGCCAGGAGCAGCATTTGGGTAGTTGACCAGTCCAGCAGTCAGCACAGCATCTGTAAGTGATTTTTACTTGATAAAAATTGTAGAAATTTGTGAAAAAATTCGAGTTATAAGTTTCTAAACAAAGAAAAATAAAATTGTATTTTGATTTTTGACATTTGGTGAGGTAAACATGGTTTGTTGATATTTGTTAGTAAAAATATTTATGTTTGCAATATTGCTCGACAATTAGAGAATTAAATTGTAGATTTGGGATTTGTTTTGGGGCAAAATTAGTTTGTTTACGTTCGTACTTGCGAAGAAATTTAAAGATATTTTTGGTACTGTTCTCGAGTTCACCTAGCTGAGTCGTTGTAAGAGAGTTAGTTTTAATTTTCAATCATGGCAAATGCTGAAATAGAGTCGGCGACTATAAGTGGGTTAAAAAGGGATCGCGGTGTGGCAAAGTCTGCCATTACGCGAATACAAACATGGTATAATAATAACAAAAATAATGAGAGCGAAATGGAACAAATTCCAGCAAGAGAGGAGGCACTAAAAAAAGCTTTTCAAAGGTATTCTGAACTGCAAGACAAAATTGAGGGAATAGATCCAAACGACTCAGATAGAGATGAGGTCGAAAGCAAGTATTATAAGTTGTGGGTTGAGTTTAAGAAGGTACAAAGCACAGACTGTGAGTTAAATAGTGTACATGGGGGGTCACAAGCAAGCGTGCAATATGTAATGGCACAGCCACAAGTAAATTCCGGGGTTAGATTACCGGATTTGAAACTACCATCCTTTGATGGCAGCGTCTCAGACTGAAGGTCATTTGCGGAAGTTTTTAGGGCGTTAATCCTGGAAAATAAGAATCTAACAGACGTACAGAGGCTGATGTACTTAAAAACTGCCCTCAAGGGTGAGGCATTAAAATTGATTGATTCACTTGAACTGCTAGGGTCAAATTTTCACATAGCTTTTGATATTCTGCGAACAAGATTCGAGAACTTGACATGTGTGGTAAACAGCTAGGTACTTAAATAGCATTATAAGTATGCCTGCGTTGACCAAGTCAAATGCACATAATCTGCGGGAGTTTATTGCAAATAATACCAAAACGATTGAATCGCTAAAACAGCTACCACTATCACAGACACAAATTCTCGAATATTTGTTAATTTACATTATGGGAAATAAATTGGATTTTTCTGCAAAGAGAGCGTTCGAGCTTGACAGAAATTTGAATGAATTGCCACAGTTGGATGACTTTTTTGATTTTTTACAGCGTAGGTGCATTGTTTTCGAAAATCTCTCGAGCAATAATGAACAGCACGTGACGCCTGCTAAGAATACAAGTAATAGAGTGTCTTTATTTGCCGGTCAGCAGCAAAATAATAGTTATAATTGTGTAGTGTGCAGTAGTTCGGAGCATAGAACTTACTCATGTCAAAGATATTTAGAGATGTCTGTTAAAGAAAGGTACAGTCTTGCACAGTCTCACCGACTGTGCTATAATTGTTTGGGCGCGCATACTTCTGCACAGTGTCCATCGACTAGCAAATGCCGACACTGTAACTCGTCTCATCACTCTACTTTGCATCGAACTGCAGCAGGTACTGGTTCAAATTTAAGTACGAATAATGCACAACATGGTACTTATTCACAACGTTCCGATTTAGGTACTGTTCAAAATGGCCGTTATTCACAAAACGGAGAGGGAAGACACAATAACGGATTTTACAATAACAATTCGCGGCAAGCGTACGGACACGTGTCGACTAATCACGTGCCTCCACAGAGAGCCACAAGGTACTACGAGTCTAGCAATCGAGCAAATAATATGCCAGTGTCAAATACGCGTACAGGCACCAATATTTCGAGAAATTCTACGGAACAGCCTTCTCAAGGTGATGGAACGGCCCAACACAATCGAAATCAAACGGTATCGCTTTCAGCAGTGGCCACAAAACAGTCAAATGTGTTATTAGCTACTGCACAAGTAAATGTTGTAGGCAAAAATGGCCAGATTATAACAGCAAAGGTACTTTTGGACAGTGGTAGCCAAAGCTCTTTTATTACTCAGGCTTTAGTAGACAAGCTAGGTTGTGACGTATACAAACATAGTTTAAATATTTCCAGCGTATCGCAAAATAGTTTTATGTCAAATAAAATGACAAACGTAAATATCTACTCGAAGCGACAGGATATTTGTCACGCGGTTCCATCGCGTATAATCCTAGAAAACATAACATATAAACTTCCTCAGATACCGATCGATGTAGATACTCTCGACATTCCCGATGAACTGCGCTGCCAACTGGCAGACCCCACATTTAACATCTCTTCAGATATCGAGATGCTTTTAGGCGCGGATGTTTATTACACAATTTTGAGCAAAGGGTATTGTTCATTAGGCAGCAATATGCCTACATTAGTTAATACCACACTCGGGTGGATTATAGCAGGGACGGTCCCAGCCCACTGTGTTGCTTCAGGGCCCGTGCGAAATATAAACGCGTCAAATAGTAGCGCTTCTTTTTTTCTTCAAACACAGGAAGTGGATGACATGCTGACAAAATTTTGGTCAATCGAGGAAGTGTCTTCGAAGCCTGCATTGTCAATCGATGATAAGTTGGCAGAGAATATATTCGTTAGCACAACTAAGCAGTTAGATAACGGTTCGTTCCAAGTTAATATGCCTTTTATAACACCAAGTGCATACGAAAATTTAGGAAATTAATTTAAAATGGCAGAAAAACGGTTTTTCTCATTGGAAAAAAGATTACAACGAGACCCGCAATTATTTGACGACTATAAACGGTTCATTGACGATGTAATGAATATTTAATTTAATGACGTTGGGACGCCAATTGTAATCAAAATTTGGCTCTCAAACCAGAAAAGTTGTAATGAAAATTTATTGTTGTAATTGTAATGAAAATTTATTTAGTCGTTGAGTGCCAATTTCTTACCTTTTGTTGCTTTGCTAGCTCAGGCAGGGCGTGGTAAGTTCGAGTTTAAATTTGAACAGTCCCTTCCAGTATGAAATAAAAACACATTCAGTTCAACTTAACAATTAGTCTATTTACATAAGTATTTGTATGACAAAGATTTTGACAAAAGGAAAATTTTAAAGATAGTTTGAATCAATTAACAATTATTTTTTTTTTGCAAAGAAAAAAATAAAATAACAGTTTCAATGATGATGTATTATTATCCAATCAGATAAAAAAAATAACAAAAGTGCAATAAAGATTTTTGACAGGTTTTTTTTTTTATTTATTTTATGGTAAATCACACACAAGGCGTCAGTTACCTTTACCCTTTTCTTCAATGGTGGTTTTCGGATCCCTGTAGAGATATAACCAGTTTATGTCAGAGCTTCGGGTGAAGCTTAGGAATCGACTCTCTACAGGTATAGGAGAGTAGAGCTCAACAGACTTTGGGCCCCTGTCGTGACGTCACGTCAGCTGCGTTGTCCGGCTCCAATAATGAAGTTCCGAAGTTGGGTACCGAGAAAAGACCAGGTGTTAAGACTCACCAAATAAAACCTTATAAACTCCCTTGCTCTGCTTGAAAAGGAATATTTACAGAACAAAAAAAAAGAAAATATATTTTAATTTTAATTAATTAATTAATGTAATAATAAGCTGAATTGTGAAATTGCACTCAGTGATACTCCTTTTCAACAGAACTAGGTTTAAATAAAATGATCAATAACTTGACATTGATAGTTATTTTATAAAATAGATAAAAGCTATAAGAGCATAAAATAAGGTAGTTTTCTGATGCAAACTATTTCAGCAGAACCAGGTTTAGATAAAAATAATCAATAGTAATTTATAAAAAAAATAACAGTTATGAGACCATAAAATTAAATGGTGCTCTAGGATAGACTTCTGCACAGGCAAGGCAGGTAATAGGTACTAAATTAGTAAGAGATAAATGAAAATTTAAAGAGATATGCAGTGAGATTTCATCATAGAACCCCCGAGACAAATCTTCAGATATTAACACATCAAAAAAAAAAAAAAAAAAGTACCCAGTGATCAATCACCAAAGATAGCGTAATGTATAATGGCAACTTAAAACTTATGCTCGGTTCTCTAAATTAGAATTATTGGTCAGAAACTACATAAGGTGGCGTAAGCCGACTCTACATTAGAGCAATTAGTCTCTTTTCCAAAATCTATAAAGTAAAAACCAGGGCAGTGAAGTTTTTCTTTAAGTTGTCCAAAATATGAAAAGTAATGAACCTCTAGGATTCAAAACCTAAGATAGGGGTGACCATGTGCCTATGCACAAAATGGTGACCAGGTAAATCTTTAAAGAAACAATTTATGTCCTTTAAGACAAGATAAGTAGATAAAATGACTAATCAATCTTTAGGGTAAAAATAAAAAAAATTTTAAAATAAATAAAACAACTGAGCTCGGGGTTCTATGATGAAACCCAAAAAAAAAATTTAAAATTTAAGAAAGAAGAATTTTAGTACTTGCCTGTGCAAAAGCTTGTCAACTAGAGACCCCAGAAAAATTACCTTTCCGTCCTCCTGCTGAAGAAAAATCCCCTCTACATATCCCTGCGACCTCACGTGGACCAATTACAGATCACTTTATAGGTCACGCACTCATCACAAAAAAGTCTACACCCTGCTCGATTCGCTCGCGGGTAAAACATCCATTTTAATTGCTAATTCATTAATCAAAAATAATTAAGACTCAATCTTCACATTAGATAGACATTTCATTAAATTAAAACAGGTTATGTACATATAAACGTGGTTATAAAACCCACTAAAGGCACGATACACTGTATAAATTTTAACAGTGCCAAAAAAGAGACGAAAAATGCTAAACATGAATACTTTTAATGTTAGAAAGAGACAGTCATGACCCGGACTAAAAATAAGATCACCCTGGTTGACCATTGCCATCTTAATTAAAAATAAATAAAACCGGTACCGCCATATCTACCGTAGCCAGGTTGCAGATACCCTAGTTGAAATTCAATCCTGTATCAACAGGTGGCGATAGTATTACTGAATTTTAAATTTATATTGAAATTTAGAGATGGTATGGTAAATGTGAATTTTACCGTAACAACGAATACGTGGAACTCGGCCACGCTAAATACGTACCGATGAATTTGCAAAATAAAACCAATAACAATAAATATTTTATTCCTCATTTATGCGTTATCAGGGAAGCTAGTCTAACGACAAAACTGCGTGTAGTTTTCGACGCATCAGCTAAATCATCATCAGGATATTCGTTGAATGACGTCACCTTAAAAGGTTATCAGGTACAGCCTGAATTGTTTGATATACTGTGTAGGTTTAGATTCTATCAGTTTGTGTTGACATCAGATATAAGAAAAATGTACAGACAAATCGCAATTAATCCGGACCATACGTTTTTGCAAAATATTCTTTGGAGAGATGACCCTCAGGACGAATTAAAATGTATCGAGTTGCAAAGTGTAACGTATGGCACGAATTCAGCTCCGTTTTTGGCCACTAGAGTGATTCAGGAAGTAGCAGATTTGGGCGCCGAGGAGTTTCCGGTAGCTTCACACGCATTAAAGTCTCAATGTTACGTTGACGATATTCTGGCATAACATATATTCCTCAGATACCGATCGATGTAGATACTCTCGACATTCCCGATGAACTGCGCAGCCAACTGGCAGACCCCACATTTAACATCTCTTCAGATATCGAGATGCTTTTAGGCGCGGATGTTTATTACACAATTTTGAGCAAAGGCTCTTGTTCATTAGGCAGCAATATGCCTACATTAGTTAATACCACACTCGGGTGGATTATAGCAGGGACGGTCCCAGCCCACTGTGTTGCTTCAGGGCCCGTGCGAAATATAAACGCGTCAAATAGTAGCGCTTCTTTTTTTCTTCAAACACAGGAAGTGGATGACATGCTGACAAAATTTTGGTCAATCGAGGAAGTGTCTTCGAAGCCTGCATTGTCAATCGATGATAAGTTGGCAGAGAATATATTCGTTAGCACAACTAAGCAGTTAGATAACGGTTCGTTCCAAGTTAATATGCCTTTTATAACACCAAGTGCATACGAAAATTTAGGAAATTAATTTAAAATGGCAGAAAAACGGTTTTTCTCATTGGAAAAAAGATTACAACGAGACCCGCAATTATTTGACGACTATAAACGGTTCATTGACGATGAAATGAATATTTAATTTAATGACGTTGGGACGCCAATTGTAATCAAAATTTGGCTCTCAAACCAGAAAAGTTGTAATGAAAATTTATTGTTGTAATTGTAATGAAAATTTATTTAGTCGTTGAGTGCCAATTTCTTACCTTTTGTTGCTTTGCTAGCTCAGGCAGGGCGTGGTAAGTTCGAGTTTAAATTTGAACAGTCCCTTCCAGTATGAAATAAAAACACATTCAGTTCAACTTAACAATTAGTCTATTTACATAAGTATTTGTATGACAAAGATTTTGACAAAAGGAAAATTTTAAAGATAGTTTGAATCAATTAACAATTATTTTTTTTTTTGCAAAGAAAAAAATAAAATAACAGTTTCAATGATGATGTATTATTATCCAATCAGATAAAAAAAATAACAAGAGTGCAATAAAGATTTTTGACAGGTTTTTTTTTTATTTATTTTATGGTGAATCACACACAAGGCGTCAGTTACCTTTACCCTTTTCTTCAATGGTGGTTTTCGGATCCCTGTAGAGATATAACCAGTTTATGTCAGAGCTTCGGGTGAA
The DNA here is from genome assembly GCA_963920685.1 of Polydrusus tereticollis. NCBI lineage: Eukaryota > Metazoa > Arthropoda > Insecta > Coleoptera > Curculionidae > Polydrusus > Polydrusus tereticollis. The sequence continues at coordinate 44,711,743 of OY987335.1, read as the reverse complement.
GCTTAGGAATCGACTCTCTACAGGTATAGGAGAGTAGAGCTCAACAGACTTTGGGCCCCTGTCGTGACGTCACGTCAGCTGCGTTGTCCGGCTCCAATAATGAAGTTCCGAAGTTGGGTACCGAGAAAAGACCAGGTGTTAAGACTCACCAAATAAAACCTTATAAACTCCCTTGCTTTGCTTGAAAAGGAATATTTACAGAACAAAAAAAAAGAAAATATATTTTAATTTTAATTAATTAATTAATGTAATAATAAGCTGAATTGTGAAATTGCACTCGGTGATACTCCTTTTCAACAGAACTAGGTTTAAATAAAATGATCAATAACTTGACATTGATAGTTATTTTATAAAATAGATAAAAGCTATAAGAGCATAAAATAAGGTAGTTTTCTGATGCAAACTATTTCAGCAGAACCAGGTTTAGATAAAAATAATCAATAGTAATTTATAAAAAAAATAACAGTTATGAGACCATAAAATTAAATGGTGCTCTAGGATAGACTTCTGCACAGGCAAGGCAGGTAATAGGTACTAAATTAGTAAGAGATAAATGAAAATTTAAAGAGATATGCAGTGAGATTTCATCATAGAACCCCCGAGACAAATCTTCAGATATTAACACATCAAAAAAAAAAAAAAAAGTACCCAGTGATCAATCACCAAAGATAGCGTAATGTATAATGGCAACTTAAAACTTATGCTCGGTTCTCTAAATTAGAATTATTGGTCAGAAACTACATAAGGTGGCGTAAGCCGACTCTACATTAGAGCAATTAGTCTCTTTTCCAAAATCTATAAAGTAAAAACCAGGGCAGTGAAGTTTTTCTTTAAGTTGGCCAAAATATGAAAAGTAATGAACCTCTAGGATTCAAAACCTAAGATAGGGGTGACCATGTGCCTATGCACAAAATGGTGACCAGGTAAATCTTTAAAGAAACAATTTATGTCCTTTAAGACAAGATAAGTAGATAAAATGACTAATCAATCTTTAGGGTAAAATTAAAAAAAAATTTTAAGATAAATAAAACAACTGAGCTCGGGGTTCTATGATGAAACCCAAAAAAAAAAAAATAAAAAATTTAAGAAAGAAGAATTTTAGTACTTGCCTGTGCAAAAGCTTGTCAACTAGAGACCCCAGAAAAATTACCTTTCCGTCCTCCTGCTGAAGAAAAATCCCCTCTACATATCCCTGCGACCTCACGTGGACCAATTACAGATCACTTTATAGGTCACGCACTCATCACAAAAAAGTCTACACCCTGCTCGATTCGCTCGCGGGTAAAACATCCATTTTAATTGCTAATTCATTAATCAAAAATAATTAAGACTCAATCTTCACATTAGATAGACATTTCATTAAATTAAAACAGGTTATGTACATATAAACGTGGTTATAAAACCCACTAAAGGCACGATACACTGTATAAATTTTAACAGTGCCAAAAAAGAGACGAAAAATGCTAAACATGAATACTTTTATTGTTAGAAAGAGACAGTCATGACCCGGACTAAAAATAAGATCACCCTGGTTGACCATTGCCATCTTAATTAAAAAGAAATGAAACCGGTACCGCCATATCTACCGTAGCCAAGTTGCAGATACCCTAGTTGAAATTCAATCCTGTATCAACAGGTGGCGATAGTATTACTGAATTTTAAATTTATATTGAAATTTAGAGATGGTATGGTAAATGTGAATTTTACCGTAACAACGAATACGTGGAACTCGGCCACGCTAAATACGTACCGATGAATTTGCAAAATAAAACCAATAACAATAAATATTTTATTCCTCATTTATGCGTTATCAGGGAAGCTAGTCTAACGACAAAACTGCGTGTAGTTTTCGACGCATCAACTAAATCATCATCAGGATATTCGTTGAAAAGGTTATCAGGTACAGCCTGAATTGTTTGATATACTGTGTAGGTTTAGATTCTATCAGTTTGTGTTGACATCAGATATAAGAAAAATGTACAGACAAATCGCAATTAATCCGGACCATACGTTTTTGCAAAATATTCTTTGGAGAGATGACCCTCAGGACGAATTAAAATGTATCGAGTTGCAAAGTGTAACGTATGGCACGAATTCAGCTCCGTTTTTGGCCACTAGAGTGATTCAGGAAGTAGCAGATTTGGGCGCCGAGGAGTTTCCGGTAGCTTCACACGCATTAAAGTCTCAATGTTACGTTGACGATATTCTGGCAGGTTGCCATAATGTTGAGCAGTTAAGCCAATTGCACCTGCAATTAAAAAAATTATTGGGTAAGTCTGGTTTCACATTACACAAATGGTGTTCAAACTCTAACTAATTTCTCGTGTCTATTTCGGAGCAACAACTGGCTAAATATGATTTAAATTTTGACAATGCGCCAAACAAGGTTTTAGGTCTTAAATGGCTTCCAGATGTTGACATGTTAAAAATCTCGATTCCTGTCGACACTACAACTAAGGCACCAACAAAGAGAGTTATTCTGTCAACTTTGGCACAATGTTTCGACCCTTTGGGACTAATTAATCCAGTGGTGGTACGGGGAAAGATCCTAATGCAAAAGCTTTGGATCCAAAAATTAGATTGGGATACAGAAGTCACTAACAGCGATTTATTAAACGAATGGAACGCATTTTTATCTATGGTTTCACTTCTTGCAGCTTTGGAAATTCCTAGAAAAATTTGTAGGGACAAAACAATTTCGAACATAGAATTACACGGATTTGCAGATGCCAGCACAATGGCGTACGGTGCGTGCGTATACTTTAGAATTTTATACGATGATAACTCGGCATCGAGCACACTGATTTCGTCTAAATCCAGGGTGGCTCCAATCAAAACTATTACAGTGCCAAGGCTTGAACACTGCGCATTGGTGTTGTTGGCGCAACGCAAAAAATTCTGAATATTTTCAGGGAAACCGTGACTTTTCCATCAGTAAATTTGTGGTCAGATTCAAAAATAGTTATCGCTTGGTGCAACGATCACCCAAGCAGGTGGTCTACATTCGTGGCTCACAGAGTATCTATGATTCAAACCATTACAGAGCATAGTAAATTGAGATATATAAAATCAGCTGATAACCTGGCAGACATTCTGTCTCGCGGAAATTTCTCGACAGATATAATAACTTCAGGACTTTGGTTTCACGGACCTAAATTTCTACTTGATGTCCACTTGGATTTAAACTTATACAATGAACAGGTGAGTGTTGCTAATATTCCTGAACAAAAGAAAATAGCACTTGTCGCAGTACGCAGGGCCGAGCCTTATGAGTTCTGGATAGAATATTTTTCACGTTTTTCTAATTTTTCACGTCTAGTGCGCGCTTTGGCTTTCGTGTTTAGATTTATATATAACACGAAAAATAGAAATAATAAAATTCAGGAATCAACGATCACGGTCAACGAACTGGAAAAATCTCAACGGTTTATAGTACAGAATTTGCAGAGCCAGCATTTCTCTAAAGAAATTTCAGAGTTGAAAAATAAACAAATAATTTCAAATAAACAATTAAAACATCTTAAACTTTTTTTGGATTCAAACCAGCTAATCAGAGTGGGAGGTAGATTGGAACAGGCAGATATCTCGTTTGATCAAAAATACCCTTATTTATTGCCCTCACATAATGATATATTACAAATCATGTTAAAGTACGAACATTTGAGATTGGGACATGCAGGTTCGCAATCGGTGCTAGCGAATTTCAGGTTACGATTTTGACCATTAAACGGGTTGCGAGAAGCAAAAAAAGCAGTAAGGAATTGCACAACGTGCACTCGGTTTAGAGCGCATCCAGCTCAGCAAATTATGGCAGATCTTCCGAAGGATAGAGTTCAACCAGCGCGTGCATTTCAAAAAGTAGGAATCGATTATGGTGGCCCATTCCTAATAAAATCCTCTCGATTAAGGAAAGCTTCGTTCATCAAGGCGTACATTGCGATATTTGTGTCCATGTCCACAAAAGCAATTCATATTGAACTAGTGACCAGTTTATCTACGGAATCTTTTATAATGACTTTAAAACGATTTATTGCGCGTAGAGGTAACCCGACAGTGATCTACAGTGACAACGCTACCAATTTTCAGGGAACAAATAATCAGCTGTACGAAGTGTACAAATTTTTCAACAATTCACAAAATTGTACACCATTTTTGGATTATCTTGCTCAAAATGAAATTCAGTGGAAATTCATTCCCCCTAGATCTCCTCATTGGGGCGGATTATGGGAAGCGGCAGTAAAGAGCGCGAAACATCATATTTTCAGATTAATGGGCAATTCAAAATTCACGTTCGAGGAATTCTATACGGTGTTAACTCAGATAGAAGCGGTTCTAAATTCACGGCCACTATGCCTACTTACTAATGACCCTTCAGATTTTAGCTACTTAACGCCCGGGCATTTTTTAATAGGAGAAAGTTTAACTGCATACCCGGAAAAAGATTTGACGGAGATTTACGATAATAGGTTAAAGTTTTGGCAACAATGCACTAAGATTCAACAAATTTTTTGGAAACGATGGTCGGTCGATTATCTCAATCGCCTTCAAAATTGCCCAAAGTGGCTGAAAGCCACACGAAACATCATTCCGAATGATATAGTGCTACTGAGAGAGGATAACGTACCTCCACTGCAATGGCCGCTAGCGCGCGTTCTGGAAGTGTATCCAGGGAAAGACGGGAGTGTAAGAGTTATTAAGTTAAAAACTGCAACTAGCGTGTTTACTAGGTCAATAGTTAAAGTGTCCCCTCTATTGTATGACGAGTCAGATGTGACTCTGGAGCGTCATCACGAGTAAATAAGTAATATATTAGTTTAGGGTACAGCACATAGTTGCTTGTCGCCTCAAGTTAGGTTAGTTGTACAGCCGGTGACTAAGTCGAAAAGACTATTAGTGTTTAAGTATTTTTTATTCCAGGTTTCCTGCCGGTTTTGGTTTGGTAGCTTGCCACAAAAGTTACTGGGGTTATAGACCGATAATCCATGGGCAACCTAAAAAAGTAAATGATCTTTTGCAAATTTTTGGTTTTTTTTGTTGGTCCTTTGCTCTAACCAAGCATCGAAGCGAGAGCGCGCAAACTAACGTTTGGCAATCTCTTTTAACGGTCTATGTGGACACACCAATCGCAAACCTGGTGTATAAAAAACGGTAGCCATCTACCCTGGCAGTATCGCTCTGTCCCTGTCGCACCAGCTCCAAGATTGGGCTGTTGCAACTTTCGCCTTACGGGGTTCCTAACCTCTTTTCATTTCTTCCCTTCTTCTTTCAAGCTCATTTGTTTCCGCACTACATGGGCACGTGTAGTGTCAGCCTTATTAACAGTGTCATTCCTCTGAGTTGGGCTGGGGTCAGGGAGATGTTTGTTTGTTGCGCTCAGTTCAGGGGAATTAATGGGTCTTCTTCTGGGTTGGGAGGCGTGGTTACTTCCACAAGGGGGGCGTTCACGCGCTCGTTGGATTGGTGAGTGCCAACCAACAGGTAACTCGTCGACGCTTACATTTAGGGTTAGTTTAGACTTTTTTAGGGGTGGTTTCTATACCACCATGCTTATAAATTTGGGGTGCAAATTTACGAATTGTGCCTCATAAGTTGAGTACGCAAGGGTTACTTCCACAAGGGGGCGTTCAAATGCGCATTGGATTGGCGAGTACCAACCAACAGGTAACTCGTCGACACGTACATTAGGGGTAGGTTGCATTCATGTGGTGGATGGCAACAGTTCAGGTCACGCCGTGACCAGATTGGTAATTTTTGTTCTTCGACCTTTTCAGCTTAGGGAGCTGACATGTGATTTTATTCTGCTCGCCAGGGAGCTATTGTAGGGTGCCTCAACCGAGCGCCAATCTTCGACCTTTTCAGCTTAGGGAGCTGAACTGCGTCCTCTCGGCTCAGGGAGCTGTATTATGGTGTGTGTGTTCAATCTATACTGATTGTTACTTCCATTTATATGGAATTTTCAAGTTACGGGGAAATAAAAATACTGGTTTTAAGGGGAGCTAAACAAGTAATACTTTGTCAACTTTCTAATTTTCTGTTGTGCTTGTCTGTCAGCAACGATGTGACAATGAGCAAACTATGATCAAAAAGTACGGCACTATTCTGCGTCTGTTCAGGAAAACGGCTACATATAAATTTAATCTGATGATCGGGTTACATATGAAAAATTATGCAGCCTGTGCTACGGCATCTGAATATACTGGATGTAAAATGTTAGTTTTAAGGTTCAACTAATGTAAAATCTTATGATGTATTAGGCTAGCTAGTGTCATGTGGTGCGTGACACCTATTCAGTGCGCGTTGCGTAAAGATCAATTAGTGCGGAGTTGATAACATCGAGTTATCAGAAAGTCATTAATGTGAAACGAAATATCAAATGTCGGGAGATAGTGTAAATTAAGTTAAGTAGGTTAAGAGCTCCAAACTGTGTTTGGGCTTAAGGTTTATTGTCGAATAACGGTAGTAATAACTGGATGCATTCGAGTTCAGTAGTTTGTGTAGATAACCATGTGTTCGTATTGATTGTTAAGGTTGTAGTTGAAGCACGAGTGCTCCAACGTGGGGGAGATTGTTGAGAACACGCTGAGTGTTAAAGCAAAGTACGCCACTGATGGAATTCTTGGAAGTCTAATTGATGTATATAGTGTATATATAACGCTTATGTAGCTATCGCACGATGCAATAACAAACGCTGTGCTGTCTGCGTTTTTATTAGTTCATCTCTTTTCCTCACGTATACGTAAATATCCAAGATTCATCATAAAACCCACATAGTAACAGCGCGGCATTGTTGTCATATGTAATCAGGCGCTTCACCAAAAATAATCACCTACCAAGCTGCGTAAGGAAGGGAGACAGACGCGAGAAGGGATGAGGCAACGCAGCCTCCAGACGGTCGCCAAGCAGAGTTTGGCTAAACGCATAAAATATAAGTTTATCAAGGGGACTGTTCCCCAAAAGTTCGGCGGTGCATGTCGCACGACTGCTTTTGAAAAGTAAAGCACGTCATCGAGTGGAAATTGTCCACATTTCTCGTACTATGTAGTTAAAGTTAACAAAAACAAAGTTCAATAAGTTAATACAATGTGAAAGTATTGAGTATTATGGAAACGTATGTGTGAATGCAATTTGAAGTGTAACTAGTAATTTGATGTAGTGTATTCTCAGATAGTGGGAAGTTATTAAGTGAATATTGTAAATAAAACGTTAGTGCTACCTTACGAATAAAATGCTGTTGGAATTAAATACAGTGTTTTATTAAATCGACAGATCTACACAAGAGCCAGCTACTCAGCCTACGGATACACAGTAATAATAAAATAAGTATTAAAGGCTGAACCATAGTTGCTTTTAAAACAGGCGGTCTTTACTCTTTATAGACATTCAAACAACTTTTTATTTGGAAAGGAAATAATTACACAATCTGCACGTTACTATATACATTTTTTATTTAAATTCAAACTAAAAATAAATTAACATATGTTCATTATAGGTAGTACGTACACCTTTTAACAGACCTGAAAAGAAGATGATTCTTAACTTATTTATTTCCCAGCTAACTTTACAAAAGATTATAAATGGGGATTTTAAAATTAAATTGAAAAGAAACGGAATAAAAATTATAGTATACTAACAACCAAAAAATTAAATTAAAAATTTTTTTTTAACAATAAAATAATTAATATATTAATAAGTTTCTAAAACTTTTTTTAAAAAGTATAACAAAAATAGAAATATCTTATATTTTCGATAAATGTTTTTTTAATAAATATTTAAACCTTTTTTATAGGTATTGATTGTATTTTTAATTGTTGGAATATTAATTATAAACTTTTATTATTCTATCATATATAATATGTACAATAGGTAGATATCTATAATTGATTGTTTTTCAAAATTGTAGGTAGGTAATACAATTAGGCGCGGGGGGCCTTGAATGCATTTTATGGTTTTATTTTGTAATTTTTTAAAGGATTAATATTCGACGAACTGGCAAACTGATATTAAATATTGAAATTTTGAGTACCTACCTACCTATATTGTAAAGTAAATATTTCTTAAAAGTTTCAAGGGGACGTAAGTAGGTACCTACCTATTATAATATCTTAATTTGTATAAAATACCAATTAAAGGAGAAATATTATTTCTTAAATTATGAATACCTTTTAAAGTTAGTTTAACAGTTCGTAACAATGAATAAATTTTAATTAAATTTTGATTAACATTATCAAAAATTTGGTTAATAGAAATACGTCCATTGTCGGATAATCTATATTTAAGATCTATGATGACAAAATCAAGGATAGACGATACAGACAGATGAGTAACGAAAGACCACTATTAATAAACAATATGGTGAACCTTTTGTGGTTTTTGCTTATCTTAGGTTTGAAAGAGACTAGGATTTTTCTCACCACGATTTTTCCTGAGCTTTCTCTCAGACGAACTCATTGTTTATATTAATAACGCAAAAAAATGATTCCAAAGCTTATTTTTCAAGATATTCGAAAAAAATGTCGCACTCGCCTATCAAAACCTGCAAAAAATAGCCGGGAAGCGTGCAGTGGCGCCCTCGACGGCCAACCAGCGAAGTAACGAAAAACAGGGACGTAAATTTAAAATTCGGCCATATTCGATCGGCCTTCTTCCTAAAGCCCTCCATAGTAATGATAATGAGAAACTCAATTATTTACTTAGTTTCTTGTTTATTGTTAAGATGGCGCCACATACCATAACTTTTTTGTGTAACACTATATGTCATTTTTGACTGGACAGACCTATTCTCCGTTCAATTTTACATACAAAAGGTACTCTTACTATTTGTCGCTTAAACCCGTTTTGGAAAAAAAAACGAGTTTAAAGTTAAAACTGCCTTGGAATTTTTGAAGTTGAATCGTTAAGTTTTTAAAAAATAAGCGAAAAAAATACTTATTTAGCGTCATGTGCTATATTACACTATCACTTTACAAATTACTATCACCAAATTAGTGAAAATTAGATAAAAATAAAAATTCCTAAAAAGCGTGCGGCATCTTTCCTCTGCAGCGGCAGTACACAAGAAAACAGTAGGTACATGCATACCAAAGCCTTGGAAAACAATCGAGAGGTTTCCATGGCAACAGAACCAGTCATGACAGTTGATTTAAAAAACAGACAGTGGTTTTTTGTCATTTTGATGTTATAAGAAGTGTAATGTCTCGGGTACATTCACCATATAGTCAGGAAATGTGATAGGCAAAGCGCGCGCACATGACGCAGCAGATTCTCCTTCCAACCGGTCCACAAGGGTAAAAAGGGCAGTCAGAGTTAAAGGTTCAATGTGATCAACAGCCATGTTTGTTAGCCAATAAAAAAGTGATCGTTCCTATACAATTTATGTCTTAAGTGTAATAAATGGTTGTTAACGAAAAGTTGTTTGATTTCCCTAAGCTCCAGACAACACAAATGGCGACGAGGTGGTGAAGTAGGTCCTGAAAACACCGAAATATAACCCAACGACGATAGAAGCACGTGTACGGACGAGCAATGACGTCTGGACTGATAGGGGCGATAGTTGAGTATGATGCGAGTAACGACGATTGGACAGTGTACTGCGAGAAACTGGATCAATATTTTGCAGCAAACAAATTGAACGAAGAAAAAATCCAGGTAGCTACATTGTTGAGTTTAATCGGTACGTCAACTTACAAACTGTTAAGAGATTTGACCTTCCCGGCATTGCCCAAGGACAAACCGTTCAAAGAGCTGACTGCATTGCTTCAGAAGCAGTTCGGTCCTGTCGTATCAGTATGGAGTAAACGATCAAGATTTTGGTCTGCGACCCAAAATGAAGAAACAACGCAAGAGTGGTATGCAAGAATACGCAGCTTGGCGATAAACTGCAAGTTCGAAAACAACCTCGAATTTGTATTGGAAGAAAAATTTATGAGCGGATTGAAGAAAGGCCCAATTAATGACCGTCTATGTGAGGAAGAGCCAGAAAAAAGTTTGGACGGATTGATAAGGATAGCCGTTCAAAAGGAATGCAGAAATCAAGATGAAAAAAATGGCGGAAATTCCGAAGTAAACTGGGTAAAAGATGGACGTTAATTTGGCAACAATGATAAAAACGGAAGAAACCATGACAACGGTGGAACTTGCGCAAAGCGTCGAATCCAAGATGGCGGCTGGACAAGTGACAGACGACAACCAAACGACAGCAAGTATAAATCAAAACAAAAACATCATTGAACCAACGAAAAATCTTGGAGAATTTGTGGAAAAAACCATGGGGACCGATGCGAATAACTCGCGTCTAGCGGTAGCAGATATTTCGATACTGTATGATTCGCGCGCATGAGTATTGGAACATTATATTGCTTAACTCAACTAAATAATGCTGTAACTAATAATAATATAGACTTTATTGGTTAAACAGGCGCTAACACGGCATCTAATCCACCTTTATGGTTCCAATTCGGTATATGCTAGATATAAAAAAAATGTAATAATTATAGACTGGTTATATGGTTAAACAGCGCTCACACGGCATCTAATCCACCTTTTTGGTTCCAATTCGTCTTTTTCAAGTTCACCGGCCAATTATTTACCAGCCTTTTTGAGTCGATCTACTTTAAAAAAAAATAAAAGAGTTATAAAAAACTAAAAAAAAGTCATAAAGAAAAGTGCCTGAAACGGGAATCGATCCCGGGACCTATGGCATCACACCCCCTTTTTTTCACTTTCAAAGCTCTTTATTTCCTATAAAGTATAATGCCAAATTATAACTAAATATATCTCAACTTAAGCCTAATGTATAATACACTTCAACCTAAGATATTATATATTATGTACAGAATTGGGCGCATACGAACCGTAATAATACGGCCCGAAATGCACCCAAAGAACCGGACCATGAGCCCGGCGGCCGTTAGAATGGCCTTGGTTACAATTATAGCATTTATATAATTATCATATCACAAAATCAAAGAAAAAATGGAAAGTCGACGGCAAGCACGCTGGGAAAAGTTGAAAAAAAAAACCAGTACGATTTAACTATCACAGTCCAAATGACTTATTCGCCCAAAGCGAATAATTTAGATGCAAGTAAAACACCGTTCTGCTTGGCAGAGAGAGCCATTTAGTAGGGGATTGTCTTGTTTGTAGGGCGGTCACGTCTGGTAAGTCCGTCCCACCGCTGGTTCTCGTGTTAAGTGATGCACTTTTCGGGCTGCAAAACTACGCCGAACGTCCGAGTAATGCCGGAATTTCAGCGCGCTTTCACAACCTTTTTGTGCATCACTTTATTTGTCGCTGTTTAAGTTTATATGTTATTGTACGTCGATATAAATTGAATTTTATTTGTTTGTTCGTTTGTTTATTGTTTTATTGTTGTTGCTATGCGTCTGGCAGTGGGACATTGTATATCGGTAATTTGTAGTAAAGTGGTTTATGTTTTGTATGTCCGTCGTTGTAGGCGCGTCTGTCTGTAATATTTCTAGTCAGTGGTGAAGCCTGTAATTTGTATGTATAAAATTTGTCTGATATGTCTCGTATGCACGTAATTATATTGTCTATTGCTGCCATGTCGTGCAGGTCCGCGACTGTGACGTATCTATTCGATGACGTCACACATCGCAGGATCTTTTTTTCAAGCCCCAGCAATCGATGTTGCTGAGTGCTGAAAGCACTGCACCACACGGGAGCGGCGTATGTTAGTACAGGTCTTATTATTTGCATGTAAATAAGTCTTTTGTTTGTTTGTGATAGATGGGAATTTTTGGAAATGATGGAGTAAAGACTTTGCATTGCTGCAAAGCCTTTTTTAAGGGTTTCGGAGATGTGAGGTTTAAAGGATAGTCTTTCGTCTATGGTTAAGCCTAAATATTTTAATCGTCGTTGTGGAGGAATAGGGGTGTTGTTGATTTTCAAAGGTATGAAAATCTTGTTGTTAGTAAATTTCTTTGTTAAGTTTGCGCAAATAGTTTTACTTGGATTGACCGCTATTTTCCATGTTTTGAAGTATATGGCTCCAGTATATTAATGTGCGTCTGGAGTTGACGCTTAGCGGCTTTCGCGTAAAATGATTGTGCGTAGATTAATGCGTCATCCGCATACAATATCAGTTTTGTGAGGGGGTACCTCGGGAAATCGGCTGTATAAAGGTTATATAGCAGTGGTGACAGCACGGTTCCCTGAGGGCCCCCGCATTAACCACCCTTGCAGCGGACAACGCACCCTCAACCTTAACAAAGAAGGTCCTGTTTTGTAGGTAATTTTTCAGTAATGTTATCAAGTACATTGAGAAATTGTGTATTGTCATTAATTTAAAAAGTAGTCCGTCGTGCCAGACAGTGTCGAAAGCTCGACTGACATCCAGGGACAATAAGACTGTATTTTGCCCTAAATTAAATTTATTTTTAACGTCAGTCAAGACTCTCGTCACTGCCTGAACTGTACCGTGTTCTGGACGAAATCCAAATTGTTCGTTTGGTATTCCGTCCAGTAGTCTTTGTTTCTTAAGTTTCAATGAAATTGTCTTTTCAGTAATTTTAGATAGAGTATTTGTAAGTGCATCACACCTAGATGGTATATCCAAAGCACCACTCAATTGCTTACAAAGTTTAGTTAATCTAGTAACCGTAGAATAAAAGCCAGCGTATCTCCGGATTTGTCGATATTCATTATACGCATGCGCGCGAATCATACAGTATCGAAATATCTGCTACAGCTAGACGCGAGTGATGCAAATACGTTAACTTCAGGTGCAGACGATGCAATACCGTGGGACACTTAGAGGCGGTATGCAAAAGAAGACCTATCAAGGGACAAAACATGCTGACCGAAATCCAGGACGAAAGAGACAAGGTTTATAACAGTGGCGCAACCAAGGGGGGGGGGGGGGGGCTTACCGGGCTGCAGCCCCCCCCCCCGAGCGAGCTTAGCTCGGGTCGTCTACCTACTTTTTACAAGAAAAACAGACTCATCACTACCTAAGATAGGTAAAATTACACAAAAATTGAAACGAGGCTGGCTGTTTTCGTGATTTTCTGTTGTGTTTTTTATTTTTCTTACTTAAAAACAAAGCATCATCATTGAAAAAAGGGCGTGGCACCCAAAAATTTTTCGCCTGCGGCGCTATTTTTATTTTGGCACCCCCCCCTCAACTTATTTTCTGGTTGCGAAACTGGTTTATAACATGTTTAAGGTAGATTCCAACAATTTTTTTGACAATGATAATGCTTTTGAATTAATTATCGAAATTTTGGGTAAAACTTACAAAATGCATATTGATACTGGATCTTGTGTTACGACTATAAATAAACAATTTTTTGACCGAAATTTTAGAAATTTTTGATATCTTGCTAAAAGCTTATACGGGATCCATTATCAAACCATTAGGATATTTTAAAGCGAACATAACTGCAGGAAATAAAACAAAAGTTGTAAAATTTTATGTTGTTAAGAGTGGTGGACCATGTCTGCTAGGTAGAGATTTCTTAAGTTATTTAATATCTCTGTAAAGGTAAATAAAGTGAACAGCTTAATAAACATAAAAGGTACCTTATTAAAAAAATATTCTGATGTATTTACTAACAAGATTGGAACATTTAAACACGACACTGTATCTTTACCCATAGATCCTACAGTAAAGCCCATATTCCTTAAACACAGACCAGTTCCTCTAGCATATAAAAAGAAAGTAGAAGATCAAATAGAACTCATGGTAAAAGAAGGTATTTTGGAGCCAACGATGACTTCAAAATGGGCGACACCTATAGTGCCTGTGAGAAAAGCAGATGGAACCGTAAGAATATGTGGTGACTATAAAGCAACTGTCAATAACTGCCTAGATAAAACTATACATTATCCCTTGCCAAGAATTAACTAAATTTTTGATCAACTGTCTAAAGGTAAGGTATTTTCCAAACTTGACCTCGATAAAGCATACACTCAGTTTTTACTTGATAAAGAATCACAGGAGGCAATGACTCTTACAACACATATGGGTATATTTAAACCTCGTAGAATGCTTTTTGGTGTATCACCAGCAAGCGCTATTTTTCAGATAAAGATTGAGCAGGTACTCCAGGGATCGCAGGGTGTGGCTGTCTTCGCAGACGACATCTGTGTCACCGGAGAGGACATTAAAGCTCATCTCAAAAACCTGGAAGCCGTATTGCAGAGGTTAAGAGAGGCCGGACTGACAATTCGCCCGGACAAGTGCAAATTTATGGACGATGAGGTCGAATACTTGGGACATACCATAGGCAGGGAAGGACTCAAGAAGAGTAAGAACAAGGTAGCTGCAATAGAAAACGCACAAAGGCCAACAACAATTACTCAAGTAAGATCTTTTTGTGGACTAGTCCAATATTATTCAAAATTTATCCCTAATTTGGCTAGTATTATGAGCCCCATTTATAATTTATTAAAGGTAAAAGTAAAAAAAATGTCTGGAATGACAGATGCGAACACGCATTTATATTAATAAAGAAATTAATAAGCGAAGATATTGTGTTAAGTCATTTTAACCTGCAAAAAACAACAATTTTAGAGACTGATGCATCAGATGATGGTTTATCAGCAGTCCTACTCCAAAAAGAAAAAGATGGCACGGAAAAACCTATAGGAATGGCTTCAAGGACTTTAGGCCCAACAGAAAAAAAAGATGGCTATTATTGACAGAGAAGCGGCAGCCATAATATTTGGATTGAAATATTTTCAACAACTATTGGTAGGACATCATTTCATAATCAGATGCGATCATAAACCACTTCTGGGCTTATTTGGAGAGAACAAGAGTATTCCACTAAGAAGTAGAGATAGACTACAGAGGTGGGCACTGTATATGTCAGGTTTCGATTATGGAATAGAGTACATTCAGGGAAAAAATAATTTTGTTGCAGATTGCTTATCTAGGTTGCCAGATAAATTTAACACACTTCCACCTGATGTAGGCGAAGTGGAGCCGGAAGGATATGTATGTTTTGCAAATACGGTAGATAATTGGCCTCTGGACAGCAACAAGATACCTACGTAAAGAAACGAAAAATGACAAAACGCTATCAAAGATTTTGTATTATTTACAGACATCATGGCCTAGAGATTCCAAAAACACATCGGAAGACATCAAACCATATTACTCCAGAAGAGAAGAGATACATGAAGAAAATGGAAACATTGTGTGGGGACATAGAGTGGTCATACCTCAAAGCTTGAGAGAAGAAGCATTAAATCTACTCCACACAAGCCATATGGGAATTGTAAAAACAAAACAACTAGCTCGATCCTACCTCTGGTGGCCTGGTCTAGATGATGCCATAGAAAAAAAGGTAAAAGCATGTAATGCATGTCTAAAAACACTACCAGATCCACCCCGAAGCGTACTGACACCTTGGACTATTGCAACTAGGGCATTTCAAAGAGTACACATTGACTATCTGCAGTTAAGAGGCAGGAATTATCTTATTCTGACTGATGCTTTTAGCAAATGACCCGAAGCAATAGACATACCTAACATGACAGCTTCAGTATTAATGAAAGAGCTAAGAAAAATATTTGCACGTTTCGGCTTACCAGAATTGGTATGCTCAGACGATGGGAGGCCTTTTACAGCTTCTGAAACACAATATTTTTTTGCTAGGAACGGAACAAAACACATCACGATACCCCCCTTCAATAGTCAAAGTAATGGAGCTGCGGAGAACTCTGTAAAGACATTTAAAAGTAAAATGAAGGCTGCAATCGAAGATGACAATAATAGAAATATTAGCTTAGATGTACTAATTCCTAGATTTCTTTTAAATTATAGAAACACACCCCATTGTACTACCAAATACACTCCTGCAGAGCTCATGTTTGGAAGAAAAGTAAGAACACTGCTAAACCAACTGAGAGATACCACAAACACTGACCAAATGCAAGAAATTCATCAACAGGCAGTTAGAAACATGGAAAAAGCTCAGGAAGCCCAAATAAAGTTTAAAAAGGGGAGAAAAAGAGATTTTACAGTGGGAGAAAAGGTTATGGTAAGAGATTACAGAAGTGTAAACAAAAAACACTGGACTGAAGCGACGATCGAGAAGAAATTGGGAAAAACTGTATATTTTTGTAGGTTGGAAACGGACCAACTATGGAAACAACATAATAACCAGATAATAAGGAGATTGGTGAAGGAGGAAGCTAATAGCGGAGAAGCTGAATTTATTCAACAGAGGAACAACGGAAGAAGAATCATCACAAACCAAATCATGCCACGCCCGGAAACAAGTAACAGAACAGTAATATCAACGCAGCACTTTCAACTTTCAACTGACAACAATCCTTCAAAATCCGAGGCATCCCTTATACCCGCTCACATTCACTCTACACAAAACGCACAACACATTGATACTAATAATGTAACTTTTGATTCACAAGTTGTCGATAACAATGTACAAATAGAGCGCTGTAAGGGGGTACCAGGTTGCGCGAATCAAAGACCAGCCAGTACGCCCTTGCAGAGCACCACAGATGGGTTACATAATCCATCCAATATTGAGAGCACTGCGGAACAGGGTGGCTGTCCCAATAGTCCCGAAGTAAGGATAATAAAACAATTTATATAATGATAAAGGTCAAGAGCAAAAGCAAATTCCACAGAAGGACATTGGGAGCGCCAAATCGAAACCGAAGCGCTCGACAAGAGGTACACTACCCTCAAGGTTTAAAGATTTTATAAACATTGATTAGGAACCCTGTAAATGTTCTACAAAGATAAAAAAAAAAAACAGTAGGTAGGAAATAGTGGATTTAACAGGGAGGGAAATGTAATGTCTCGGGTACATTCACCATATAGTCAGGAAATGTGAGTCAAAGCGCGCGCACATGACGCATTAGATTCTCCTTCCAACCGGTCCACAAGGGTAAAAAGGGCAGTCAGAGTTAAAGGTTCAATGTGATCAACAGCCATGTTTGTTAGCCTATGAAAAAGTGATCGTTCCTATACAATTTTTGTCTTAAGTGTAATAAATGGTTGTTAACGAAAAGGTGTTTGATTCCCCTAAGCTCCAGACAACACAATAAGTAACAATTTATTGTATGTTGTGTTCAAAATATACCAACAAAGAAATGGCAGACATTAATTTCATCTATAGAATGGCTCACGGTAATGCACAAGTCGCAAGACGAATTTATCAGGCGCGATTTTCTGAACTGGCGGTTTCACACGTCCAAACTTTTATTAATATTCACGCAAGACTTTGTGAAGCTGGCAGTTTTAAAAGAACACCAAATATCCCAGGAAGGCCTGTGAGAGTTCAAACAGTTTAGATTGAAGAAGCCGTGTTAAATAGAATTGAAGACCCGCAAATTCCCAACCAGCCCGCACCTCATTTCAGCAATATCTCTGATATATTTCAAATGTCTCCAAAAAACACCATTTCATATCAATATTTCTGAAATAATTCACGAATCAGATTTCATTAAACCCAAAATCTATATTATTATTTTCTGTGGTGGTGATTATTATAAATTATTTTTTAGCAAAAACATAATAATATGTAATTATATAAGCATTCATTTATTATACCCGTATGTTCATGAAGTGGAAATTATTTTGGCGGGGAATTTTTCATAGAACATTTTCAAAATCAAAGCAATTCGCTTGACAGTTGACACACCCTGCCCTTTACACTTGACGGAAGACGGACCTGATACAGTAATAGTATAGAAAAACCAAACTGTTCCCCTTATTTTATGTTTTGTGTAATGCTCAATTAACTATTATTATTATTAGGCATTATTATTTGTAGGTGAACTAAGGTATAGTTGGAGTCAAGCAAATATTTGACGCGTGACACTTCCATCTTGTCATATTTGTCCAATACTAGGTTATTTCGATTTCACCAACTTCATTACAGCTGATACTTAGTCAGGGCCGGACTGACGAATATTGTTATTTATAAACCTTTGCAGAAAATGATTGCTGGGAAATTGGTCTAAGAATATGAATTATAATATAAATAAATTTGTTTTGATAAATTCTGTGCATTGTAATGGTGGGATTCAGGATTGACCATTAATATCACAGGTCTTAACAAAAGCAATCTTAGTAGTGTATAACGATTAGTAGTGTATAACGATTAAATTAATAAATAAAATGCGGATCTGCAGCCCATATGATTTGACCAAATCGACGAGAAGGTAACTCGGTTTATGTATATCTCTTTTTAGTCATATAAAAGGATAAAGATACAAATACTTCGAGTGGGTGGTAATTATTATAATATAAATTAGCCATTAGTAACTTTTATATTATGAGTGGCCTGCCGTATTTGACACCCATGACAATATGGAAGTGTCACGCGTCAAATATTTGCTTGACCCCAACTATACCTAAGGCTCTATTTTAATAATGGGTAGATATAATAGGTACTTATCGTAGGTTAGCTTAGGTTAGTAGTTTATTTATTATACTAGAGTTGTTAATTAGAATATTGAACAGTATAGGGACAGAAGGAGAAGGAAACATTTTTAAATTACAAAAACTTTAAGAGAACAATAAAAGATGCAGTAAGGCACCACCACCCCTCCGGGACAGAACTAGAGGTACAGGAAATTGTCGCACTGTGGCTGTCGCAGTGCAAACTTCGTTGGTCCCGTGAAATGTCAGAACTTTGAATACCTATATAAGATATACAGTTGATAACAAAGTGTGGCTAAACTTTTCTGTATTTATAACGAAATATGTATTTTTAACTGTATTTATAACGAAATATGTATTTTTAATGGTGTTTATGTATCAAACATTGAGAGGCAGTGTCCTTGATATTTTAGGGATTTGTATTTTTCGTACCAGGGACCTATAATGTATTACCCACATAATATTATGATTCACGCTTAAAATTATTAGTTTTCAGGCCTCATAAGGAAGAATTTTAGAGATAAATAAGAATTCCGTCTTCAACTTTAACGAAAAAATCAATTATACTTCGATAGCCCCGTCCTCGAGATCACACTGTAGTTTATGCTTCTCAGCACTTCTCGGCGTAATGTTTACAGAAAGGAATTCGGTGCTTCACAGCCGCTGCCCCGCGACCTGCCCGCCAGCTTATTCATTATGTTTCTTACGCTGACGGTGTAGACACGTTTGCAGGAAGTTAAAGTGAAAAAGTGTGAAAAGTGATGCCGAAATCAAGAAAAAGACAGTTAAAAGCCTTTAAAACAAAAATAAAGAGAAAAATGAAAAAAATTACCGACCTGTTGGAAAATTTTTCCTCAAGTAAGTACACTTACTAATTTTTTGTGCTTTTTTAAACTGTTTTTTTAGGTGTTTTCACAGCAAATTCATAACGTAGGTTTTTCTTCAGCAATATACGTGGGTGTGGCTTGTAAATATGAGTAACATCTTTTTACACCACTGTGGAGATAACACTCCACATACTACCCCAAAAAATCTGTCCTTGCCAAGTGAGACAAGTAAACTGAGTAAAATATTTTTACAGCCTGGCCAAGGATGGCACGTAAAAATGAGTAAAATGTTTTTACGGCCACAACACATACAAATGATTTAAATATATAGTGAGCATAAACCCTTACATATATTTATCTAATTATAATTAACCTGAACCAAAATTAATTTTTTCAAAGTCAAAAGTATCAGGAATAATATCATATTACTTTCTTTCATCAACATCTCACTATAAACATCCGGATGTTTATCTTAGCATATTGCCGACGCGACGTTGGTGCTGATGACGCAATGTTATTTGAAGTTTGCTTTTAACACATTAAATGTTTATGGGTTCTCGTTAAGCTTTGAAAGAAGTACAGGGTGCAACAAAACAATTAAAAAAAAAATATATTCTCTTTACTATTGAAATTTATTTTTCTTCACCAGGCGATAGTGATTCAGAAAGTTCACAGGAAGGCTCAATAACACCGGATTCAGAAGAATCAATGCCAGACCAGAATACCGGAACCATACAACCGGCATTTAAAATTGCAGACCAACAAGACCCGCTAGAAGTTCTCTTGGGTTCCCGTCCTACAAAAGAAAACATTGAAGGACCTGCCATAGCGGCTGACTTAGCCGTTCGTTGGGAGTCATATTTATCTTTAGGTTTGGATCAAGAGACTAGAAAGTCCTTACTGGAACAGTGGAACGTTCCTAGTAACTGCAAACTTTTGACTGCTCCTGGTCTGAATCCCGAGGTTCAGAGTTTATTAACTCCATCTGACCTCAAAAGAGACAAATTTTTACAAAATTTGCAAGACCTACTCGGAAAAGGCCTTAGTGCCACGGGCATCGCCCTAACAAAGATTTTGGAAAACCGAGATTCTGTGGATGCCTCAACAACCCAAGCTCTAGCAGATTCGGGTAAAATTTTATCAGACTTATTTCACAGCATGTCAGTTCACAGGAAATTTCAATTTCATACATTTTTTTCTGACAAAGTCAAAAAAATTGCCATTCAACAAAATGTAGATTGTCTTCTTTTTGGAACGGACTTCGCAGAAAAATGCAAATCAGTAAAAACAGTGGAGGCAACAGCCTTAGAAATGCTTAATCCACCAAAAAGGGAAACTCAACCACGCCCCTCCCAAAGTCGTTTTTTATACGCCCATCAACGTCCACCCTTCAAGAAGACCTACCCAGAAAAAAGAGGAGGGGGAACAGGTATGTCGCACAACACCAGAACCGGAAGTCGTGGAGATCCAACAGGAACACATCAGAGAGGTTTCCGAAATCCCAAGACAAGAGTCGCCGCCCGTACTAGAGGTAGGCTATGCAGGTAGAATTAAAAACTATCTTCATAATTAATTACTCAAAACAAAAAAAATTTATCGTGGGTCACCGGGTACAAAATTCCTTTTATAAAACGACCCAGGCAAAAAATATACCCAAAAATAAACTCTGATTCAAAATTTAAGAAAAGTATCGCCGAACTCGAAAAAATTGGTGCAATTAAAAAAAGCAGGCACTGCAAAAACGAATACATATCATCCTATTTTTTAGGGAAAAAACCAAATGGTAAAAACAGGTTTATTTTAAATCTTAAAAAACTCAACACTTACCTAACTTGTCCACATTTTAAACTGGAAGATTTCCGAACGGTTAAAAACCTCATATCTCATAACTGCTATATGGCAAATATAGATCTAAAAGACGCTTATTTTCTTTTACCAGTTGAAAAAAGTTATAGAAAATATCTTAAATTTCAATATAAAAACCACATATATGAATTTACATGCTTACCATTTGGTTTATCTACTGCTCCATTTGTCTTCACAAAAATATTCAAACCTATTGCCAATCACCTAAGATCTTTAGGGTTTGCTTCAGTTATATATTTGGATGACATTTTACTCTTTGGAAAAACCAAACAATCTTGTATTAACAACATTCAGTATACCACTCAATTACTCATCTCACTAGGCTTCTTGATAAATACAGAAAAAAGTAATTTAAAACCAACTCAAAGTATAAAATATTTAGGCTTCGATTACGATAGTAAAACGCTGACAATGTCAGTACCTATAGAAAAATGTAAAAAGATCTTATCACTAATAAAATCCATTAAGACCAGGTCAAAAATTAAAATAAGAGATTTTGCAAAATTTAGGCACTTTGGTATCAATCTGTCCTGCCATTCCCTATGGCTGGGCACATCTAAAATACTTTGAAATAGAAAAATACAAGGCCGTAAAACAGTCTTTTGGCAACTATGACAGGACAATGGAATTACCAAAATACCTACAAACTCAATTTTCTTGGTGGTTGAAAAATCTTACCGAAAGTAAAATAAGTTTATTTGAAAAATCATATATCTTAACAATCTATACGGATGCCAGCAGCTCTGGATGGGGCGCATCTTGCGGAAAAACAATTACCTGGGGGTTCTGGAACATCCAAGAAAAAACTTGTCATATCAATTAGTTAGAATTGCTAGCCGCTTTTAATGGTTTAAAATCCTGCGGGAAAAAATATAATAACTGTCACATTTTGTTAAAAATAGATAACACAACTGCAATATCCCATATAAATAGAATGGGGGGTATAAAATATCCAGAATTAAATAACATAACTCAAAAAATTTGGCAATGGTGTGAAAAGCGAAAAATTACCATTTTTGCATCCTATATAAACACAAAAGATAACTTTTTAGCCGATAAGGCGTCTCGACAAAAAAATATGGAAACAGAATACTCTCTAAATATCACAGAATTTAATAAGATTGTAAAATCCTTCCGTAGGCCAGAAATTGATTTATTCGCGTCACATCAAAATACAAAATGCGAATTATTTGTCTCCTGGCACCCAGATCCACTCTCATATTCCGTAGATGCATTCACAATAAACTGGTCCAAAATATTTTTTTATGCTTTTCCACCATTTTGTCTCCTCTCTAGAGTCATAAATAAAATAAAAACCGAAAAGGCTAAGGGTATCTTAGTATTTCCTATCTGGAAATCTCAACCCTGGTTCCCTACGCTAGAGGACCTTAGGGTATCAGAACTGATTATTTTGCCACAACACAAATACTTATTAATTTCTCCTTCTAGGGAACCACATCCCTTGTAGAAAAGCCTTACCCTGGGTGCCGCAATACTCTGCGGCTAGCTTACATAGAAAAAGGAGTTCCAGGAGCCGCCATTGATGTTTTAATATCTTCCTTATCTGAAAATACATTAAAACAATATAATTGTACCTACAAAAAATGGTGGCTGTTCTGCCACGGTAATGAAGTATTCACGACAAATCCAAATAATATTATTGCTTTTCTAAATACCGAATTAAAAAAAGGCGGTAATTATAACACCCTTAACCAACATAGATCTGCCCTGAATACTTTGTTACAAATCAGTGATCACCCAAATATATCTAGATTTATGAAGGGCGTATTTCGGACAAAACCAGTTTTTCCGCGATATAATGAGATATGGGACCCAAACTCTGTATTAGATTACCTCGAGACTCTAACACCCCTTACATCATTATCTCTGGAAAAACTGACCTATAAACTCGCAGTTTTACTAGCCCTAACATCCAGTCAACGTGTACAAACACTCACAAAAATACAACTAAGTAACATAAGCCACTTTGATGACAGGGTAGAAATAATTATTACAGATATTATTAAAACATCAAAGCCAGGGAAGTGCCAACCAAAAATAGTACTTCCTTATTTCCACGAAAAACCAAATCTGTGTATAGCATCCCTCTTAAGCTACTATATAAATTTTACAAGCACGCTACGAACAAAACATGATAAACTTTTTATTACCATTAAAAAGCCACATCACCCAGCTACATCCCAAACTGTGTCAAAATGGATTAAAAAAGGCTTAACCTTGGGGGGTGTAGACACCTCAATTTTTAAATCACACAGTACCCGACATGCAGCCACCTCGGCAGTTTTCAAACGTGGCTTAAATATTGAAAACATTAGACGAACAGCAGGGTGGAGTACAAAGTCAAATACATTTAACAAATTTTATAATAAACCAGTTCTAGAACACTCAAAATTCGCAAAATGCTTAATAAATAACAAAATAACTTAAAAGGGCATGCTACAGGTACTTTAAGTTCTATTACTAAACAATCATTTTTCTTTTATGTTTATGTTTTCTGGTTTTATTATGATTATTATATAATTAAAAAAAAAAAATTATATATATATATTTTGTATCAAATACACTATTATATTGCATTAGTTAGATTGCAATAAATCTTTTAATATTATATTACAATTACAAGTTTAATTTGTACCTATTGTTTTGACAATATTATACTTTTAAATTTCAACCTGTTTTTTCTTACAATTTGTCAAATATTACCCCTCATTCGGATCGTGGGAAAACCTTTCAACATCTACAGTGTGATCTCGAGGACGGGGCTATCGAAGTATAATTAGAGGTTAAACGACTTACCTTAAGGAAGTTCAATCCTCAATCATACGAAGAGATCACACCCACCCGCCACAAAAGCCCAAATTTCCACGCTCTGAATGGAAACATAATGAATAAGCTGGCGGGCGGGGCGCGGGGCAGCGGCTGTGAAGCACCGAATTCCTTTCTGTAAACATTACGCCGAGAAGTGCTGAGAAGCATAAACTACAGTGTGATCTCTTCGGACGGGGCTATCTCGTATAATTGAGGATTAAACTTCCTTAAGGTAAGTCGTTTAACCTCTAATTATATTCAATAGCAAAAAACTATTTAACCATCTGCCTTTAAATATCAGAATGATTGAAAATCCTATTAAGTTTAAAAGACAAATAAAAATGCTATTGGTTGGAAAGGCCTACTACTCTGTTGAAGAGTTTTATAATGATCGTTTGGATTAGTTTTTACTCGTGTTGTACATTGAAATTTTTTTTTACTATTATGACGTTTCGATTCTCTACAACTTACCTTTTCTGGTTGTTATATATAGTATTTTTTGTACTCTTTGTAACTACGTTATGTCGACTAAATTAGATTATTATTCAATATCATCGTGTCGCTTTGTAAATAACATTTTGTTTTATTACAATAAAGCTGTTTTTGACTTTGACTTTGACTTTGAATCCTATTTTGTATATTCATATTTAATAATAATAGTTTTTTTAATAAATATACTTAATATTGAATGATATATTATTCCATTTTATATAATTTCAGAAATATTACAAGAATTTTTTTTGCAAGATTTCTGAAAGTATATGTGCCTCTAATTAGAAATATTTCAGAAACAAAATTAGATATTACTTTTATAGGTTTCCGAAACATTTCACCAATAAATCATAAATATTTTGGAATATTAATGGAATAATTAAAATCATTCGGGAAAATGAATATGAAATATTTCTGAAACAAGATTGTGCTGTGTGGGTGGGTGTGGATGAACTTACACACAAAATTGTGCGGCAAATTTTAAGATCTGAACAACTTTATCCTTATCATATGCAGCGTGTGCAGGCTCCATTACCTAGTGATTTTCCCCTAAGAGTAGACTTATGCATTTGTTTGCGTAATAGATTATTAAGTACCCCGGATTTCTTAAGCCATGTGCTTTTCACAGATGAAGCTTCGTTTTCTCGAAATGCCATGCCATCATTAACTCTCACAATAACCTTATCTAGGCTGAGGATAATCCCAATCCTATCATAGAAAATAAATTTCAAGTTCAATTTTCTCTGAATATTTGCGTTGGAATTATCGATGATCACCTTATTGGACCTTGCATTCTTTCACAAAGACTTACTGGCGAGGGTACCGAAGATTTTTGGAGCACGACTTCCTGAACATTTACAAGAAGTTGCTTTAGAAACCAGAAATAACAGGGTGTGGTTGATGCACAATGGAGCACCACCACCACCACACTTTAGTTTGGTTGCGCGTCAATTTATGGACGAGAATTACCCTAACCGTTGGATAGGAAGAGCGGGACCGCAAGCCTGGCCTCCCAGATCACCAGATTTGAATCCTTTGGATTATTTTCTGTGGAGTCACTTGAAGTCACTAGTTTACAATTCTAGTCCAAAATGAACAGGATCTAAGGAACAGAATATTTGAATCGTTTAATTGAATTATTAATCAGACACCTGGTATATTCGAAAGAGTTCGTTAATCAATGTTAAGAGCGCAGTTGAATTGCTCAGAATCGCACACAAAATCAGCTAAAAGTTTAAATTCTATATATTATTCGTAGATGACGGTAGATGTATGATATCAGCAATATATTTCTAAAAATAAATGTGAGATCTGTAATTTACCCACCCAACAACTTTATAAAGTCGTCGATAGATGAATTGCTTTTAAGGGAGTACATAGTTTACTATTGTACTAACTATTTAAGTTTAGATTGTACTATACTAAATTATACCAAAGACAACTGTGACCAGCTCCTATATAACATAATATATAGCTAATTTCAACTGTGGTATGTGGTAATAATAATATGTTGACTTGATGAGTGGTGCACTTTTTAAATATTCTGCTATACAGGGTGTCAAAAAAGTCTGATATATTACAAATAATTTCTACAACTACTTAAAATATTTTTTGGACATTGGTATGTCGATATATAGTTTAAAGCTGCACCCTTTAGAAGGATAAAACCTTATCTGTTACTATACTATATAGGGTTGGTCAGCAAAAATATAATCTCTTTTTATTTCAAATGATCTGAATATTTTTGAAATTTCAAATAGTGCCTTATAAAAAAAAAAATTTATGGTAGGCTGCTATTGCTGGGTTCATCTGTCAAACTAATAGATTTATGTAAATTCAAATTAAAACAATTAATTTTTTGAAATATTATATACGCTGTAAAAATGCCTTACGGGAATTTAGTGAAAGACTAATATGGCAAAAATTTTGAACATCTCATAAAGTAGGTGTTGTTCATTTGTTTAAGGATTTCTTATTTTTATTGTGTATAATTTTTTAAAATTCGATTTCATTCATTTTAGCACAAACACCCATTACATTCTTACATCATTTTTACTTTGTCTTTTAATGGACTATCTAAATCTTCAGAAATATACAGGACGTTCCATTTAAACTTTGGAGTTGGTATTCTCCTCACCAACCCTGTATTACACTTAGTTACAGGTTAGTTCATGGTTGTATCCTTCCAAGTTGTGCCGTTGGAATTACATTTATATACACATGCCAATTTTCAAACAATGTATTTGGTATAGTTTTTGAAAAATTTGCAATACCCCAGACTTTTTGGCGCCCTGTATAGGATAACTAGTGTTACAATGTCAGGTTTCCAAATGTCGTTTATTCGGCATCACTCAGTGATGTAATGGACTTATTACATTACTCATTTTTAATCAAACTATGATTTTTTTTTGTTCCGTCAGTCACTGTCATTTTTTGTGTAATGCCCCTCCCCGTATGACCGCGCCTGATTACAGCACTCGTGTGGTTACTACGACTCGGTCTACGTCCAATGGCGCTTTAAACCTATTGTCTTTTTGTCATGTTTTTCAAGTGGTTTTGGCATTTAGTCACAGTTCGGAAAAAATAGTATTTATGATGCCAATCATACAAATAGCTAACTGAAATCGGGAAGTTAACCGACGCTGTGTGAGTGAAACACAATCGCCAACGACAACGGCAATCGTAACTGCAACGGCTATAATCTTTTTTTATCGTATCGTAATCGTAAAAGTTGTATCACTAAAAAATATTTAATAGTTAGTTAAAGTTACAATTGGTATAGAAATCACGCATTACAATAAGTACAGAAGTAACACCCTAGGTATACACTCTATAGATTATATTTATATTTTCGCAATTTTAGTCAGAATAAATGATTTAATGTTTAGGGTAAGGTAAACAAATTATCTGAAGGAAATTAAGTTGCAGCAGAGGTGTTTTAAAAAGAAATTGTTGATATACCCTACAGTTAATAAATACAATTTTAAAAAACTCTATACCTATATAATTATGTATAGTATAATCTCTACAATTCGGTAATCCCCACAAATTTGTCTGTCAAAAATTAAGGATAATATAGGCCTGGGTAGTTTTAAATTTAGGTATATAATATGTATAGGTATATATATATGTATACGAATATACACCTAACCTACAGAAAAGCATCAGAACCTTTTTTTTTAAACCTGGGCCAACCCTGAATACATTGCGTGTTTTAATACCTAGGTAGTACAGTATGTCCACGGATGGGGTTTACAATAGGACAAATGGACTAAAAATTGAAAGATACGAAAAAAAGTCACTCTTAATAAACGTTTTTGCTTGTCTAGAAAATACGATTCAATACGACCAAATCTGCGGTCAAGCCATTCTCTAACCTCACGAGTGAAATGGGCTGGACAACCATCTTGCTGAAAATACATATTTTGTCGAAAATTTAATGGTAGATTTTCGAGTTCATCATTGAAAAATGTATCCAGCATTTCTAAAATGATAATCTATTGCACGTGTTATCAAAAAAATATGGCCCTATGATGCCATAGATGGATATCGCGCACCACACGTTCACTTTTGTAAAATATTGTCTTCTCGTCATAATTCTGGGGATTTTCTAAAGACCAGTACCTAACGTGCTGGGTTGCAACGGTTTCATTGGTAGAAAATGTACTTTCATCAAAAAACATAATACATTTATAAAAATCAACATTTCCACTTAAAATTTTGTCTTCTATCCACAAGCAAAAATCAAGTCGTTTCGCGTCATCTCCCTCGTCCAATCTTTGATTAAAGTGCGGTTTATACGGATACAATTTATTTGCTTTAAGGATCTTCTGAATTTGACTTTTTTTCACAACTTCCAACTGAGTAACACGATTTCTAAGGGACGTCATAGGATTTTCTTCAACAGATTGAAGAACTAAGACTGTAGTAGCATCATCATGGTCGTATTACTTCTTTTTTTTTTTAGATCCAAAACCGAACCAGTTCTCTGGAACTTTTTTATTAACTTGCAGATTCTCATCCTAGCCTAGTTATTGGGATTCCTACAAATTTCTCGGTAAATTGTTCCATGACGTAGCGGTATGAAACTTGACCATCCCCATAACATTGTATTATAAAAACTCTTTGTTCAGTAGATATAGCATTTCTACTTAAATAATAACTTCATTAAATAAAGACATTGACAACAAGTACCTATCACCTTAAGTGTCATTATTATTTTAACTAGGTTCACCAGTCAGAGGTGTGCCAGCGAATACTTTTTGGGAAATAATTTTTACATAGGTAAACCTTTTAATGAATTGTTCTACTTCGGTTTGTTGTGTAGAAAACACATCCATTAAGAGTGGATTTTTTTCGTATCTTTCAAAATAAAGTAGGTATGCTTACTCTTAAGCAAAATAACATTTTTGCAGTTTCTACCCACCCTGTATAAAAAAATTGAAGTTTCTTGTGATGAATCGTATTTTCTAGACAAGCAAAAACGTTCATTAGGAGTGACTTTTTTTCGTATCTTTCAAAATAAAGTATATTTACTCTTAAGCAAAATAACATTTTTGCAGTTTTTACCCACCCTGTATAAAAAAATTGAAGTTTCTTATGGTGAATCGTATTTTCTAGACAAGCAAAAACGTTTATTAAGAGTGACTTTTTTTCGTATCTTTCAATTTTTAGTCCATTTGTCCTCTTGTAAACCCCATCCGTGGACATACTGTATAGCTACATGAGATTGCGTATGGAAAAAGTCGTAAGTATATACCTACTTAAAAAGTATTAAAATTGTGCACAACTATTAGTAAAACATCCAGTACCTATTTTTACAAATTATTAAACCACACTAAAGGCGGAAGGTTTAAATAATAAAACAAAAAATTCATACCTTCAAATAATTAGCTTTCGCTCACCCGGTATTATTATTTAGAACGCTTGAAAACATGAAAATGAGGTATTAAAATATGCATTGTCTACATCCAGACCAGTTTAAATGACTCATACGCAGGCGACACATATCACCGAAACCTCGAACGCATTCGGCTTCTTTCGGAGATACCCTGCCGGGAATTTCGAATGGGGATTTGTTCGTGGCGTCAGAAATAGGC
Organism: Polydrusus tereticollis; assembly: GCA_963920685.1. Lineage (NCBI taxonomy): Eukaryota > Metazoa > Arthropoda > Insecta > Coleoptera > Curculionidae > Polydrusus > Polydrusus tereticollis. The sequence goes on along the minus strand of OY987335.1, from coordinate 44,682,248 downwards.
GCATGTCGGTCGGAAATGTCAAACAAGATATTATGTTACGTAACGGATTGGAACATTATATTTCTTAACTCAACTAAATAATGCTGTAACTAATAAATATAGACTTTATTGGTTAAACAGGCGCTAACACGGCATCTGATTCACCTATTTGGTTACAATTCGCCTTTTTCAAGTTCACCGGCCAATTATTTACCAGTCCTTTTTGAGTCGATCTACTTTAAAAAAAAATAAAAGAGTTATAGAAAACTAAAAAAAAGTCATAAGAAAACTAGAAAAGTCATTAAGAAAAAGTGACCGAAACGGGGATCGATCACGGGACCTATGGCGTCCCACCTAAATGTTGCATCCACAGGACCACTCGATTACTTCCAACTTTTAGTTAATCTAGTAACCGGAGGGTTTTATTACTTTTTAAATACCTAATATTAGGTATGCATTGAGACCATTATTGCTTAATTATTAAAATTATTATCAACCGTAAATTTGTAGTTCACACATAGGGTAGTAGCGATTAAAATTAGTTAAGGTAGGTAAGGATTTAATTATTAAAAGAAAATATCGTTGTGAGAAGCTCTTCTTTTTTATTTAATAATTAAATTTACTTATGGAATGTCTGCGTCTCCTCATTTTTTGAATATTTTAATTCATTTTGTATACTGCATCATATACCTTGAACACTGTAAATTTTAGTACAATTATATGCAAAGTCGGGTAACCAAGAAAATACTACTATATTTGGGACACCCGTGCTGCTCTCTGGCATATAGTTACTGAACTAAGTTATCCATGCGATGGTGGTTGTCGAAGCTAACCGTTCGCCTAAAACTTCAACATGGCAGACAAAAATCGTCCCATATGTCATATTATTTACTAAAATGAGATCATTGACTGCAAACCGACGTTTTTCTTGTTGAAACTATGTAAATATGTTTGTTATAATATTACCTAGGAGCTTCACTATTTTTTATTTGATTCCGTGACAACAGATTTCAAATTGTTGCTATTTTTGTTAATTGATAACTGGACTATTTTGCAATATTTTATAATAAAAAATAGACGAACTCCCAGCCTCATGTTTTATCTTTAGACGTGCGCCATCAAAATGCTTTGAAAATTCATAGTTTTTGAATTGATCTCTTTTGCGTCAGGCTCTGCAATTGATTTCTTATTTAACTCCCCTCTTAAGGCGAATTGATGCATGCGTTGCAGTAAGCGGTGGTCATTTTTAGAAATTATTGTAAATGTAAATGTTATTAACTTATTTGTAGAAGTATTCTAGTCTTAGTCTTGTAAATGATCTAAGTTTGTCACATCACAACACAATCAATAAAAGACACATTTTTTCGCTAATTTTTCAAAAACTCGTAATGATTAAACTTCAAAAATTCCAACGAAGTTATAACTTTAAACCCGTTTGTTTTTCCAAAACGGCTGCTTTCAGCGACAAATAGTAAGAGTACCTTTTGTATGTAAAATTGAATGGAGAATAGATCTAGCTAGCTAGTTAAAAATGACATACAATGTGACACGAAAAAGTTATGGTTATTTACGAGGTTATTTATTAATTTATTTAAATCCAGGCACAACACTGTATGTGGCGCCATCCAACATTAAACAAAAAAATAAGTAAATAATTAAGTCTCTCATCATCAATACTCCCAGTATCCCGAATTTCATCAAATTGACATGTTACTGAACAAAAATATAATCAAGAAACCAAAAAAAGAATTTTTTTTTGGAAGCCCTGTATCTCAAGAACCAAGCCGTTGCGGACCCATGCTCATATGAACTTTTTATTTTGAAATTAGTCAAATATTCACCCTTTAAAGTTTGTACAAGTACTTAATAAACACCCTGTATAGTGACGAAAATATACAACCTAACAAATCGATTCAAATTTTGGGTGATATAGTTCAATGCATTGCTGCTAGGTAGACTTTCAGAGAATTCATGTTAACTTGTCTAAAGCAATTTCCAAATCATTTCTGTATATATCAAATTTTAAAATGATCTATATTTTACTCTAATTTAAAGATTCATGGTTTATAAAATCGATTCAAATTTTGGCGCGATTCTTTTTTTATGATAAGACAGCACTGCAGGCCAACTTTGTGGCGCTCTGCGAGCGGAGCATGTGCACAGAAAGCGATTCACGTTGGTCTTGACTCCTTGGAGATCATACTAGTTGGGAACAAGACTTCAGGGAGGTCGTTCCAGAATGATGACTTTTCTATTATTCAGATAAAGGAATTTTTGAACAGTATCTTTCGAGGAACACTAGGCCTAAACCACACACGGGTTGGCTGAAGTGGTTCCTCGTGTATTTCTACCATGTACCGCTCTGGGTGGAATCCAGCAGGCAACCTCAGTTGAAGAATTGCCATTGCCGGTACTCCAGCGATGGCCGAATTTGGGATTTATACAGGGTGTTAATGAATGTAAAGTGGATAACGTAGATATAGTGCTTGTCAAAATAGGAAAAAAATACTTATAAACATGCCTCATTTTTGATATACAGTGTGTCAAAGATTTAATTTTTTTAATTGGTTTTTGGAGTCTACAATAAAATGTGTAAATTGTCAGAGGTAGTATACAAAGTGTTACATTTTATGCGGTACCAACACTTTCACTATCCTGAACTTTTTTTGGGATACCCTATATAAATACTGATATAATATTTTGACTTCCCGTTCTTTTCTCATTATTTTCGATCCCTTACATTTTTATCGTATCTGTCATCGTTTTCTAGTAATTGGCGGAAAAAGCCGTCTATGCAAACCAAGTATTATCCAAGTAACAAAATTAAAAAAAAAGCAGTCAAAAGCTGTTGGGGTGTATAGAGGTTCTTAGTTCAGAAAAGTATCCGAAGCTTCTGCGGGGCTGGTTTAGCTATGGCTGGAACGTGGCTGTGCCAAGACATTTGACTATCCAAATTGAAGCCAAATAAATCAATTAATGAAGCCAAGGGAATCGAGTGCCCCGGCATGACTATATCTGGTTCTTTTTTAACATTAACTTTTTTAGAAAAAAAATTACCATCTGGGCTTTTTAGCGTTAAACTCTACTTGGTTACACTATCACAACAAGACAGAATTTCTTTCAGATCTTTGTTGAGATGTGCGCGACTTCTCGCTGCTTATAGAGATGTGCATTGGCAGTCGATGTTCGAACAAACAAAGTGCCTAAAAGATTAAACAGGTTTGCTGTCCTCAGTAAAGCTATATAGATATTTATTGTTAAGGTCGTTATACAAAGTAGAAAGAGGGTGGTAGATAATATAGAACCTTGAGGGACTCCGGCGTCCTAAGTCCTTCCATCGCCACTCGTAGAGAACGGTCTTTAAGAAAGCTAGACAGTAATGAACAAAATTGAACCGGCATATATGCTCACTTTAGTTGGGAGCCCCTCATGCCTTACTTGGTCAAACGCCTTGGAAATGCCCAGTGCTACCGCCTGGAACTTCCAATGAAGTTCTATTGCGTTAACCGAAAGCAATACGACTGGTTGATAGTTGATAAGTTATATATCGGCGCATGACTTAATCAAGATGAGTGGGATTTCAAGGCACTTCAAGGTTCGTTTAAAGGGACAGTATACATAAATTTCATGACAATCTCTAAAAATAGTTCAAAAATACCTAAGAGTAAATACGAAAACCGCAAGCCGCCACGGCATTTCGTTTTTAAACAGCGAGACAACGAAGTGAAATATCTATAGTGCGTGACGCCATCTCGATATCGCCAGTCGACCGGTAGAACAGTAGTTTTGAGTCGCCACGTTTCCGTAAGAATTACACGCGTCCTACAGATTGGTTTACGTTCGGTCTGCGACTGTTTTTTTGCCTTCATTGCAATTTTGCCTAACTGCTGTGTTGTCGGCTGAGCAATAATTTTATAAATTCTAACGCGACGCTGCATGGTTCTTCAAGACATGAAATGGAGCCGCGGCGATATGAAGTCTGGAAAAATCGAATAAACCGACATTTTCGGCCTAATCATAACCACGTCGCGTCGTTTGTTGTGTACATTTTAAAGACAAGAATCTTGTTTAAGAGATACCAGAAGGACCTTATGCCTCGGCATAAAGTTTTAGGAAGCTTTTCAAAAACTGCGATTTCTTGAAAACTAAACATTTTTCAAGATGTAAAGCTTTTGTAAGCTAGGTGAAGCCACAAGATATTAGACTCATCTAAAGACTTTTCCTTTTTGTCCTGTGTACTACACTTTAAAATGATATGATAGCCCGATAAGCTTAAAGAATATAATAATAAAATTAGGTTCTTAAGTGCATCGTAATATATTATAATACATGCGTCTGCGTTTCTCACAATGTTTATTACCAACTCTCTCTTGGTGTTGGCATTACCGCACAATTTCCGCCCCTACACCAAGTTGTGTCTTTTAATTTTGCCACGTTTTCGTCGGTATGCCGGTTGCCATGTTTTTTCTTCAGCTCACTTAATTCGTTCTTGACCTTGGTTCACAGTCAAAAGTCATCTTGCCTGCAAAATAATTTAAATACGCAAAATTTCCTTTGCATTCAAGTCCCAACGCATCGTAACGTCACGGACACGGATCGTAATATGAAACGCCGATGCCCGATGCCGAGTAGTCTGTGGTGCTGCCCTCGGACTCGGCGATGTCAAGATGACGTCACGCGTAATGCCGCTTAAACTTCCGTCGCTAATAATCCAAAAACTACGTATCGCAGAACTGCCGGAAAACAATCTCAGACATTCCCGATTCTACAGCGGAAATGTTCGGTGGAGTGTTTTCCTGGAAATTATCTATTGAATGTGAAGAGAAAAGTTAAGCCAATAAGTTTACTTTTTCCTGGGCTTTGGTCGCAATAGGACCATTAGAACGTGTTAGAGGTGGAATGGTTACCTTGGTAAAGTTCTGATAGATGACCTTAGCTTCCGACCAAAATGATCTTGATCCGTTACAGCATTCAAGAAGTTTGCCGTTGATTTATTGATTGCTTGCATTGGTTGTGTACTTTGCTTTGATTTATCTATTGCTTGCATTGGTTTGGAACGTTAACACCAATGACGACACCTCTGTCGTCATTGGTTACCACAGATGCTACAATTTTCAATGGTAGGGTTTTCACGGCATTGTGGGAAGGGCCCTTGTTTGAGAAGGGGTTGAAGACTTTCATGCCGGTAATTCCAAGAGGCTGTTCGGCACTAATTGGTAATTTGTCAGTGCCTAAATAAGGTTGTGGTCAGACGATCCTAACGGAGGATCCACGGTAACTGCGTTTAAGCCGAGGTTTGAAGTCAGGAAAATATTCAACAAACTAGCAAAATTGATGGCGACTGTTGCCGAGTCTTTATACATAGGGCAACGAAAATATGCAACCTAACAAATCAATTCAAATTTTGGTGAGATATAGTTCAATGCATTATTGCCAGGTAGACTTTCAAAGAATTCATCTTAACATATTATGAGAAAATTTTCTAAATAAGTTCTGCATTTACCAAATTTAAGAAAAATGTATTTTTTACTCTAATTTAGGCAGCCCTAACTTTCTTAATAGTCGATAAAATCGAGTCCCATTGTGGCCTGTTTTGTTTAACATTTCTTTTTCTAAATTGGATGGCATTGTGACTGGAAAGTTGATTCGCGTCATTATAAGTTTCAAAACTTTATGCTTTCCTATTTCTATTAAGAATTTAAGTTATTCTGACCAAAATATAAAAAAAAAAACGTATAATAAAGTGGAGAAAAATATACTGTATAATTATAGTAAATAAATTCTAATTGAGAAGTAGTATATTATACAGGGTGATTCAAAAGTACTTCGACAAACTTCGGGAGGTAATTGCCGGCAATATTTCAAGATGAAAAGTTCTTATAAACAGTGGTCCCTGGCGACTTCGTTACGGAGATACAGGGTGTTGAAATGTTAGAAGGAATGGTAATAATTTTTAAATAACTCCTTAACGAGTAATTTTTTTTTTATGAAATTTGGTGAATTAAATAAGCATCTCAGGACACTTATTTTCAAAGTAAAACACATTCGTAAATTTAACCAGTGGCGTCGGTACAAAATGTGGCTATCATATTTTTTGTGGAAACTATGCCTAACCTAACCACACCACTGACTTATTTGATTTTAACTTTTTTTTTATGAATCCCCCATTCAATTACAACAAAAAAGTTCACGTGTGTTATTTTGCTACGAGGGCCAGTTTAATGTCAAATGATTATTTTATTTGACTATACACAAATAGTAAAAAATATGTTTTAAATTCAAAGATTTATTATGTAAGGGGTAAGGTATAACATTTAATTTAATTATAATTAAATAAGTGCGTTGCAAAAATTAAATGATTTTTAAATAAATTGTTCAAAATGTCCACCTTCAGCCAAGATGCAGGCATCTAATCTCCTTTGCATGGAATCTCGTACGCGTGCTAAGATATCTGGTCTGTTTCTTATTATTTCAAAACCATCGATTATTCGGTTTCTTAGCACTTCTGCATTTTCGACTGGCGTCTTGTAAACGATTGACTTCAAATGTCCCCACAAATAAAAATCAAGAGGATTTAAATCTGGGGACCTTGGTGGCCACGGTTGATTTCCTTCCTCAACTCCCCTACCTATCCATCGATTTGGATAAATTTGATTAAGATGGGTCCTGGCCACTATGCTGAAATGGGCGGGAGCTCCGTCATGCATAAATCATATACGTCTTCGAGTTTCTAAGGGCACATCATCCAGTAAGGGAGGAAGTTCATTTTCCAAAAAATGTCGGTACGTCTCGCCATTAAGCCGAAGTGGAAGAAAAAAAGGTCCTATTAAGTAATCGCCAACTATTCCCCCCCACACGTTTAATGAAAATTGGTATTGAAAATTTCGTTCACTAACGGCGTGGGGATTTTCCAAAGACCAGATATGGTTATTGTGAAAGTTTGTAATCGCACTCTGAGAAAAATTTGCCTCGTCCGTAAAAAGTACATAATTTAAAAATTGGGGATTTTCAGCAAATTTTTCCAAAAACCACTGACACAAATTAATGCGCTGAGGAAAGTCCCTGGGTAAAGGAGCTTGTACCCTTTGAATATGGTACGGATACAACTGCTCATCGTGCAGAATTCTCCAAACTGTGGCTTGGGTGGAATTGAGAGCATCAGCAATTATTCGAGTGCTTGTATCTGGATTTTCCACTACAGCATTTAAAACAGCTTCTTCTAATTCTGGAGTTCGGGCTGTTCGCGGTCTTCCAGGAATGTCACGTGACCTCGCAAAACTCCCTTTTTCAGCTAAACGTCGGTGAAGATTTGAAAATGTTTCAGCAGCAGGCAGTACTCTGTTAGGATATCGCTCTTGATAGATTCGTCTAGCTGCTCGTGCATTTCCATCGGCAAGGCCATATACAAAATGCATGTCAGCTAAATGCGCATTATTTCTTAGGTAATCCATACCTTTTAAACAATACTATTAATATTCAATGAAAATGACAAAACTGAGAAATAAACCACATAAGCAACTAACTGTCAAATATGTTTTAATTCACGACAAATGCATTTCCAAAGCCGCCTTATCAAAATACAAAATATCAAAAAAGTATTTCCAAAGCCGCCTTGTCAAAATAGAAAATATTAGAAAATAACATACTATTCATACTAATAAATAAATATGCATGTCACTGAGAACATGTTATACTTAAATAGGCATCCTCAGATGCCTTCCTTTGGCATATACCTACATATTTGTTTATTGTAAGTATGTATAGATCTTAGTTAATATACTTAAATTAATATTTGAGTGTTTGATCAATTATTTAAAACATATTTTTTAATATTTGTGTATAGTCAAATAAAATAATCATTTGACATTAAACTGGCCCTCGTAGCAAAATAACACACGTGAACTTTTTTGTTGTAATTGAATGGGGGATTCATAAAAAAAAAGTTAAAATCAAATAAGTCAGTGGTGTGGTTAGGTTAGGCATAGTTTCCACAAAAAATATGATAGCCACATTTTGTACCGACGCCACTGGTTAAATTTACGAATGTGTTTTACTTTGAAAATAAGTGTCCTGAGATGCTTATTTAATTCACCAAATTTCATAAAAAAAAAATTACTCGTTAAGGAGTTATTTAAAAATTATTACCATTCCTTCTAACATTTCAACACCCTGTATCTCCGTAACGAAGTCGCCAGGGACCACTGTTTATAAGAACTTTTCATCTTGAAATATTGCCGGCAATTACCTCCCGAAGTTTGTCGAAGTACTTTTGAATCACCCTGTATAAATATTTATAAATACGAGAATTTGTTCTCTAACAACCTGCTAACACCTTGATGATTAGGTCGTATTAGTTAGTATATTAATGTATAAATTTTTGAACACTGTTGTTCAAGAAATACTAACCTGAATCACATTAGAACTACCATGTACCGCTCCAGGTGAAATCAAGACGGAAATATCAGGTGATCATTTGCCACACAAATGTCTGTTAGAAAGGCTCAAATCACGAACCTACCTTCAATGTTGTAAGCTTTAAAGGTTATTTGTCAGTTCGTAGTCGTCGACCAAGCGAATGGCAACGCAATGGCAATGGAATCCAGCAGAATTAAAGTATGTTAAGGAGCAGAAACGCAAACATGTAGACACTCTTCCAGCGAAGGTCTTATTTGGGCTCTATAGAGCGTCAAGAGTAGTTAAGGTGTATACAGGGTGGCCGCCGAAGTATGCGAGATACTTCGTATATGAATTATATGACTAATTTTAAGCAAAAATGATTCTTGTCACTTTTCCCGAATTCCTAACGGTTCTTGGTGGTGGTCCCATTGCTTGGTCACCGCGATCTCCAGATGGAACAACCAACTAGATTTTTTCATGTGAGGACATGTGAAGACACTTACCTATTCAATTAGAAAGTCTAAAAATAGGGACCAACTCATCCAGAATATTCATGCAGCGTTTTACGAGGTGAATAACAATATGGAGAACTACAACTGGGAACGAGAACTCCGACGGAGGATCGAGTTATGCATTGCACAAGGCGGTGGTCACATTGAGCAGCTTTCATAATTGCAATGTCATTACGCTTTTATTAAAATAAACCACAGCCCTATAATAATTTAGTTCATCTTCAAACCCCGTATTTCAAGAAACGTTAGAAATTCGGAAAAAAGTAAATAGAATCATTTTTGGTTAAAATTATTAATGGAATTCATATACGAATTATCTCACATACCGCGGCTGCCACCCTGTATTGATATTGTGCAAAACTCAGGTCCAAACAATAAATATAAATTTAATTTCCTCGAGTTTGATTGGCTTGATGAATTGGCTTGTTTTAATTTATAGGTATTTTTAACTAAAGTCATGGTAGTTGACAGTAGACAAGTAATATAAAAAGTAATTTTATTTATTACTGCAAAGTAAAACAGAAAAGAACAAAAATTAGACTTAGATTTTATTAAAGGCAGCAATATCCACGCTTTGGACCTAAAATAAAACAAAAACACTATAAGATTCACACAAAAATCTAAATGGCAAGTTAGTGATTGATTACAGTTACAAAGCGAATATTTAGAGCCAACAATTTTTACTACTAGAGGAAGTCATCGCTATCCTCGACTACACAGTACACAATTTGTTTACCAGCAACATTAGACTAAGCCTCAAAAAACTACCTTCAACATGTACCGGTCGAGTCAACGATTGCGCGGAGTAGTTTTATGCCTTGAAGATAAGTTTGTCGATACTAAACTGTTAAGATATGGTTGAATATTTTGCACATTTTAAAAATATTTTGAATTGTACTGGGTGTCCAGTTTTCGTATGTTTAACGTATTATCTGCGTTATTAGTAAAGATAGAAGGTTGCGGTTTTCGCGGCACTGTGTTACTTTTTTGACAAGCAAATGATGCCACAAACAGAATTTTCATAGCCCCCTTAGTTTTTTAGATACGGGGTGTTTTTGAAAATTTTGCATTTTGGGGACCCCCCCCCGTATCTCGGTTACGCTGCAACTTATCAAAAAGGTAAAAAATTAACTTATTAGTTTTTTTCACGTAGAGTCCAGTGGCTTAGTCAGATTTTTTCTATGTTTAATTGTTTTCGAGAAAAAGAGCAAACTTGCATTTTTTTAAATAGGACACCCTATATATTTTTAGCTATTATGATTTAGTTTATCACAAGCTTTTTAAAAATATATAATACTTTATAGCTCTTTTCAATGTGAAGCTCAAAATTTACATTTTTCAACAAATTTACATTTTTTTAAACGGCACACCGTATAAATTTAAGATTAAACAATTCAGATTGTCACAAGCTTCTCACAAATATACAACACTAATTTTAACAATATATACCTATAACAATAACTTTTATAAATATAAATAACAATTAACTTAGTTGTGTTTCACGTTCAAAAATTAAAAACTACAATTATTTGATGATTTAGGAAACTGTCTCATAAATATTGCTCAAACTGTTCTCCATTATGCCTAAGACATGTTTCACACAATATTCTGATTCGCCTCAGTGCATTTAAAATAATAAAAGGCCGTGCCTGTAACTCTCTAAAGGCTCTTTCAGTGGCTCATCTTAAATCTACCATCGTTTGGTACTGGACGGTATAAATTTTATTTTTTAGGTATCCCCACAAAAAAAATCCAAAACCATTAAATCGGGTGACCTGGGTGGCCATCTTACAGGTCCATGTGTTCTAATCCAGCGGCCAGGAAAATTATTGTTAAGATATGCTCTTACAATTTGAGCATTGTGAGCGGGAGCTCCGTCCTGTTGCAAATATAAGCTATTAAGATGAGCTAGGGGCACATTCTCTACTATTTCGGGCACAATGTTTTCCAAAATTGCTAAATATTTATTTGCAGTAAGACCGCCTTCAAATATATTATATAAAATTTTACTTCCCAGTATGAAGCATGAAACGCTAAACCCAAATCTGCCTTGCCGTTCCCGTGGAAATATAACATGTTGATTTTCCTGGCACCAAAACCTAGTATTTTGCCGATTAAATATACCGGCACTGGTAAAATGACTCATCAGACCATATAATCGTTCTTTTAAAATGATCTACGCGGCGCTCTGCGTCACCGAGATGTAAGTTTTGTACGACATGAAATATGTATGGCTTAAACGGTTTTTTTAGAATATTTTGAACCCTTGATTTTGTAACACCGACAGAACCTTCCACTGTTCTACAAGAACTACTTTGATTTGTTTCAATTGACGCCAAAACGTTTACTTCATCAATGTCCTGGTTTTCCTTATTGTTGTAAATACTAGGTCGGGGTTTGGAAAATGAGCCGACTTTAATTAAGTTTGATTTTATTTTTAAAAATATTCTTTTATCCGGCTGTCTTCTTTCTGAGAATCTGCGAATATTACGTTTTTATAAATTTTAAAATATGATGAAAAATATAAAAAGATGCCCATACCTGTTGAAATAAACTTCCGAATTTTCGTTACACTGAATAAAACAAACGAACATATCGTACTTTTCATAATTCTCGAATTTTGCATTCGCAGCCATAATTAAGAAAAAACTGCTATTTATTGAAACTGAATAGAAATAAAGAACAGAAAATGGATAACCTATTCTAACAGTAAATAAAGATTTTTTCCAATAACAAGCCTGTCATCTTTTGTTTTCCTAAATACCCGTCATGGCCTACTAAAAAAAAATGTAAATTTGTTGAAAAATGTAAATTTTGAGCTTCACATTAAAAACAGCTATAAAGTATTATATATTTTTAAAAGCTTGTGATAAACTGAATCATAATAGCTAAAAATATTAAGGGTGTCCCATTTAAAAAATGCAAGTTTGCTCCTTTTCTCGAAAACAATTAAACATAGAAAAAATCTGACTAAGCCACTGGATTCTACGTGAAAAAAACCAGTAAGTTCATTTTTTACCTTTTTGATAAGTTGCAGCGTAACCGAGATACGGGGGGGGGGGGGTGTCCCAAAATGCAAAATTTTCAAAAACACCCCGTATCTAAAAAACTAAGGGGGCTATGAAAATTCTGTTTGTGGCATCATTTATTTCTCAAAAAAGTAACAGTGCCGCGAAAACCGCAACCTTCTATCTTTACCAATAACGCAGATAACCCGTAAAACATACGAAAATTGGACACCCTGTACAGGGTGCGCTCAAAAAGTAGGGTGCCACAAGTTACATTTTTTTAAATGGAACACCCTATTTTTTAACAAATTTTTGAATTCTATATGTAATTCCATAAGTTTTTCATTACATATTTAATATATGAAAAAGTTAAAGTTTTCAAGATAATTAGACTTTTAATGAAAATTTGCCATTTGTAATCATCTATTTGTCGCGATTCATAATTTGTATCTTGAGTGAAGTAAATCAAAAAACATACCCAAAATCGGTCCAAAGTCAGCAAACTTCAAATTGAAAAATGTCACTTTTGTACATTTTTCTGCCATCCTATAGCTCGTCAAAAATTCTTCAACTTTTGTAAAGAATGTTCTATCCCAATCTCTAATAGTTTTTGAAATATTTTGATTTTTTGGGATTTTAAAATAAATCATGGTATCATCAGTAAGCGCCACAAATATAACATTGTTTACATTTGTTTTCTGTATAAAAATGCCAGCAAATAATGCCGCCTCTATGCGGCATGCATTGCGGCTTAAAATGTGAGGTTTCGGCGAGCGCCTAACTTGGAACTTAAAAGCCAGATGCCGCAGAGTACGATTCGTACAGACGTGAGCCGTCCTCGCATCTATTCCTTTTTAACGTAGTATAGATAAGAACAGAGCGAAGCCGTATCGGCGCTTCGTCAGTAACGATCAAAAATACTGTCAATAGGTCGAGTTTTACATGGTGATATCAATATCTAACTGATTCAGCCAATGAGAAACGGAAAATGGGCTTTGAAAGCCAATAGAATATCCACAAGAGGTAATTAGACATAACTTTCTTGGCGTCCACGTTGACTCTTAAAGTATTAACCCGGGTATTGTCGCTTCCTTTCGATACATTTTTTGCTGGAGTTGTTATACAAATATTTAAATGTGAACGATAATGTTATATTTGTGGCGCTGACTTTTACCTACTTCCTCTAGCGATTGAGGTAAAAACCTGTAGGATAAAAACCGATATTTTTACATTTACGCTAAACCGTAATGAACACACTGTGTTTGTAACTGTAGCCCCACAGGAAAAAATCCAAGATCACAAGACCTTGGTCATGCGACAAAACCTCCGCGGGATATTGCTTTGCTTTTGTAAATATCCTCGTGAAGTTCCTGATCTTGGTACGGGTGGTATTTACATTAGTGCGTTCGGTTTACCGTTGACTGTGACGTATCACACAGTAAAGCTGATTTAGGGCTACTAACTTGGGGATTCTCCTGAACTTGTAACAGTATTTCGAATTCTTTCTCACCATTTGCAGCTATTCCATTGAAAATTCACGTTTTGAAACACTGCCGGTTGAATCAGAACGTTCCATTAAATTTTGAAAACTCCGAGGACTGGGTGTTTGCCGCTCAGTATATTTCGTCCCGTATAATCTTTCGACAAAAAGAAAATTTCTATCTGCCTTACCAAACACAAAAATCAAATCGATTAATTATTTTTTTTTTTAATTCGTTTTAGGTATAGCTGGTCAATAAAATTTACTGTTGAAAATGCTTAACATTAAAACCCACATGATTCTTAATGTCATGCACCAACATTATTTTAATTTATTTTCCATGGCTACTGAGAACCATCGACAAAAATGCTACAAGAACAAGAAATTCCGAAAAATCAAAATATTTCAAATACGATTAAAGATAGGGATAGGACATTCTTTACAAAAGCTGAAGAGTTTTAAACGAGCTATGAGATGGCAGAAAAATGTACAGGGCGTTCCATTAACTAAGTGACATTTTTCAATTTGAAGTTTGCTGACTTTGGGCCTAGAAAGAAAGCACCCAATAAATGAGATTTTAAATATTTTATAGTGGGTATGTTTTTTTTTTTTGACTTACTTTACTCAGGATACAAATTATGTATCGCTCAGAATCAAAATTTAAATAGTATTTTCATAACAAATAGATGATTGGAAATGGAAAATTTTCATTAAGTCGAATTATCTTCAAAATTATAACTTTTCGTATATTAAACCAATAATGGAAAACTTATGAAATTACACGTAGAATTCAAAAATCCATTCAAATACAGTGGGTTCCATTTAAAAAAAATGTAACTTGGCGACACCCTACTTTTTGAGCGCACCCTTTACAATTCAAAATATTTTTAAAATGTGCAAAATATCCAACCATACCTTAACACAAAAGCTTAGTATCGACAAATTTTATCTTCAGGGCATAAAACTACTCCGCGCAATCGTTGACTCACCTCGTACTACATAAAGCCCAAATCTTTAAAGGTAAGCAATGTAAGGTAAACGTGACAAAAAAATCATTCCTGTAAATTTGTACGTTTTAGAAATTTATAAAAACATTAAAATATGTTTCAAATCAGGTGCAATCTTTAAAAAAATTATTTTTAATGCTTAAAAACATGACAGTATGATAGATGTTCCATTGTAGATATAAAAATGTAAAAAATTTATTATTTCTACCATAAACCGACGCATATGGAGTAGTATCGATAACGTAAAAAAATCCCTTCTTTGGGCTCGTCCTAAAAGTAGTTGTGCATATGATAAAATATTTCACAATTGTCTTTAGTTTAGAAACACTTTAATTCACTAAAAATCCAGAAATGCTATTAACAAACACTAAAATAATTTCGGAAGCTCATTTTTTATTACTTTTCAATATCAATTATTGATTTGTTAAAAACCCATAAGGTTCCTCTAAGGAAGAAAAAGGATGTCGGAATATATTATCTATATTACCATGACTTTTTCTAGTAGTAAAAATTCGTGATTTAGAACAATTAGTGAATTTGGTGTCAGTTCAACAATATTGAATGTTTGAATGCTTGAAACAGTTGATGTTTTAAACATCATCTATCACCGCATATTTGAATTAAATCTGTTATAATATAAGTATTATTACGTAACATTAAAAAAAAAATTTTAATTTTTTTTTTTTTTTAAGTTGGCTTGGCCTGTTCAGCTATGCGGCCAGTCACTTTATAATATTCAATGTTACAATCATAATATTTTTACAAATACTTTAAAAACGTTCATGTCCAAGCCGGGATTCGAACCCGGGGCCTCTAGATTGCCGGGCGACTTTTGGCTTTTAAATCGCTCCCACCCGACCGCCGAGTTCGACTGGGTAAAATTAAAAGTATTATTCTTTCGGAGAGCATAGCTGAATCCACAAACAAGATCGGCACAAGTATGGGTAAATCAACTTTGGCAACTACTTATAAAAACACAAGAGTAGTATCTGTGGTGTTAAATTTTAGAAATATTTTTTTTACTGCTTACAAAAAGGATAGAGGAAAATAGATTGATAACACTGTTAAATACATATGGAATACACCCAACTAGCAAAATGCATTTTAGAACGGTTGTATACAGTGTGTCCAAAAACGTATGCAAGCCAGTGGAAACATCTTTATTATTGGTTTCTCAGAAAATCTTATTTTTAATAGAAGTTGGTGCTTGCCTTGAAACAATAAATGGGTATTTTAGATTTCATGTAGGGCTTTTAGTGCGGGGGCAAATATAATTTTCCAAAAACGCTCAAGAGTAAAGTACCTGAACTTATAAGATATAGAAGTTATTCCAAATTTAAAAAATAATCTAAATATGAAATTTGACCACATTAACTTTTTCTCTTTCCTTTTCTCAATTGTTTCTTAAATAGGACGCCACTAGTGAATGTTTTGTTCGTTTGTTATAAGTATACTTGCCCAGTAGTGACTTGAAAATTTGTTTAAGGTAGAAATTCGTTACATAGTTGCAAAATGTTTCAGTTTTTCCAGAGATAAGAGCCAGTAGGTTAGTTAGCGTGTTGCAAACGCATAATAAATTAAATTTTGGAACAAAAGTGTTTATATGAACTTTTTGTCTTAGAATTGAACAAGGAATAACACCCTTGAGTTTGGCCACATACTTAATTAAGTATGTAAAATGTGGCTATGGAAATTTGTTTACTGATATAAAAATGTTATAGGTAACCAATCAAAGAAAATGCAGCATTTCGTTTTTTTCAAAATATCTTGAAACCCAATAGAACTAGGAATTGATACATAAGCGCCAATAAACTACTAACACTAACCTAAACTTTCCCCATTAACCACATATTTTTCCTCTTATAGTTTTCAAGTTCGCAATACTGTCATCACCAATTTTGGACACACCTGTATGTGTATACTCGCCGGTCCTTCTCCATACCGTATCAAATTAAATATATCAAGCCTTTGTCCTTCTGCATCTCACAGCTTTCATTGGCGGGTTTTGGTAATGGGGAAAAACCTTTAAAGGCTAGATTATTATCCCAGAATGCCATTTTAGAATATTTTTCTGGTTTCTGGGCACAATACAAGGAAAGACTGGTTAAAATATGACACAATTTTCATAACACCCTGATTTATAATTATTTACTCCAGGTAAGTTAAACCGCGCATTTATGTATTGTTTCCCAGGTGCAACGATACAAAATGTCCTGGATTTGTTGATTATACATTTTAGTATACAATAATTAACAAATACTTGTGCCGATAATCGCGTGAGCCTTTATTCCCCACGTGAATAATTTACTTACATAATCTTCAATGGCTTCAATCTGCTCGGTAAGCCAATCAATCGAGACCTTATCATCTTCTACAACAGAAGCTATTTGGAGTTTGTGTATTCCAAAAGCTAAAGGAACTAATTTAGAGGCTCCCCACAGAAGCCCATCACACTCGATTTTTCTGACTTCTTTTTCAATTTCTTTCATGTCAGTATCATCATCCCATGGTTTTACATCCAAAATTATATTAGATTTGGCTACAAGAGCTGGTTCTAAAAATAAGTGACTGATTACTTAAATGTGTTTTAATTAGTTTAGATAGTTTAATCTTGAAAAGTCTTGAAATCGAATTGAGTTTTAAAACATGCGCATTTTTTAGGTTTGATTTTTTAGGGATATTACTCGAAATTTGTATGGAAAAAAATACAAAAATAAAGACATTACATACATAACAAAAAATTTCACCAAGAAATTTATTAAGAACAAAACATGACTGCTGACAAATGTCGAAAATTTAAATCGTATTAAAATCTATTTTGAAACTGTAATGAAAACGCTATGGAATACAGTAGTGTGAAAAGCATTCAAATCAATCGAACTCAATCCTCATGAAAACAGAATAACTATTTAAACAAACTTAAGAAAGTTAGCTAACTTAACGACTTACTCTTAGATTTCTTGGCGGCATATGCAGCCAATCTTTCTTCTCTAATTTTCGCGGCTTCGGCATCTTCTTCCTCGGAATCCGAAGCAAAAAGATCAACGTCATCATCATCAACTTTGGCCGCTTGTTCTTTAATCTGGGGCTGTTGTTTTATGTTAATTTCATGCACGTTGTATACAGACTTGGATTGGCCGGGTAAATCTTCTATTGCTGATAATCTGAGATCCAAAGATTTAAGATTATCCAGAATTTGGCTAATTGCTACAAAATAGTTCCAGGGTAAAGGAAAAATAATACATTTCATTAAAAGTATATGTAAATTACTTACATTTGTCAAATTCTAATACTTTTTTCTCAATAAATTTAAAAGCCCCAGTGTCAAAGGGTACAGACGAAACATCGCTCTGGAAAAAAGTTCAGGTTTTAATTTTAAGTACTGGGATCTGTCCACATAAATTTTTGTTAACAATTAGTAAGTGATACTTACTAAGTAAATGTCAAAATATCACCCACTATTGTGCACGTTAATGATAATAATATGAATTATGTATGTACAATGTTAAACACAAGCATCAAAAAGGCATACACAAACACCAAACTAGGCTACAAATACATTTAAAAAATATCCAAGCTCAATGAAATTATTAGGTTTGGAAAAACTCATGCAACATTTAATAATTTTGAATAATAAATAATTGACAAAATGTATAGCAGTTTAACTACTGCCCATTAACAAGCCCTGCGTAAGACAGAGTGCAAGAAAAGTTCCCCAATCATGTAAAACAAGCAACCAAGATGTTAAATCTGAACATTTACCAACTCTCTCTCTCTCTGACGCTGTGTGCTAATGGTCAGTAAAAATAAGGAAAGACCAGATTTTTTTCTTTAATAAAAGAAATCCATGTAACAAACAAAAAGTATTTAAGCTCTTTTTGGGTTTACTGAAATTTTAATTTTATTATTCGTAGGTTAGGCATCATCAAGCATGACAAATTGATTGTTAGTTTCTTATTTATTATATTACTCAGAGAATTTTCAACCTAATTTTACCACTGTGCTATTATACTAGTTTAAAAGAAGTTTAATTAGATGATTATGTCCAACTTATCTTACTGATATGACCTACACTGGATACATACACTTTATCTGTTTAAAGTTTGAGCTGCATCGATAATCGATACAGTAGACAAGGTCTCAAGATGGGGAGGAAAATTTAGTATGCAGAATTCCATGTCACAAGTAAAAAAAAATTGACTGTATTAATAGAACATCTTTATGTAGGTAAGTACAGCTTCCGGTTTTAGGCAATGTCGAAAATTACTTATTTAAATCAATAATTTTTATTGTATTTGAATAATCACAAACAAAGCTATGTGACTGCTGGAATTTGTCTTTTGAACCCTATGTGGGTTTGACAATATTTTTACCTGTAGACTTCCATAGGGTAATTATGGTATGAATTCACCATTGACTAGAATGTGTAGAACGAGGGGTGTCTCACCCATGGTAATCAGTGTACATACTGTAAGGAAATCGCTAAAAATCACTAGTAATCATTGGAATTCACTAGTAATCTTGGAAATCATCGCTAATCATTGGAAATCATCGGTAATCACTGGAAATCAGTGGTAATCACTGGAAATCATTGGTAATCACTAGTAATCATTGGTAATCAACCGGTACTCACCAGTAATCACCTGGTAATAACTGTGTTTTTATGGAAATAAACAAAAATCCTCAGTAATCTGCCGCCAAGGTCACGCGACGGCGACGTTCGGCAACGGTCGATGGCATCAAACCCAGATGCTATATCCACAGTTCCACTGAATTGCTTAAGCCTTGTTCTCACTATGCATCTTTATCATGAATCTCGGAAAGTTGCGTGCATTTTTGGTGTTCAAACTATGAAATACGTCAAAAAATGAAGCGTGAATCAAAATGCGCGAAAATAGAACATGCTCTATTTTTATCAGAAAGTTGCATGCATCCTGAGGAATTTTTTAGTGACATTTTGATTAGCAACCGTTTTTTTATGTTGTCAACCTGTCGATCAGCTGTGAATGTTATCACTGTTGTTTAACTTTTTTTGTGAACACTTTTTTAAAGTAGTCTTTGTAGTCAAACAATGTGTGATACAGGTGTATGGGACAGGGACGCAACTACTGTTCTTATCATGGCGTACGAAACATTTCCCAATCTATATGTAACAACGAACCAGGACTACAAATTAAAAAATAAACGTATGGATTCCATATCCAATGTAAAGACAATTTTATTTGATAGTGGGGTGGACGTCTCTGTTGAAGAGATTAATAAAAAAATACACTCTTTAAGAACCCAATTTTTTAAAGAAGGAATGAAGGAAAAAAGTAAACAAAGCAGTTAAATCTAGTGGTATTTCGATTTTATGTCTAGTGATTTTTTTATGTTGGCTAAAATCAACATTTTCCCTAAAAAAAGATGCATAGTGTGAATACCCTCTACAACTCCATGCTTCAAAAAAAGTTGCACGTAAAAAGTTGCATCAGTTTGATGCATAGTGAGAACTTGGCTTTACAGACTTTAGTTAATCTAGTAACCGTAGAATAAAAGCCAGCGTATCGAAAGGAGCCGAATGCTTCCGAGGCTGTTGCGCATGCGGAAGCCAGGAAGCCAAAGTGATATTCCTGTCTATACTGTCTACTGCACGGATAAATGCATGGTTATATTTGTGTCCGTTTTTGTGCCGGAACTAACCAGTAAATTGTTTAGTTTAAAGTTAGAAAAGTGGTAAGTAGTGCACTTTAAAATATTACATGTAGGTATTAGGTTTATTGAGGGTTTTTATTTATATTTAAGTAAATAAAGTAGAAAATTACTAAAATTAGTCAGGGTCCAGTTAGTTAAGGGCTCGCTTAAGGGTTTTTAATTTTTTTTTTGCCAAATCTAAGTATTATGATTTAATTTTTTTTTAAATTAAAAGAGTTTCAACAGAATTTCTGAAAAATACTAAACAAGATGTTTTGCTTCAGCAGTATTTAAAAAAAACCTTTCCCTAATTTTCCGGCCTAGAATACAGTGAATTTTTCTTCAGAGCAATAAAAAAAGAAAAGGATAAGTCAAAAAATAAAAATATTTAAAATATTTATCTATTTAAGCACTGTTGTCATGTTTACGGAAATCTCAGGTAAAAAGATTATTGAGACATGTTTAGAGTACATTTTAAATAAATGACGAACAGGGAGGCTGAAACGGACTGTTATTTTAAAACTAAGTAATTATTCAAAAATAATAATAGTTAAAAGTTCCGCCCGAGGTTCCGGCATATTTTTATACCTACGAAGGCTACAGAATACAAACAAACAATACAAACAATACATTTTTTATACTACTACTGAGGTATGGTAACTTTCTAGACTAATCTGAACTTTCTAATCAATATGAACATTCCAATCAAACAAAACCATTTATTGCACCATCCCATACAAGAAACACAAAGAACAATATGCTTCTCTGCCTCTTTTATATTTTCCTTCCCACAAATTTTTGTTTTAATTTTTTTTTAGGTGACACATTTATTTTTCCTCAAGAAAAGGATATTCGATTGGGATATTCATCAACTAACATCCCCGTCTCCTCAGATTTTTCTTACATCATTCCAGAAGTAGATAATATTAACGAAATATTACTTAAGGCCAGGATAGAAGCAATTGCAGATGCATCAAAATTAGGAATGATTGTTGAAGATTATAATAATGTATGTGAGGAAGTTTCAATAAATTTAGCTCATTGCGAAACAGATGATGATGTAGAGGAACTTTTAGATGAGCCTACTGAAGGAGATGTCAACGCAGATAATATTCAAGAGGCTAATAAATGTTCACTAGTTTTGACCGAATCAGATTATTCTGAAATAGAAAGGGATGTATCTCTACTTTCGACAATGAAGACATTAGATTTGAAGAAAGTTGATACTCCTAATTCGACTATTCCAAAATATGCAATCGAAGTTAATCTAAAAAATCAAAATATTGTAGTTAGGAAATCTGCACTATGTTGGTTCTTTTCAGAAAAAAAGGCCACATATCAAGTGATGGACTTCTTAGAGTGAGGTCAATGACTATTCCTAAAGAGGCTAGTAAAATTAAAAAAAAAATAATTCCCTGTCTTCCGAAAAAAAAGAGAGGAATTAAGAAAAGGGCAAAAAAATCCATCCCTAAAAAAGGCCGAGATAGTCCCGAAACCGAAAGTCAGAGCGAATCTGATCTCGAATTTCAGGATAGCTCAGATCTCGGTTCTGAAAATATTTTAACAGAATCTTCAGACGGTGATACAAAAGATAAAATTGTATGCAAAGAAGAACACTACTATGCAGTTTTCTATAATGAAAATTATTATATAGGAAGAATTCTAGAAAAAATTGACAAAAGTACCATGAAGATTAAATTTTTAAAAGAAGATTTAAATTATTTAGTTTGGCCGAAAACCAGCGATGTTCAGGTCGTACAAACAAAATTTATATTTTATGGTCCTGTGGATCTACAAGGATCGGGTCAATTTTACCTAAAGAGGGGCGAAAAATTAAAAATATTTATGCAATACAAGAACCTAAAAAAACAGTAGAATTAATATTTTGTGTTACCTATATGTTATAGTTTTAACTAGGCCCGATTCAATGTGTTGTTAAATTGCCAGAGAGGCGTATGGTCAACGGGCTTCCACTATGACGACCTCAAGCGGTACTTTTCACAGAGTATCCTTGAAATTACTGTATTAAATAAAATAGCTCTCATCGCCTTTTATTCTGTTGGTAACTTATGAACACTTTGAAATACCAGGTACTAGATAAGTTAATAAATGATTTTAGAACGAAGAATTATTTCTTATAAAAAATAATTAACAACTTTATACATTTGTCAAAAAATTGACACAAGTGTACCACCATAACATTTACCAGAATTTAATGGTAATCGTCGATATTCAGTGGTATTTACTTAAAACCAGTAGTAATTACTTTAAGAGTTCATCACGGCATGTTAAATAAAGCCAATTTTTGCCCGCCGCTGTCACCAAATTTCTCCAAAACCGCCCATACGATTTACTTCAGTTTAAAAATATTGTCGTTAAACGTTCGTCGTTCCTCATGTAGCGTATTTTTCGATTTAATTTTCGTTTTTAAAATATACCTACCACAGTTTGTGTTAGTATAAAATAAAAATGCCAACTTAATAAAACAAATCTTCCAAAGAAAAGCCTAAATTAAATTTCTATTACAAGACAAACAACGATTGATGCTTTTGCTGTCCAGTGATACCAAATCTATTCTTATTTAATAAAATATTAGAGGTTATAGTTGGTCACAAGTAACCGCTAAGCGAGCGTCGCCCAGTAATACTATTTACTAGACGAAAGAAAATACTTTTAATCCGGACACCCAAAAATAGCCAAATATAGCGAGAGTGCGAATGTGCTAGGCTCCCCCTTCATTTGGCTTATCTAACAGTGTATCTACTTCGTAAATCAGTAAAAGGAGTGGTATCCAGTGGTTCAGTGGTAATCATGGAAATCAATAGTAATCATTGGAAATCATCGGTAATCACTGGAAATCAGTGGTAATCACTGGAAATCATTGGTAATCACTAGTAATCATTGGTAATCATTGGTAATCACTGGAAATCAGTTAGAAATCGCTAGAAATCATGTAAATTACCCTAGTTTAGTAATCAGTGTACAAATTTTGTATAGGTGAGACACCCCTCGGTGTAGAATGACCAATAATGTGATGTAGATATTTATTGTGATCCTTTTGGTAAATTTAGTGCAAAATTGAAAAACATCTTTAGTGTCTAGCAAATCCTGATTGCCAAATCAAATCAAATTAAATCAAATCCTTTATTCAAGTAATTGATTACAATGAATAATCATTCCTTACGTCAACAGATGTTTTAAAATCACAATAAAGATAAAATAAAATAATTGTTTAAAATCTTATACTAAACACAATGAAAATTTCAATTAACACAGCTATACAATATACAACATATTAAAATTTAGTAATAAAAATATCAGTCTTAGTGTTTACTTTTACAGCACACAAAAATAAAATAATCAGTAGCATTTAGTTGTTCAGAGGACACACTGCAGTTTCCACACAAGATGAGGAAATAAACAATTAGATTAAAATATGTGACTCAGAAAGTCATCTATTTTATAGAAGGCATTCTGGGTCAGAATCTTTTTGACAGCACCCATAAACTGTCTCTCTGGCAAATCTTTAATATGGATGGGAAGTTTGTTATAAAATACAGGACCATAGTAGTTGGTTGCTGTGCGTGATTTTTCCAATCGTAGATATTCCACCCTTATAAGATGTCCCTGTCTAGTTGGATACTGATGGTATAGTTGATTCGGATTGTATATAGGTGTAGGTTTTTATGGCAATATAAGAGGCACTCATAAATGTAACGGCATGGCAAGGTTTTTATCCAACCATTTTAACCATCGTTCTGATCTTATGTTTTGTGTCTGCTCATGTATTGATTTTAAAAACTGACTAAATTTAAACTGCATGTTTATTATTATCACTATCTGGATATATCGATGTTTTTGACTATATTTAATTGTCTTGAATATATGAAATGGAAATGATTTATTTATCTAATTGTAAATTGTTATAGGCGTAAATAAAATTTTCATTTTTATTTTAATTTTGGAAAAATGACTTTCATTTAAATAATTTGATCTTAATTAAGCCAACCCTACTATTAAACATTATGATGCATCTAACACCATTTATATGTCCTTTGAAATGTCTTACAAAACCCACCATAATCTTAATAGTAAGCCAATCAGTAGTTAATAAAAATTAAATGGATAGTTACGGTAGCACTTCACACCAGTTTAAATCTATTCTATACTGACATGCCATGGTCTCAGCTTCAAAGTAAAATAATATTAAAAAAAAATGATATCTATAGGTAGGTACTGTAAAGAATGACAAAAAATTAAGGTGGGCCTAAAGATGAAAATTTGTTTACCACTTCTGAGGAAAGTCTTCTAAAACTTAATACTAAAACAGGAATTTAGGTAGGTACCGACTTAGGTCAGCAATGTAGGTAAAACAATTAAATTTTTAAAAATCTCTCGAACTTAAAATTTTTTAATAATAATTACTTATGCATCTGCATGCAAAAAAAGATTTTATTCCAAGGCACACATAAAGTAAACATAGCATGCATCTCTGAAGTAGGTAGGTACATTAAACTAAAATAGAAAAAAAATCTTTTGAAACTTGCCCAATCTTAGGTTAGGTAACTATGCTAAGGTTGCCTTATGCCCACCTCCTAACTAATCATGGTGCAAATAACGGTATGATTTCCTAGGCTGCAACTAAACTAATAATGCACGAGACATAAACACTCACAAAACCTTTATCAGGGGTCCTAAAACCTACTAGACAGAAAGTTAAACTCCATACAATTAGGGAGTAGGACCCCTAAACATACAATGCACCCAATGAAAAAGCGCCCTATTATAAAGGAGACGATTACTCACAGAAAATGTGTCCCTACTCTCAATTAATTTCTGTCGTGCTTTGGCCACTTCCCCAGCCAGAGGAGTTAAGGATGCCTACACCAAAAAAGGTTTAATGAGTACCGTGTAGGTGGGTGAACACCCTTTATAAATTATAACGACTTTACGTCTTAAAGATTTGCAAAATCAAGACTGAAAGATTGCACACCCAATCAGCACTATAAAACTATGACAAAGTTGTTAATATTTATTATCCCTTATATTATTAAAATATTGACTTACCCTTGCTATTTTTTCATAGTACTCCTCCTCGGCCTCCTCGTACCTTTTCTTGTCTAGCCAAACATCTCGTGGTTGCATGTGTTTCATTTTGCTTGTTGGTTGGCACTGAAAAAATATGGAATGGAATATGTTAGGTTATGATCACTAAGTTGGCAAAGATACTTATAACTTTTATAAGAAATTGTAATGCTTGAAAAAGTTTATTGGTATGTGTTATGTTGTTATAATGTTAAATACACGCGAAAAAAGGATTTAGTACAAAACTTACGGCCAATAATGCGAATAACTATCCAAGTAGCAAGTTAATACCGCGCGCGAGACAACAATTTTTTTAAAAGAAAGAAAGAGGACACAAAACAGATAAGAAAAGAATAGTTGAAAAAACAGTGATGCCAGATGCTGGTGCAGATAATAGCAAAGAGAGGGGGTTACTCCTTGATAAAAGTACATATTATATTATGAGGCTTTTAACTCGTAACTTTTACCACAGTATAACGAGTATTTTTATAGAAACACTGTCACTGTATGAGCGCTTGCATTTAGGTAGGTATTATAATATATACCTATTTATTATAATGAAAAATTGCATCAGGCCGGCGAATGGCGATTATACAGGATCAACTTTGTTTCTTTTTTCTATGACAGGATCAAAAATTACATAAACAGTGCATACAATCCTTTATAATTCCGTGGCAATAGTATAATCAACGAAAATTAACAAGAGATTGTTAATGTTCGTTGGTATAATGTATAGTCCGGAGTCCCTACAGTAAAGCCGGCACCGCACATTGGGGCCAATGTTGGCGCCAACTACGCTCGTCCAATGTGTGGATCGAGATTTATGGTGTTGGTGCCTGTTGGCGCCAACGTTGGCTCGAACGTTGGGAGTTGGCCGTCTTGTGTCGGTTTTTTGACGAGACATCAAAGAGAATTTGTCCCAATGTTTACAGTATTCGGCCACACATTGGCGCGTAATAAATCGTCTCTTAACCCCACATAGCAAAAAAAGTATATTCACATCCTGAGAATATGCTATCGACAGCCCACAACTCACATTCGTTTAGGTACATCCATAGCATATCCATGTCATATTTAGAAATTGATTAAAATCATGTTCGTTTGGATATATCCATAGCATATCCAAGTCATATCTAGAAATTGGTATAAAAATCATAAGTCAAAAAATTGAAATTAAAAATAATATTAAAAAGATTTTCCTACTTTAGTATTTTTAAAATAATATAATTTAGGGCAATGCGATTGCTCAGGTTGGTATTTAAATCTCCAACTTTTGGCAGTCCTGCGCCCGCACTTCGCGCACGGCAGATACAACACTTCGCGCTTGGGATGACATTACATAACCTCAGTTTTTGTCATTTTCTCTGCTCGTGTTGTGTAAGTTCTTTTGATGGCTTGTTTTTGTTTTTCATTTTCTTACAGTTCAGTAAGTATAATCATTGTTTATTAAAGTGTTTTTGGTGTGTGAATTTGTAAACAATAAGTGAACAATATATATATAAGTCTAATTTTGTAACGTACCTAATCAAATTGCTTTCAACAGCCGAAATTTTACTCTCTTAAATAAGTCTTCAAGCAGCAAAAGTTAGATGTCATTTCGTAGGTTTATATTCCGAAAAATGATTTGCTGTCATTAGAAGTATTAGAGCCATTCACCCGAAGGTGTAATAGCAGATGATATTTCATTAGCAGAAAATGTCTTAGTTTAAAAGTGTTTACTAACAATTCAATTAAAAAAAAGTTTTGAGGTACCTATTTAAAATCGTCCAGAAATTTTCGGTATTCATTATTAAAATAATTTATAATCTACTAAAAAATATAGATTAACAAATTCCTGAAATGTTAAGATACTGTAATAATAAGTTCTGTAATTCTTTAGATGCTGTGCGTCAAAATAACAGGACAATAAACGCATGTGAGGACGAAGTCATAGTAGATACACATTCAAAAATGGCTTGTCAAAGCGAAGGAAATGCTTAACAATAAAAAGAGAAACAACCTTGACAAGTAAGAATTCCATATTAATTTTTTAAAAACTGCAAGAACATAATAATATAACAGAAACCTGTTTTTAAAGTGCTCAGACATTACTCTACATTTTTTTAAGGTAAATATTTTCACAACCATTCATTTATGTTTTTCTTTTCAGGAAAAACGAAACTGACGTTAGAAAGCAGTAACTCCTTAATTTAAAAAACGTATAATTATGTCTATAATTGTTTTCTAAGAGTTTGATTGTGCTCTAATAAAGCCTGTTTTTAATATTTTATGTTTACTTGATTTGATTTAAACAAATATGAGACTGACACTTCAATATTAAGTATTTGAAACGTCGATTGACCCAACATTTCGAGATACGGCGGCCATAGTGGCCATGTCGGCAAAATACTCTGGATTCTTAAATTTAGTAGGGGTAGTTAGCCGCAATAAAATCCCTGACACAAAAAATTATTATTTGCCAGCTTCCCGAAGGCTCTACTGAATGATGTTTGCATTGGAATGGTATATAGTATAGCCTATTTACATTTACAATATTTTCGATGAAAATTCCAAGCAAGAATGGGCATCATACCATACCTGCCTACAAGCAGAAACTTTAAAATAATCATTTAATTTTAGATACGCGAATTTGTGGCATTCGGATGAAAGGCCGATCCGCACCTATGCAATTTTGTTGCGCAACTTTAATGCTTAAAAGATCAGCTGATGTTCTAGCATTTTTACTTCGCATGCATTAGAATTGCGCAGACCCCCTCACTTCGTATAATCGACGCATTTTTATTGCCTATGGTTACAAATTTTATTTAAAAAAAAAACGGTTGGCATTTGGCTGGTTCCAAGACCAAAAAAAGCTAACCTTACTTTCATGTTCATGGTTACGTTTGAATGATAAAAACTAAAAACTGTATGAAATATTTTAACTTTGTGCCTTTAAAATGGAATTGGAAGAAATATGTTTACTTTCTATAATTTGTGGTGCTGCTGGAGCTATTCTACTACTTCCGGAAGACAAGCGTTGGTGGGTGAGACCCTGGCTACTTCAAAATAGGGGCAACTTACATCTCATTAATAAAGAACTGAAAGATGATCCTGAAAGATTTAAAAGTTTTTTAAGGATGGAAAGGGAAACATTTGAAGATCTTTTAAAAAGGGTAGGCCCTAAAATTACAAAGCAAGATACTTATATGCGACGAGCAATATCAGCTAGAGATCGCTTAATAGTAACCTTAAGGTATCTTGCCACTGGAGAATCCATGAAGAGCTTGCATTATTCCTTTAGAATAGGGCATTCGACAATAGGAGAAATTGTTCCAGCTGTAACGAAAGAAATTTACAATACACTTAAAGAAGACTTTTTAAAGGTGTGTGTAGGTATTTAGCAGTATTTTATTGCCATGTTGAAGTTGCTACTTTTTAAACCATCTTTATTTGTAATAAATTTTAGGTACCTAATACAGCAGCTGAATGGTTAAATATAGCAGCAACATTTGAAAATGCATGGCAATTCCCAAACTGCTTGGGGGCGTTGGATGGTAAACATGTAGAATTTCAAGCACCAGCAGGATCAGTACATCATAATTATAAAGGGGGAAATAGTATCGTGCTGCTGGCATTAGTTGATGCCGAATACAAGTTTTTGTATGTTGACATTGGAACTAATGGCAGAATATCAGATGGTGGAGTATTTAGGAAAAGCAAATTATTTAATGTCATGTGTACTAACAAACTGAATTTTCCCGAAGAAAAACCATTACCTGGTACAAATAGACCATTGCCATTTGTAATTGTTGCAGATTCAGCCTTTGCATTGATGAGAAATATTATGAAACCATTTCCATATAAATATATTACTCACGAAAAAAGAATATTTAATTACCGATTGAGTCGTGCCAGAAGAGTGGTGGAAAACGCATTCGGATTATTGGCCAATAGATGGCGAATAATGTTAAATACAATCAACTTATCAGAAAAGAATGTAAGGAATGTCACTCAGGCATGTGTAGCATTGCACAATTACTTGCTTTATAAATGCCCACTAACTTACGTAGGCAATAATACAGAGCCCGATGAAAGATATATCTTTATGTATGGTCTTAGCCAACAAGGAGGCAATCATTGGGGTAACAACGCAGTAAGAATCAGAGAAGATTTTGCAACCTATTTTAACAGCATTGGTGCTGTGGAATGGCAAAATCTCCATGCTTAAGAGCATCATTGCCAAGATGACCCTTAGAAAATAAGCTTACTTAATTCTATATAATGGTTTTGTAATCTTTACTAGGTAGTTTTGTGAATTTTTTTTTGTTAAAAAATAAAACAAGTTAAACATTAATTTTTTTTTTTATTTACAAACATAAGGAACATCATTTTGGCTTAAAAAAAATTTTTTTCTGAGTACAAACCATAAACTAAAATAATATTTGTACCGAACCATATAGGAACTATAACCAAGAGAAGTCTTCAATTTTTTGATTTTGTATTGGAGCTCAAACAATGCTGGGTCCTGCGCCTAACCTTCTTCTTCTTCCTGTTCTTTTAAAATCCATTGCATAAATTTGAGCTTAAGGTTACGGACTCTAGTTAAATTTTTTAATTTTTTCATCTCGATACCAAGATACCTAAAAACAGTAAAATATTCATAAATTGACAAATGTTTAGATACATCATATTGCTTGTTGTTTGCTGGCATACTTGGCCCACTGGTGGCCTCTGCTATTTTCTTAGAATTCAAAATTGTATAAGATGTATGTAGATTATGGCAAACTTTTCTTACCGACAAAAACTGTCTATGTCATTATCGTTTCCCTTGGTTTGTAATGCAGCTGTGGCACTCGTTAGCAATTTAACAACTTCTTTTTGCATTGAAACTTTGCTATTTTTAATTTTTGGTAGGCCTGAAGTACTAGCTTGAACATCATCGATTGCCTCCAATTCATCTAATGTTCCTTCATAAATGATTGAGGATGAATTTTGTTCTACCATCTCAACATCATTATTATTATTACCAAGATCATGGAAGGTATCATCCTACAAAAAATAAAGTTAATATTAGTATTTATATTATAAAATAGTTGACTAAAGACTTCTTACCAAATTTGAGTCACTTTCATTACAGATATTGCTGCCTTTTAAAAACATGAGGTTCTCATACAACCAAAAGGTAGAGTCTGCCTCTTTTCCTCCCGATCCAGTGCTTTTTGAAGCAGACATTTTTTTCTGTTCTTTGTTAAATTGAGTCCTTAAAATATGGATTTTGCTTCTTATATCGTCAATTGTTATGCATTGTCGTTGACAAAACTCATTTTTTTCTAACTCTTCTCGGATGTTATTAAGTGCTGCTTCTTTTTTTAACTTATTTTTATATGCTGGATCCGCGATGTTATACAAAATTGGATTATTTTGGTAACACTCTATTAAGCTCATCGTGGCTTCTTTTGACCATATAAATTTTCCTTTTTTCGGTCTTTCCGACATATTTATCTATTACCCAATAGAGTAATTGACGAAAATAGTATTTGTTGCACACAACACACAACCAAAGTCTTTGCACAAGCACACAGCCCAAAAAAGAAAATAAAACCGTAAGACCCCCGAATTTCAATTTTGGAGACAAGTGAGGTTATATATTATTATTTGTCATTCGTCAGTTTGGCCACCATAACTTTCTAGTGACTTTGATTAGAGTTGCATGAAATTTGGGGGAAAAATAGAACCGATTCTATATTTTCAGCAAAACTGCATGCAATGCTTTGCAGTTTTGATGCATAAATGGGGATGGGACGCAATTTTGTTGAGACAGCAAAAATGCACGAAAAGTTGCATAAGTGCGGATCGGCCTGAAGAATGAAAAGTAGATGTACTACTAACCCTACAACCGAGTGTCGTCGGTTCGAGTCTGGCTCATAGATTTCTACTTTTATTTTATTTTTTTTTTATTTTATCTTCATTTTCATTCTTGGTCTAAATACCAGAAATTTTAAAGTAAAAATCGGGTCATTCCTATTTTGGGCAAAACGAATATACTGTGCATGTCATTGGTATACACATACGAATCTT
Source organism: Polydrusus tereticollis (assembly GCA_963920685.1). Classification (NCBI taxonomy): domain Eukaryota; kingdom Metazoa; phylum Arthropoda; class Insecta; order Coleoptera; family Curculionidae; genus Polydrusus; species Polydrusus tereticollis. Next base: position 44,651,050 of record OY987335.1, on the reverse strand, counting down.
CTGTGAATGTGCGGAGGATATGCTAAATGTCCGGAAACGCATTTTCTCAGCATGTCCGACTTGTGGCCAAACGCATGTCGTATGCATATACGTAGTACATATATGTATGTTCTATGAATCTGCGGAGGATGTGCCACTCAATATCCATATCCGAAAGAGAATATATTTCATATATCCACAGGATATCTTTTTGCTATGTGGGACTTGTGTCTGCGAAGTGAGAGTGCGCGTCGTAATAACTTTATTATTATTTAAAGTAAATAATGTCACCCCAGGAGATATGGTCAAATGAAAACGTTTTACTGTTTTTGGAGCTTTATCAAGCGGAACCAGTTTTATGGAATCCAACAGTCAAAGACCACAAAAACAGAAACGCTGTTGCCAATGCATGGCATAACGTATACAGGTCAGTTTAGGCCTCAAATATGCTGTAGCTGAATTAAAAAAAAAGAGAGAGTCTTTAATGAGCACGTACAGGCTCTATACCAAGAAAATTAAAGACAGTATTCGTTCAGGAGCATCCTCAGACGAAGTCTTTAAACCAACTTGGTTTGCTTATGAATTTATGGACAGCTTCCTAGGGTCAGTATATAATAAAATTAACACTACTACAATAAACACAGAGGTAAGTAAAAAAAAATTGTTATTTTATTTATTATTAATACATCATTGTTTAGGTCTGTCTACGTAAGAAAAAGTATCTTGAAAATTCGTCCCTTATTTGTCTTGCGTTTTCTGTTGGTCGCCTTGGTGTTTGCTCCAGTGGCACTAGAACATTGTGTTGCTCCTGGGCAATGCGGTTTATCATTCCTTCAGGTATATGTACAAATTCCTTGAGGTTCTACTTCTCTTTAAGAAGTTGTGTAGGATTACACAAGTAAGAGTTATAATTGTTGCTTTTTCTGGTTGTAGCAACATAGGTTTTGCAAACACTCTAAATATAGATGTCATTATTCCAAATGAACATTCAATTTACTACTCGTGCGCGTGATAGTTGCTGATTAAAGATCCTCTGCCGACTGCCATAAGGTGGTACACCAGGATAAGGTTTCATTAGCCTCTTTGATAAAGCGAAGGCAGCATCTGACACAAAAACATATGGCACAGGCATATTTCTACCAGGCAGTGGAATCGATTCCGGGAAAACTTCATCATTTTCATTAATTTTTTGACATAGTAGGCTAGCTATCACTAAATACCCCACCATCACTCATACGTCCATGAGTACCAATATCGGCAAATAGGAAATTGTAGTCACTGTCAGCTAATGCTAGCAAAATTATGCTAAAGTCGTGTTTATAGTTCAAATATTCTGAACCGCTGTTGATAGGAGCTTGTAATTTCATATGTTTTCCATCAAGAGCGCCCAAACAATGTGGAAATTGCCAAGTCGTTTCAAACCCTTCCGCTACGGCAAGCCATGCATCTCTAGTTGTAGGCATCTGAAATAATAATAAAAGCAACATTAATACAACAAATAATAATAACTATTAAATATAAAACTACAAAAAAGCATTTTGTTGTAGACTGGAGCAGCCTCTGACCAAAATGAACCTATATGAATGTACTTGAAGAAGAAAATGACATAAATGAAGGTAATTACCCTGCTACCCTAAAGACAATCACCACTCCCTCCAGAAAGCGACCTGCACCAGAGTTAGTACATGCGAAAAAGCAAGTGGATGAAGCAGTTCATGTCTTAAAAAATATTTCGCAGAAATCAAATAGGGAACCTGACGAAGTTGATTTATTTTGTCAACTTCTTGCGAAAAAAATTAAAAAATTTGATGAACAAGAAAGGGAAGATATTATGCATGAGCTTGATGAAATACTCTACAACAGAAGAAAGAGATCTGAAAATCAGTTCAACGCATTCTTTCAGTTATCTTCCATCTCACGTCATGTCCGTTCAACAACCTTTTCCTTCACCGTCTTCTGAAGCGTAGATCCCCACATATTCTTCAGAAGACAGTAATGAAACAGGTTTTTGTGCACAACAATCAAAACCAGTCACCATTGTGTCAAGTAATATAATTCAAGAAGCATTTGGGTACTCTCAAAACCTTAGTAAGTAGTTAAGCAGGAAAATTTTGAAAAAGACTATTTCGTTTATTTTTCATTATATTTTAATATTACCTATCTGATTTGTATGAACGTTTAAATAAATAAATTCAAGAATTAAATAATTTTAATTTTAAAGTGAGAATTTCATAGTGAGATAAAAATAGCATAAGATTACATTACCTTTACACAGTCTTCCAGAGCCTCACATATTGCTTTACAAACTTCAGGTATTATTTCCGAAATAATTTGGCTAGATATTTTGAAAAGAAAATGTAGACTTTTAAAAGAATCTCCTGTGGCAAGAAATCTTAGTGTTACTGCCAAGCGTACTTTTGCAGGTATAGCTTCTCTCCAATAAGTATCTTTTTTTTTAATTGTGGGTTCAATTACTTGTAGAAGGTACTCAAAATCTACCGAGGACATAAGGCAGAAGTTCTCGAATTGTCCAGAGGGTTCTTGTATCAAGTTACTTAACAGCTGACGGCCGTCGTGCCTAAAAAATATATATTTTTATATATCTTCAATATTACGCTTTATTACTTAACATATTTCATTTAATACTTACTGGTTTCGTAGTCTGTGAAGTGTTATGACCCACCATCTTCTTCTGCGCGGACGTTTTTTTGGTTTTGCAGTAAAATAATATTATGATAAGCAGCGCTTAGCACAGCAAACGCACCCACAGCCACTTCGAAGTCCGCCATGTTGGCTCTGCTTGGAGCTAACTGAGCTTGACTTTAATAACTTCTGGATGCTTTTAAAATAATACCGCCAACATTATAGCCCAACGTTGGCGCCAACACTGGCCCCAATGTGCGGTTCCGGCGTAAGCAAAAGAAGTGCGCATGCGCTAACTAATTAAAATTATTCTTCTAGGTTAGAACTCCTTTTATCGTTAAATTGGTTGCATATAATCAACACCGCGACATAAAAAAGATGTCCATATGTTGTATCTAGATAGATTTAAAAATAAGTTACAATAATCGATTCATATTTTAAGTCTTAGTATTATTTAAGTAAAAATTATGTTACAAGTGGCAACCCTGAAAAAGCATCCCTATCACAGCAGTTTGAAAAAAGAGAAGGATGACTATATATCTCTTAGTATAGTATAGTGTTTTGAAAAACACAAACTTAAAATAAGTTTGTGTACAAAGTTCTCCCTTAAGGCGGCCCTAAACGAATACACAAGTTTTTGATCAAATAAAATCAAATCATTTTTTAGTGTCAACATTTACATTTACACAAGTCAAAAAAAGAGATATGGCCCAGTGAGACCGTTAACATATTAAAATACAGTATACTACTGAAACACATTAAAATATAATAAAATACTACGATAAAATATAATAAAATATAACGACACAGGTGAATACTACATACAGTAAAAAAGACGAACGACATACACCAAAACCAGACACTGTGACACCTGGCCAACAACATTCACCCATCCATCTAGCCACACAAATACACGCCATCAGAGAAACACCCGGCCATCACAGTTCAGGAAATCCTGGACCTATAGAACGCTTTTCTCTGTAGGAGAATTTTAACCTTTCGTTTGAATATCTGTGATGGCAGGGCCCTTAAGTTAGGCGGGATTTTATTAAAAAGCTTAACGGCAATGAACTCCGGTCTACTCTGGCATCTCCCCAGTCGGCAGAAGGATACTATTAAATTCCCATTAGTTCTAGTATTGTCCCAGTATAACGGAACTATACAGTAGCGACACGAGGCGATTTAGACAGACCCAAATTTCTCTGCGCAATGCGCGTAGCGGCCATCTTTTTAAGGCAGTGTTGCCAACCGTACTATAATTATAGTATTTGTACTAGAATTGAGTCTCCGTGTACTATGTACTTACAAAGTCGATATAGTACGCATATTGTACTATAATTTCAAATTTAATGAATTTTTTAGCAATATAGCAATAAATAAATCGCGAAGAAAAAAAATAATTAAAAATATTCACCGAAAAAAGCATCATGGCAAATTCTGTTGATAATAAAAATTGCCAAGCTCAAGCGTGTATAATTTCCCACTTGGTTGGTGTTGGCAACACTGAAACAGATCAAGCGAGATCGGTTGTTGTCGCGTTGGTAGACGACGATCTCGGGGGGGAGTCCCAAAAAATTATTTCACTTCGGGAATAAGAAGTAAGAATTAAAGATAGTGCATATTGTGGCGGATTGTTGTGACTATTGTGAGTTTGATTGAATTATATAACACTCTGCGAACTTTGCTTTTATTAAGTACCATATCAGGTTTGTATTTATTACATTATATGTTATATTGATTGTTTTAATTTTCAATAATTTGCAGTAGGTACCTACCCTAATAACACGTGATGTTCCTGGGATATCCCGCTAAGGTCTTACGAATGTCCTAATGTTTCGGACCTATATACGACATACTAGGGATGTTTCTTTTGGTACATCCCATAAATGTTTTAGTTAGGATGTTATAGAAACATCCGTCATCCGTCCCATCAACAAGATAATGAAAAAAATGATTATGATAAATTTTAACAACTCTGTGGCAGTGTCTATAAATCGCTGGCTCTAATTGAACATTTAAATTTTTTCCTGATATTTTACTTTTTTCTAAATAGAATAATAAAAAAAATACTTCGACTTTAATTATTGTGAACTGTATTTTTTTTACTAAAATATGATGACAGATTAAAATAATTTAACTTGACTGCTGTCACGGAAACTGTGAATAATACCTTTTGAAAGTAAAAGCTAACCTACAAAAAAACCAAAATATTATTAACAATAGAACTGCATAGTTAAATTTAAACAGGCAGAACGTTATGGTTTGTGGTTGGCTGATAGGTAGATAGGTATATTCGGAATAAAAGAAAGGTACATAATTTAAAATAAATAGTCTATTAGGAATACATAATATTATTATTAAAATAGTAATTTTTAAGTTTTTGAACATCCCGCGCTAATATTCCCATAATGCACTAGCATCAGTATTTGCCTATCCGCTGGAATTGAATGGCGTCCGTGTAGCGTCTGTCGGTGAGTGTGGTGAATCGGTTCTTTTCGAGTTGTTTGCTTTTTTCGTTTTCTCTTAATTATCTTCTGCCGTTCGTTATTTCTTTGCACAACCACGAAAATATATTATTATTGTGATACGACCAAGGATCTAGGTGACCTAACCTAAGTTTTCTGAAATCTCCATTATTCATTACTAAGATTAGTGTTCAGTTCCCCATTAATGACAATTTAAATGGTCTTGGTAAGTTTTACGAAGCGGTTTTAGAAGTAGATCTTAGTGTTTAATTATTATGTTTTAGGTACACCATCAAAAACTCAGTCAGGCTGTTGTTGCAAGCCACAAATCCTCTACAACATACAAGCACTCTTGGTGAAAATTAATTCCAAAGTAAGCAAGTTTTCCCATCAGTTTAATGAGGAAGAAATTCAAACATTTTCGAAAAATCCAAGATAAAGTTTCCTATTGAAACACAACAAATTTTTAATGATTTTGAGGAATTTCTTTCGGCAGCCGAAAATTATTCAGCGTTGGTAAATATTTTTAAATTAATAATTAAGCTGCCTAAAATGTACATGAATCGTTATTCAGATTTTTTTTTATACATTTATATTTTTTTAAATTATAGGTGCATATGAGTGCATAAAATGTTGCCTTGCTCCCATGATCAGCGATGTTTTAGCAGAACAGTTTTCCTTTTTGGGGAAAAAAGGAAGAAATATGTTTGGCACCACTACCTTGGCAAAAGCAGTGATCGGTAAATATTAATACAGTAGACTCTTATTTTAATGGTTATATTATAACAACTCTTCTTTTATTTTTTCCATCTTGTTTCTGCAACTCACTTTAAATAAATAATGTAACGTATAAAAATACAAGCTCCCAGGTCTGGGGGTTCCCCCTAAAAAATACATAATAATATAAATATGCCTAATGCTCGAATAATACGGCGTCGCTTGGTTAATGCGGATTTCAACGGCAGTATACTCGACTCGGATAATCCCGCGATCGGAAACAGAGTCTGATAATCGGGAATCTACTATATACTAGTCCAAATGGTTCTTTAATAATAAAACTAAAATTCTCAAACAGTTAGTTACTAAATTTTGTTAATATTTCAGTAGTAATATTAAGAAATTAATAATTAAAGAATACAAATAGTTATAAATAATTGTAATATAATCAACAATCATTTCAGACGCTGTACAGAGATCAGGACACTCAAACAGCCAGAAAGAGACGGAACAAAGGATTGGAGATTGGCTTCGCAGAGCCAAAGAAAGAAGAGTAAGGGCCGAAATTAAAACCAAGAAATAAATTTATTACTATTATTTTGGGTCATTTAAATTAATGGAATTTGGTTCCTAAGCCCCGATTGTAAATTTCATGCTTAAATCGTGGCTTAGTTAAACTTGAATGGTACTCAAAGCCTGCTCATTTTAAATTAATCGCTGTCAAAAATATTCAATCACGATTTGAGCTTAGATTTGTGCAACTACGCCGTTTGCTTGTTTTGTTTGTTGTACTTGTACTTCATAACATAGGTACAGGGTATTTATTAAACATGCGGCAAAAGTTGAAAGGGTCATGTGCTCATGTTTTCTCATTATAATATTTAAATTTTTGATATTCTTACAAGAATAATAATTGTTTATTTTTTTAATAAAAAGTAGCTTAAGATTAATTTTTTGTTTATTTAATTATTCCATAAGTTAATTTTCAATATTATCAAAGTAATAACAAAAATTTGGAATTATATGTACCGGGTCGTAGGTCAGGCCAGGTTAGGTTAGTTCAGTACCAATGTTCTCGATAAACTTCCAATGTTTTTTCTCTGCTACAACCCAAAATTATGTTAAGTTAAGGCTGTCTCAAAAATTACTTTTTTGTTAAATCATATATTACTCAATATTTTTGTTCTGTCGTCAATTTTAATAATATATATAGGGTCGCATATTCCGATTTTCACGTATTTGCTGCTCTTAAAAAGTTACGTTTTGGCAGAATCAAAACATGAAGTAATATACAGGGTGTCCTATTTAACAAATAAGTAATTTTTGATATAGCCTGTATATTTATAAATAATTATGGGTTGTAGCAGTGCTAAAACATTAAAAGCTTAAAAAAAAAATCACATACATCCAGTGGTTTAGCGACTATTGACAGAGGCACGCATATTGACCTACCCAGTATATAGGGATCTGGCAATCTTAAAAACGTCCCAAAGGGATGTTTTAGGACATCCCCAATGGATGTTTTATTAACATCGCAAATGATGACACGGCTGTTGCCAGCAACATCCCAGGAATGTCCACAGGAAATTAGGGGCATCTTGGGAATGTTTCTGTTGTCCCAAATGGATGTTTCTGAAATGTCTCTAAGATGTTTCTGTGTTATTAGGGTATCCCAATATGGAAGATGTTGAGGATAATTCAGACAATGACAATGCTGTAACTCCACCGAAAAAAAAGAAATATGGCAAAAGAACGCAGAAATATCGCATAGAGTGGGAATCAACTTTCAATTGGATATGCTGCGATAAGAATTCCAAGGAAAAAGCCTTCTGTAAGGTATGTAGCTGTTCAATAAAATCCGAAATTCAAGTATTGAAGTATCACGATAATAGTGTTAAGCACCGGCAAAAGATGCTAGCACGTAATTCTCAAAAATCTATAACATGTTTTGCGAGACCTGCACCAGTATCACAAAATACAAATGTTTTAAGGGCAGAAATGAAGATGGCAGGGTTCTTTGCCGAGCATAATTTACCTTTTTCTATTGCTGATCACCTGATTCAATTGCTGAAAGGGGTTGCTCCTGATTCTACAATAATTAAAGATATGCATCTTGGGAGAACTAAGATTACAGCAATTACCAAAAATGTCATAGGATTGCAACATAAAAATGATTTGGCTAAGAAACTAGTCACTTGCAAGTTTAGTATTTTGACAGATGAGTCTACAGACATATCATGTGAAAAAACGAGCTGTATTGTAGTAAGATATTTTGATCACGAAGTGGGAAAAGTTATTAGCAGTTTTTGGGGATTGGTACAAGTTCATAATAATAAAACTGCTGAAGATGTTCCAGCAGCAACTGCACAACATCTGTATTCTTCAATAATAAAATCTTTTGAAGAATACAATACCCCACCTGACAATGTAGTAGGCTTTGCATCTGATGGGTGCAATGTTATGATGGGGAAAAATAATAGTGTAGCCTCCCGATTTATGGATAACTACCCAGGGATAGTGATTATCAAATGCGTTTGTCATTCAGCCCACCTCTGTGCAAGCGAAGCCTGCAAACAATTACCGAGAAGATGTGAGGATCTAGCTCGAAATATTTATAATCATTTTAAATCTAGTTCAAAACGCCAACATGAGCTTAAGCAATTTCAAATGTTTTTAAATGTTGATATACATAAGATTTTGCATCCTTCTCAGACCAGATGGCTGAGTTTGCATGAGGTAGTGAACAGAATTGTGGAGCAATGGGATGTTCTCAAGTTATATTTTACTAACACTTGGTTATCAGACAGGCTTGTAGCTACAGAACAAATTCATAAAGACTTAGCTGATCCCTTCATGAAACTATATTACCTTTTTTTGGCCTGGTTTTTACCAAAATTTACAAATTTTAACAAATATTTTCAATCAGAATCTGTTGTCATTACAAACTTAAATCAAGAAATAATTTCCTTATATAAGGACATCTTATCTTGCTATATGGAGGGAAAATATATTAACACAACAAATATCAATAATATTGATCCAGCTGACGAGAGTAATTTTTTGTATATTAAAAATATTTATCTTGGCGTAAACGTCATGATCGATTTAAAAAACCCGGAAGTAATCAAAAATCCGCATTTAGTGACCGACTTTTTTCAGCGTTGTAGACAATTCATGATAACTTCTTGCCAAGAAATTAAAAAGAGATTCAATTTCGATGATCCGTTACTAAAGAATATGTTTTTTTTCAACCCTTTAAAAGCACTTTCTGTTACTTTTAGAAATGATAATCCCAGTCTGATTAACCTTTTATTGCATTCGAAAAGATTTTTGCCCTCAAATGACCCAAATGTTCATCAACTGATTGATGATGAATGGAGAAAACTGCCATCAATTTTAGACCCTAAATTAGCAGAAATTGAAGATGTCGATATGTTTTGGTCTCATTTATTTAATTTCAAAAATTCTCTTGGCATTTTTGAATTCAAAAATTTGGCCCAGTTTGTATTAAATTTACTCTGCATTCCACATTCCAATGCACAGTGTGAACGCATATTTAGTAAAGTAAATCTCATTAAAACAAAACAAAGGAATAAACTTTTAACCGACACTGTAAATGGCAGCCTACTAGCATCTCAATGTGTTAAAAATAACAACTCATCTTGTATAACATTTGAGCCATCCAAAGACATGTATAAGCGATGCAACGAACTTATGTATGATCACAAAAAGAAAATAGTACAGTTTGAAGACGATCGCGATGGTACTGAAACGGATGATAAACTAGACTCAGATTTTGAACTAGATTTAAATTTCGACTAACCCTTTTAATATAACCTTTTTTTTTAAGTTTAGTTTTTTTAAGTTTAGTTTATTTTTAAGTTTACGTTCCGAAATATATAGCTTTTAACCAACAACATTTACCGACATGTTTAATTCTACAATCCTAGTAGGTATGTATGTGCTTTACAATTTTAACAATGCAATTTCGCATTTGGCCGCAAAATATTCAATAAAAATAACACGGATAGGCCGATTGCCGATACTGCTTCGTAGAAAAGTGTACTATAATTACCTTCATTGTACTATATTTTTTCAAGTAATTGTACTATTAAAGTTTACATGAAGTTGGCAACACTGTTTTAAGGACAAATAAGTCAGTCAGAAAGTCTTCATTGGTCAGAAAGGTAAACAAAGCTTGTGTGGATTGTAGTTTGTTTAGTTTTTGTAATTTATTAGTTTTTATCGTGCGTTTAAGTTTTTGTGCCGAACTTTTGCTGATTTTCGATGGATTCCCAAGAAAAAATAAGGAGCAGATGTGCTTATCGCCCTTGCCCTGCCCGTGGAACCAGCTTTTTTGCTTTTCCTAAAGACCCAGAAAGGTATGTTTTAAATTTAATTCTATAGCTGTAAAAACGGTGGATAAATCCTCGGGCGCGTTCATAGTTTTCACCAAATTGGTAAATATTACCCAGGTAAAATTTAACCGACGTCCATCCAGTTATATCTACGAAACAAAAAGATCTACTCACTGTGAACGGCTCGGGCATGCGCCGAGAGCAACCCGAACAAACGTCAAACTTGTCAAATTATATTTTGCAATTTTGAAATGCGACAGCAACAAAACTCTTTTGAGCAAATTGTGGGTATCTTTTGAAATCGACATTCTCAAAAAGTTTTGGCGCGCCAAAAAACTTTTATTTTAAAAACAACCTAACTTTTAACTTTCTGGGGTTTCACCATAAACAATAAACAATACATTTGCGCATGCCGGACAAACTTTATCCGTCTCCCGACTTGGTTAAAAAGTTGTTTCGTTCGGTAAAAGTTATCCACAACCGTGAACGAGTATAAATGTTACCCGGTACAACCGTGAACGAATTTTCCTATCGCCGTGTGCAATCGGTGCGCACCCGACGAACGTCCGACGTCAATCGTGAATGCGCCCCAGAAATATAAATGCAGAATAATTTTATCGCTGCTAAAATAAACAGTTTGTCTCTTTGTTGTTATTTGTTTTTAGGAATAATTTAATTTATATTTTAGGGCTAAAATCTGGCTGAAAGCTTGCAACAGGGAAGATCTACTGGGCATGGATTCAAATAAAGTCAATAAAAATTATCGGCTATGTGATAAGCACTGAACAAAATATTACATCCAAAGGTGGTGTACGACCACGTTTGTTTGATAGAGCCCAACCCACATTATTTTTACACGCAATACCAGGTAAATTGATAAAATAAAAGGCTTAGGGTAAAGTGGTCCATAGTGGGAAATGACGTATGCTGCGAAACTATTTATCGTTGAGGTACAACTATATTTAACGTCGGTGTTGTTGTCACTACCCGAGTATTGTAATTAGCATAAAGTAACTAAATTATGAGAAATAAATCAAGAATTTAAAAACAATTAAGGGTGTTTCAGCATAATTTTTTTTTACCGTTTAGCTTTTAGCATGCATGGTTCTCAAGTTATCCAATATTTTCTTTTCGTATTGTAATTATAACCTCAAAATAGTGTTAGCTTGCTTAAACTAACTTTATATTTCACTCTAGTTCTACCAGTTCGATAAATTTATGGAGTTCTTGAAAATCGGCTATGTGGTCTATTGTGGGAAAGTATGTGGTGGTGCATAGTGGGACTAATATTTTGTATTTTTAATTTTAGATTTGAACCATGCCGAAAGTGTCACGCACCCAACAAAAAGCCCACTTTAGGCAAAGCGTATTAAATCATGATGAATACGAAAGAAATATGCGTGAGGCTGTAGCAGAAGTTGTAGAGCAAAAATCATGTTTGGAAACTGCTGCGAAAAAATACAATTTAAGTAAATCCGCTTTGCACAGAAAAGTGCAAAAGTATAAAGCTACAGATGTAGGCGAAAGACCAAATTTTAGTTATGGTCGAAAGCACGGATTTAAATGTATTTTTAATAAAGAAGAGGAAGCACTTCTAACAGAATATTTGATACAGGCTTCACAAATGTGTTACGGGTTGACACTTAACACAACACGTGAACTTGCTTACAAATATGCTGTTGCCAATAACAAAGATGTACCTACCTCCTGGCATGACAGAAAAAAAGCTGGATTAGATTGGATGCATTATTATAGAAAACGGAATACTGCTCTCTCGCTTAGAACACCAGAGGCAACAAGCTTAACAAGGGCTACCAGCTTCAACAAACATAACGTGAAATTATTCTTCAACAATTTGCGAGATGTAATGTTGAAATATAAATTTTTACCACACCAGATATATAATTGTGACGAAACTGGGATAACCAATGTTCACAAACCTCCCAAGATTTTGGCGTCCGTTACCCAAAAGCAAGTTGGAAAAGTCACTAGCGCAGAAAGAGGCATCCTGGTCACAATGTGTGCTACAATTTGCGCTAACGGAACATATGTTCCACCATATTTCATCTTTCTTAGGAAGAATTTTAAACAGTTTATGCTTATTGGAGCACCCCCAGGTTCTGATGGGTCCGCCCACACCAGCGGATGGATGACATCTGAGAATTTTCTAAATTACATCAGACATTTTATTACACATGTGCGCTGCAGCAAGGAAGCTCCGGTCGTACTGGTATTAGATAACCACGAAAGTCATTATGCTGTTACCGTGCTTAATTTATGCAAAGAAAATGGAATTGTTCTGCTTACGCTACCCCCTCACTGTAGCCATAAGCTGCAGCCTCTGGATGTCAGCTGTTTTTTCCCTTCAAAAATTATTATAATAAAGCCTTAGACAATTGGATGCTGAATCATCCAGGTACTCCAGCGTCCATTTACGATATTGCTGGTGTGGTCGGTACAGCCTTTCCCTTAGCAATGACTCCCGTTAATATAATTAAAGGTTTTGAAAAAACGGGAATATCACCACTTAACTCCCAAATATTTTCTGACTCTGACTACATGTCTTCCTTTGTTACGGATAGACCTCCGGCAATTCCTCTTGATTTTCACAATATTAATGTCAATGAAAATATTGAGACACAAGATAACTTCCAAGATCACTTAGCAGAACGTATTACTCCAGCAGCAGATCCAGAACGAGAAGCATCAAACAACATAACTTCAAACAAACCCCCATCACCACAGCCAGGACAATCAAACACAAAGACATTAATTACACCGGAAGCAATTAGACCCCATTTAAAAGCAGCTGAAAGGAAACAATTAAGAAAAGGAAGAAAAAAGGCAAAGTCACTAATTTTGACAGATATTCCAATAAAAGAACAGATAGAAAAAGATTATGAAGAAAGAATGCTGAATCGAAAGCTGATTGAATCGAAGAAAAGGGCTGTTCAGAAGGTTAAACGTAAGGTTTTGAACGATTCAAGTTCGAACAGTGATGTAGATGAAAATATTTGTTGCGATTCGACAGACCTAGAGAGCGATCCTAAAGAAGATTTAGAACTGATGTCCGTAGCAGTAAACGATTATGTGTTGGTTAAATACGAAAAGAAATCTTACGTTAAACATTTTGTTGGGCAGGTTATTCTTAAAGAAGAGGATGATTATCATGTTTCTTTTCTAAAGCGTTTGCCATCTGATAAGTTTGTTTTTCCCGACAAAAATGACGAAGATATTGTTAGTTCAGAAGATATTGTGATGAAACTGTCGATTCCATTTAAATCAGGCAGCACTAAAAGAGCAGCTTGCCAATATTCTTTTTCAGTCAATTTGGACAAATATAACATCATTTAACCTCATTTTGTATAAATAGACTTTTTCGGTTCTCATGATTTGATACCTAATTACTAAATCCCACTAAGTACCAAGGTCTTTCCCACTATACACCACTGCCTGGTTCATAGTGGGAAAAATAGTATATAGTGGGATTTATTAATTATTATTAACACTAAACGATTTAAGGTTAGTAAATGATAGAATAAACTAATTATTTACCTTCTCATTAGTTATAGATACTTACCATCAGTAAAATCCCTATATAAAAAAAATTACAGCATTTTTAATTTTTTTGTCCCACTATATAGACCACTTTACCCTACTATTACCACAATATAATCCATTTATACTGTCCCTACTATTACAGTTAATTTTTGGTTCCGAGTGTCTTATGGAAGGTTGAACATATTATTGAGTCACAAATAAAAAAGACCTTATTTTGTATTATTTGTTTTATATTTAAAGTAATGTTAACTTGTAGATGTTTCATTGTCGATGATAGTCAACCTATAGTCGGCCAAAAAGAGCTTGTATTGAACCTTCAGTGGAAACATCAACATCATTTGCAGGTATGACATTTATCTTTATCACCTTCCAAGAAGTTTACATTTTGTGTACCTATCAACAACTTTTACTGATAGAAAGCAGTAAAGTAGCCATTTTTAAATACAGTAGCAAGTGATGTCACAAATAAAAAAGTCCTTATTTTGTATTATATTTAAAGTAATGTTAACTTCTTGTAGGTGTTTCAAGTGTCGATGAGAGTCAACCCAGTCAGCCAAAAAGAGCTTGTATTGAGCATTCAGTGGAAGCATCAACATCATTCTCAGATAGTTTTATATTTCATATTTTACAATTTCCGACAAATTTTGGTATACGCATTTCTTGTCTCTCTCTTTTTTTCTATGCTTTTGCTTACTTTTCACTTCTGATCAATTTTGAGTCACCAAAAATTATTACTGTAATGAATATCAAAATTTGTCTTAATACAGGAAAAATTTTGTAACCTTTTGTATTGTATTTGTTTATTAAATGTTAATATAATACTATAATTTTGTTTATTTTTCTACTTTACTGCTTCCACACTTTTAAAGATGCAACATAGCAAATCGCCAATAAAATGACTAAACATTTGAAAAATTATTTATGCAAGTTTTGCGGTTTTGTAAACCTTTTTTAGGATTTTTTAAAAAATATATATACAGGGTGAGTCGGGAGGAATGGGCCAAACTCTAAGGGTGTCATCTATGCATCAAAATAATAATAAAAAACTCAAATGTTATCCAATAATATTCATTTGTTCTCAAGTTATAACGCAAAAACAAAATATTGCATTAATTTATACTCTAAACCCGATATTATTGTCAGTAACGTAGCTATCAGAATCATAGAAACTGCCAAAATACTGTATTGTCATTGGTGGTTTGCATTCGTTTCCATGGTTCTGATAGCTACGTCACTGACTATAATATTGAGTTTTGAGTATAGCTTTCCTGTACTTAAATTGTATTATTTTTCGCTTTTCAGTAATAATTGTTGTGCTGTCACTAACCTTTAGTGTCGGTATAAAATGTTACATTGATTCATCGTTAACTTTCGGATTTGTATCATTTAAATTTCCCACACATTTATTCACATCTCGAATACGCCAATATGATTTTTATTTATGGTTTGTGTAATGTACAGAGTACAGAGCATCACAAGTTTTTTACAAAATTAGTGACAGCACAACAATTATTACTCAAAAGCGAAAAATAATACTGTCAACTAAACATCTAATTGGGATTCTCAACCACTGTGTACATTTAAGTATTACAGGAAAGCTAAATTAATGCAATATTTTCTTTTTCCGTTATAACTTGAAAACAAATAAATATTGGAATTATTATTTTGGTGCATAGATTACATCCTTATAGTTAGGCCCATTCCTCCAGACTCACCCTATATGTATATTACTTCCAACAACTTCACGCTGGTCTATTTCTTCACCTTCTTAAGCAACACACTCTGGTTCACAACACAGGGTAATTTTAGATGTGTACCTAACCTACCTTCTTGTGCAATTACTACTCAAAATAACGGGTCATACGAGTATATATTGCTCCGAAAAGGCAACTTAACGTAAATAAAAACCTCGACGAAAACGGAGGAATTTAGTATCTTTAAATAATAAGCATGTAGGATAAGTTTTATCAAACAACTAAAATATAATCTGAACTGAATATCTTCATGCTATTATTGATTGTTTTTAAATTGACTTTTTTTCAGTGTAAAAGCGATTTCAACATAAAATTTCATATGTTTTCTCAGTGTAATAGAGGACAATACCGTCATCCTTCTGTCACTGAAACTGACCCCTGGAGATCAAAGGGACCGACAGCTCGTGTCGGTACTGTATAGTTCCGTATACTGTGGTATTGTGGTGGTGGACATCCTCGTGAGTTAGAAACTGATCCTCACGTCGCTTGACATAGAGTAGATTCTCTAGAATATACAGCGACGGAAGCGTAAGGATGGCATGTTCTCTAAAAGCATGCCTGCAATCGTCACGATAACCTAAGTCGGCTAAGACTCTCACCGCCCTCCTCTGCAGCCGAAAGACTCTGTCCGCCGACGCCGCGCCACCCCACACCATTATACCATATGACATAACAGAGTGGAAAAGCGCATAGTAGGCGGACATCATCGTACTGAACGAAACACTACCGGCCAGACTCCGCAGCAGAAAAACACAGCTTCTGAGCCTCCCAGACAGCCTCTCAGTGTGGGTATCCCATCTAAGTTTGGGATCTAGGTACACGCCCAGGAACTTAACCGCCGGAGGGTTGGATACCGTATTGGTATCTCTTAGGGAGAAAATCATTTTTTGTGTTTTGTTCTCGTTCAGCTTAAGTCTATTGGCACTGAACCAATCTGCAGCTCTTGACTGTGCCAAGCCGGCATCCGCCTCAGCAATCCCAAGGTCACTACCCCGTATAGACAGAGTAGTGTCATCAGCAAAAAGGGTGTATCTTGCTGTTGTCTCATCAATAGGAAGGTCGTTAATATAAATTAAAAATAAGATTGGGCCAAGGATAGAGCCCTGTGGTACTCCAATATCAATCACCCCTTCCGCTGAAGACACTCCTTCGACTGACACTATCTGGCGTCGATCACCAAGATAGGATTTTAAGAGTAATATACTGTTGTTAGTGAATTTATAGAATTTAAGCTTTTCAAGGAGGATACCGTGGGTGACACAGTCAAAGGCTTTACTAAGATCATAGAACAGTGCAATGTCATATTCCCGAGATTCAAAGGAATCCATTATTCCTGAGAGGAGGTCCAAAATGCCCAGCGTCGTGCTTCTATCAGACCTAAAACCGTACTGGCAGTCTGAGAACAGGTTATTCGTCTCAAAATGCATAGTAATCATCTTAGCCATGCATCTTTCGACCACTTTAGACAGGATTGGCAGAAGTGATATAGGCCGATAGTTAGCCATGTCTGTTACATCGCCCTTTTTATAAATTGGTATCACTATTGCATTTTTTAATACTTTAGGGAATAAGTTGTTTTTAAAACATAAATTTATCAGTTTTGTAAGTGGAGAAATAATAAGGTTTTTTACTGTCTTAATCAGACGCACTGTGAGCCCGTAGATGTCCGAGCTATTTTTATTTTTAAGATTGTCAATAATATCCCTTACAAAGTTAAAACTTACCTCGTGGAAAGAGAACTCAGCATCAGGGATCATCAAGCCCACCAGGTAGGAGAGAGGATCAGTTTTTGTGTTGGAAATGCTATTAATTATATCATGTGCAATGTTAGTGTAAAACACGTTAAAATCCTGTGGATTCAGGTTGATGTTTTTATTTTTATCCGCAGTAAATTTACCCCTTTGACTGTTGATAATACCCCACATGGTCTTAGCTGGGTTTTTAGATATAGATATAATTTTATCATTTGCCTGTTTTTTTGATTCTTTGATTGCATTCTTATATATGATTTTAAAGTTTTTATACTCCATGAGGTTACCAGGAGTATTGTACTGTTTGCTTACCCCGCTGAGAAAGCTTAGATGGTCCCTCATGCTTCGTAGAGTTTCATTAAACCATGGCACGCAATTTGGCTTACCGGCCCTGTTCTGATAGGTTTTTTCGGGGAACGATTGCAGGTATGCCCCCCTCAGCATTTCAGTGAGAATTTCAAACTTGGTATCGATACTAATATTTATATCATCCACAAAATCCCATGAGCATGTCTCCACCACATTATAAAAATCATGTAGCCCTCTTTCAGTGATAGGTCTGAACGTTCTCCTGGAGTAGGCAGCATTCGTGTGTGTCTTGTTAACAGACAGACACAACTTTTGCCCAACATGATCTGAAATATGATAATCCACTATTTCCGTTGCAGCAGAGTAGGTGGCGAAATTGACAAAAATGTTGTCAAGGCAGGTTCGCCCTCTTGTGTTCTCAGTAATCATGGCTTCATAGCCGTAGCTTTCTAAAAGATCGCAGAGGCAGACTGCTTAATAATAATAATAATAATAATAATAATAATATTAATAAAGTGCCTTTTATTTATAATCAATACATACATGCAATACATAATGATGTAAACGGGTGGCGAGATCTAGCATAGCTATTCTATCTAACCACCCCAATGGTAATATTAATTTGTATAAAGACAAAATGCCTAAATCCAGAATTAATTTAAAACACCTATGCTGTAAAAAAAAGGTTTTATAACAACTAAATACCGTTATATTTACAATAATTATAATATCGCCAAAACGAGAATATTAATAACAAAATTCAAACATCATAATTGAGAAAAAACGAAACATTAGAGAGAAATGAAAATTATAGTTTATTAATAATATTAATTACTATGTACTATAAAGAATATAACATATATTGTGTACTACATGAGCCATTACCCTATGCTCAAAGTAAGAACAAATAGAGCACTATGTCACATGTAAAAGATTGATCCCTGTACGCAGTGACAAGACATACATTTTCAAATGTTTTTTAAAACTCGTTATTGATGAGCAGCATTTAATGTTCTCTGGCAATGAGTTGTAGGTTTTTATCGCCGTATATGTAAAAGACCGCTGAAAAATAGCTGTGCTATGCCTAGGAACCTGGTAAAGATCTTTGTGACGAGTGATTATCCGATGAACACTGCTACCTTTTCTCAATTTTTCAAACAAATGCTGAGGTTGCTCAGTCTGAGATATCTTAAAAACGAGACACGCTAAATGAATAAAATGCCGTTCTGAGAGGTTAAACCATTTTGAATTAACGAAACAAGGCGAAATATGGTCAAATTTACGCAAGCTAGAGGCAAACCTGAGACAACTATTCTGAACCTTTTGCAAACTATTTCTATTTTGAATTGGTAAGGCTGGCCAATAAAGAATGTCACTATACGCCAAGTAGGAAAGAATTAAAGAGTCAGTAAGTCTAAGCTTCACGTCAGTGTCAAAATAATCTCTGTACATATAAAGTGTTTTTAGCTTACCATAGGACTTTTGTAGCAAATATGACACATGCTCGTCAAAACGTAAATATGTGTTAAAGAGCACGCCCAAGTTTTTGCCTACATTGGTTGCATTAAGAGTAATATTGTTTAAGCAATTTTTGAACCTATCATCTCCCACGATCTCGTTCATTTTACTCCCAAAGACTAACAACTGAGTCTTTGCATTATTAAGAATAATACCGTGCGCCTGTGATAAATTATAGATGCCTGCCAAGTCTTCGTTAATTGAGGTAACAGCTCGGTCGAGTTGGCTGGGATGAAATGAAAAATATATTTGAAAGTCATCAGCGAATTGATGCGAACTACAACTTAAGAGATGTTTAGGGAAGTCCGATGTGTATATCGAAAATAAAAGGGGGCCTAGTATACTACCCTGAGGAACGCCTCTGGTTGTTGATCAGTCCCGAATGACACATTGAAGTCACCCGCCAGTACAACATTCCTGCCAATGCCCAGTTGCTGCAAAATACTCTCTAATCTTTCCAGGAAGATGCCAAAGTCTCCCGCCGGCGATCTGTAAATACCCAGCAAGTAAATATTAAAAGGTCTTATAACAATAGAACATAACTCTATACATTTTTCGATCTGCAACTCAGAGAATGTGTCGACCAAATCGAAATCAGTATTCTGGCCTTCTAAAATCAAAGTTCCACCCCCTTTACTTTCACATCTGGCCGAGTAGCTGCCTACTATGTACCCCGGTATGTTAAAGGCTGGTATCTCCTCTTCCAACAGCCAATGCTCCGTGATCACATTGAAGTTAATATGTCCGTTCACCAGACCTGCCTCCAGTTCGCTAGCTTTATTTCGAATAGATCGAACATTGTAGTTTAAGAAGATGATTAATTCTTGCTTCGCTGAGTCTTTCACTTCTGTCGAAGCACTGTGCGTTTCAGGTTTAAAAATTTATTAATTACTGTTCCTCTAGGCCAGAATGAAGCATTGACCTGCTCCCGGTCTTCCTCAGATACTCCCATTTTAAAGGAACTGTAGATGTGGTCTTTTTTGGTCTTTATTTTTCCACAGATAGACTCATTCTTGCCTTTGAATTTCAGGTACTCCTGTTCTTCCTCCGGACTGGTCTCCCTTGCGGGGCCAGAGATAAAGATCCATGAGTAGGTCTTGGCGACTTTCAGAGCCGAGGCAATCTCGCTGGTTCCCTTAACTGGAGCAGGTCTTTGTGAGAAAGTTTTTTTTGGTATTGGGTGGTTGATTATTTCTATGACGATCAGGGATGACTTTCCCCCCTTTCCTACTGTTTTCCAATCATTAACTAGTTTTTCCTCCTGGTTTGCAGTAATTTTACTAGAAGTGCCTGCTATAGGCCTTTCCAAAGTGGGGCTTGGGTCAGGGTCATCTGTTGTTTGTTTATGTTTATTTACCTCTGTCAGGTCTCTGTCATTAGTGTCATCTGCTAGGTTGATATCGGTGTTTCAGCAGTGTTGCTAGTCATTGCCGATGTTGCTATAACTTTTGTTTCTTTATCATTGGTAGTTGATGCCAGATTCTTTGAGGCAACTTCAGCCTTATTCGTTTTATTTAATTTTAATGCGGGATCGATGACAATATGATCCTTACCAGTGTTGCCAGTGTGAGCAACTGGCTTAATTAATAGAAACGGTTTTTTCTTGGTTTTTTTCGTTGATAATGCTCTTGATATCGTCGAATTTTTTAGACATGCTTTCCTCGATCAGGTCCAACCTCTTGCGTAACCAAGAGAAATCTCCCTGTATAGCATCGTTATCATGTTGTAAGTCAGTTACCTGTTGATTTTGATTTAACTTAGCTATTTCAGCATTTTTCCTGGTTATTTCTTCATTAGCTTCAAAGACAAGTTTGTTTATCTCGTCCTGGCGGGAACTTTTCTCGCATGTTGGGCACAAAACAAGAGATTTGCTACCACTAACAACCGTCAACCCTGTTATTCGTAGGGCACAAGAATGATGATAACTTATTGCACATTTTGCACATTTTACACCCACTTTATCCACGTTGCTTTTACAGTATTTACATTTTTTCAGCTCCGGATTCGACAACAAGTCATCATTCGGCGCCATCTTACCCACTTGGCAAGAAAACGTGAATTTCATGTATAATTTTACGTCAGACTGAAAAACGTTAGAATACGAATAAACGTGTTTTCAATGTGTAAAACACGCTTAATGTTACGGTGTTCTGACGTTGGTTAAAATTACGTTACTAATTTTAACGTTTTTATAACGTTATATATTATGGTACAATTCTGCGTTTTTGTAACATATTTTTAACTTATAAAACTAAATTTTTCCTCAGGAAAGTAGCATATTATTTCATACATTATTATTTGGGTACTTATAAATAAACAACAAAACATTCAAGTTATGAACTTTTATTTTTTCAAGTTGCCTTAGTTTACCGTATAAAATTTACGAATTTTAACTTATTTTAATTTAAAATCTAGTAGCTATATAGTATAAGTTTTAATTATTTTGTTTCTTTAACGGTTCGCGGCATACCTGAAGTGGTCCATTATTATTTTTTCCATCGAGTACTCAGTAGTTCCTCCAAACTGAACTTGCGCTATTTCTAAATTAAAAACGAAACATTTTTTAAATATTGTTCCAACAACCTAATTACACGAGATATTACATTACATAGGAAACATTTTGAAGGGTCCTCAATAGTAATAAAGAACTACAATAATCATTTTTTGTAGAGGTTAAAATGTAGAATCTAGAGAACTATTCAATTAAAGAAAAAAATAGAGTGGCGTATCTCGTTTTATATTTGGAATTAACTTCAAAAGGCTGGTATTTTTGTTACATTAAAGGAATCCTTTTAGCATTTTTTTTGTAATGAAAATAAAACTCACGTGACGCCATTTTACCCTTCAAGCGTTTGTGGTAAAGAACAAAAGAACTCGTAAAATATATAAAGAATAAACAACAGTTATTTCATAAAGACTAAATCATAAAATTAAGAACAACTTACGCTTACAATAAACGAAAACTCACAAAACTTAAAAGAGATTCGGTGCTATCCAAAATTTTCACCAAAAACTGCTCCTTCCACTATACACTCACAACTCACAACACAACGACACAATGTCAAACGTCTATGACAGACGTGACAATCGCCGATCGCTGGGTTTTAGGCGCGAAATTTAAAAATGTTAAGATAAAGTGAAAAATAGGTTACTTATTTCGACGTTATAAAACATAACGCAAATTAAATGTTTTATAAGTAACGTTACTTTTATTTACATAAAATTAATGTAAAAATGTAACACAAATTACAACGTGAACAAAAATTACATTAAAATAACAGTATTAAAAAAAGATCACGTTTTTAAAACGAAGTTTTTGGTAAAGGGAAATAACATTACCATTTTCACGTAAAAATAACGTTTTTTCTCAAAATATGTCAAGTGGGTATCTACATTAACGATACATATATGCGCATACAAATATTAATTACATGAATGAGAGCTACACCATATATTTTGGAGCAAACATGTTTGATAAATACATTTTGTGCAATCCAAATTTGTGTATCTAGGTAAGCGATTTATTGATAACAACATATACATGTCCCAAATATAAGCTGCTCGCCTAGAAGTTAAAACAATCCCGTAAAAAATAGTTTCTTTTAAATACATGTGCAATCTTGTTTGAAGGTCTGGCTCAGCGACATGAAATGATTGCGCAAACATATTTTGTCAGAGATGTCGCATTTTCTATTCTTGTGACTACACCATTCAATTAGTAACAGTCAGTCCTTTAACATGTTGAAAAGAAAGAGGGCTGCCGCTGCAATTGTACTTATTGGCCATTTTGCAGTGAAACCAAAAAGATTGTGGAGTAAAGAATGGTTCAAGAGGCGAAATGAGTTTACGCATATGAACCTGCTAAATGAACTGAGAGTTACTTCGAAGGAAGATTTAAGGAATTATTTACGTATGGACGACTTGCAATTTAAATATTTGCTTGGTAAAGTCGAAAGCGAAATAAGTAGGCAGAATACTGTAATGAGAGAAGCTATAAGTGCAGAGGAAAGACTTATGGTGACCTTACGTTTTTTGGCGACTGGTAGGTCGTATGAAGACTTAAAATTTATTTGTGCTATAGATATCACCACAGTCATTGAGATTAATAATTTCCCAAGTATGTGTAGCTATTTATAAAGCCTTAAGGGAAGAATATTTAAAGGTATGTTATAACTTCTATTTATTAATAATTATAACTGTGTCATACATAAAAGAAGTAATTAAAGAACTAACAAACATAAACAAACATTATAAAAACATAACATTCTAATTTGTCAAAAGCAGAAAAATTTATAATGACCACATCTCCGATTGGGTATCTTCATTTGGCATAGGAGTAGCTGAACCCGACGGAGTTGTATAACCCGAATACATTGGCGGTGATAAGTAACTTGGTAAAGCGACGGAAGCAAAAGTTTTCGTTTTAATATTTTGCATAAAAGTACCAAACTGTAAAGCTGCATCGAGAGTAAGCTGTTGCATTTCACCAAAAAATAGTACGTCATTCATTATTTTTTTTGCTAAAATTTGTTGGTTTCGGTTCATATTTCTTAACTGATTGCCAACAGTTTTTCCAAAGCTATCAAATTCATCATCCGGTTCACTTAAAGTTTTGAAAGCTAGATCTACTACTGCTTTGTTGCTTGGCAGTTGAGTTTTTCTCCTTTTAAAACCCGTGTTGTTTGAAACATTTGTTACTCTTGTTTCCGTTTCCTAAAATAAATTTTTCTTTTAGTTTCCACAATCTGAAAATGACTGGCTACAAATAGCAAGAGATTTCCAACAATCCTGGAATTTTCCTAACTGTTGTGGAGCCATAGATGGTAAACACACAAAATTATTCCGCCCTCTGGTAGTGGAAGTTATTATTATAACTACAAAGGAAGCCACAGTATTGTTTTAATGGCTATTGCTAATGCAAATTGTAAGTTTATTATGGTACACGTTGGAACAAATGGAAGAGTATCAGATGGCGGCGTTATTGAAAACACGTTATTTTACAGAAAACTGAAATCAAGTAATCTTTATTTTCCACCTGAAGTGTCACTGCCAGAGGTAGTGTAGAAAATAGACCAGTGCCTTTTCTGTTTGTAGCCGATGATGCTTTTGCCTTATCGAAGCACATGATGAAACCTTTTTCAAAAAATTACTTGATCAAAGAAGAACGCATATTTAATTACCGTTTATCTCGAGCTAGACGAGTAGTTGAAAATACATTCGGAATATTAGCAGCCAGATTTCGTATTTTCCAAACAGCAATAAATTTAAAGCCTTCAACAGTTGAAGATATTGATTGTTTTAGCTGCTTGCGCTCTACATAATTTTTTACGTCGATCTGCCAGACAAATTTATACCCCACAACAAAGTTTGGATTATGAAAATACAGAAAACGGAACAATAGCTAGAGGTGAATGGCGAAACATGGAACATCATTTAATACCTTTGGAAATGGGTCGCAATAGACGGTATGGAAACGAAGCCAAAGAAATATGTGAATATTTAACACATTATTTCAACAATGAGGGAAAAGTTCTATGGCAAGACATGATGGTTTAAAGTTGCTTATATGTTAATATTTATTAAATACGTATACCATAAACTTGGGCTAGTTTTTACCTTAAAAAAACGTGAATCATAGTGATCCAAGTTTACGGCACCTATACACCTAATAAAAAAAATTAAAGTTTATAAAGCCTTACCTTATTAATTATTTTATTATTTTCCTCCGTATTTACTTCTCTGATTATTTCTAAATCATCGTCATCTATATTACTTTTTCCGTCTCGCGGCACTTCTTGGTCGAAAGTAAAAACTAATAGGGAAAAGTACCACAAATGTGGTTCATATTGACCTTCGCTTCCGGCTCCTGAACGCTGAGATTCCTTTACTTTTTTTAATTCTCGACGAAACGCGGTGCGCAAAGAGTTAATTTTTTTTATAACCATGTCTTTATCGGCCTCTGGTTCTATTTCTTTAAGTTTTGTTATAAGTAGCTCATATGCATTATTTCTGCGATCTCTATTGCTATATTCTTTCGATGTTACTTTCCATAAACAGGGCAAATCCCTATATATTTCTATAAATTCTGTTATAAACTGTCTTGAATAATTTCTCATGTCCATTATTAAACTGTTTCTAGATTACAGTAATTTAGGTATTTTTAATTGAAAAGCAAACCACTCTTGAACGCAGACAGACACCGAATGATTAAATGCACTATTTATCGTATCCTACACGCTTCGACTTGTTTGTGCAAACAATTACACATACAAAAAATCTAACTTTGCAGATCTTTTAAATTATGTTTGTATGATTTGATTGCACTATCAAATTTGAAACCTACACGCAATTTTTCGTTTGTTCAAACATTTTTGTTTATACATATCACCTCAAAAATCTGTGCGTATAGGAGCCAATTATGTTGTCGCAAATAAAAATATTGGCCCACACAAGTCAAAGTTAAATTATTACTTTGAAACATGATTGTGCAAACTTTCCGCATGCACATGACTGTATAATATAGGGGTGAGTTATGTTTGTACAGGAAAGTATTAGGAAATATGTTTGTTTCACTTGTATGAGCTTTTAGTTTACCAACAATATTTTGTATGTACAAACAAATTTCTTAAACTTAGTGTTGCATCTAGGGGGGCCTTTATCCTTTCCGTCAGACCCAATCCTTGGACGCGATACATTGGCTTCCAGCGACACCCAACGTAGTTTGCTCGCAATGGGCCGCCTTGCCAGCGTTTGAACCTATATGGATTCTCGCTGTCCTGGTTGGGTTGATACGTGTGGTTGCCACGAGATGTGGCCACGTGCTGCAACTCTCATTCATAGTATAGTGTGTTGCCTATGCAAACATAAAAAACCTAGTAGGGGAAATGCAATTAATAAAGTTTTTTTTATTCATGTGGGAAATGCGGAGATATAATTATTTTCTCTGATTGATGGCGCTACAGCCTACGGAGAGTTGTGGTCTACAGGCTGTTTCATAATTGAATGCTACGAAGGCGTTAAAGCAGGGTCACATGAAATAATAAAACAAAAATGAAATTTTAAGAAATTTTTAATTTATTATTTTTTGTGGCTGTTCTACGCCTTTTATAATGCTGATCCTTGAGGGTCTTAAAGACAAAATGTTGATATCCGCAGCCGCTTTAAGTTTGAGATACAAGGTGTTGAAAATTTAAAAAACAAAGTTTGTTCCTTCATATTTTTGAGACCGCCAAACACGTATCCAGGGGGGGGCCGGGGGGCCCAGCCCCCCTCCCGACATCCCGAAATTTGAAAATTTTTTCCATTTGAGGTTTTTCATAAAAAAGTCTTCAGTATAGAATTTTCTATTATTGAAATTTAAGTTTTTAGTCGACGGAAAGCACAATCGGCGTCAATCCAACGTATCTAGGGATTTCTAGATTTTTTTGTTGGACTGGTCGAACAAAGATGATCCGGAGGAAGTGCTCGACCGCTTGGCGAAGAAAAAATCAAGGAAATTACTTTCCCACTAAACACAAACACCTTCATAGCACATGCTAAGAACATTACTCTAGTAGGTTGGAACATTCTAAGAGTATTGTATAAAAGGTCTATGCACATTCATAGAACATGCTATAGTTAGATTACCGCAAGGTGTTTTCACGTGATATGAATGTGCTTGGAATATGAAATCGTATATTCTTAGTAAGCGCTTATCATATTTTTTGGAGAAATTCCTGGCATATTCCTCATATGTACGAGATAATGTTTTAATGAACGTACCAAAGAATATTCTAGGAACATCCCTCAGAACCAGTAGGGATCCTTACAGGAACAAAAATGTTCCTCCTGCAATTTAAGGGCAATATTTTGGGGAAGAATCAGGAATATTCATAGAATAGTCTATGAATATTTAGGCTTATGTTTTAATAAGAGCATTCCTCAGATGTGCTACAGAGTGTTAACGATCCCAAATAACATGGAACGCGATACAGGCAGAATGTGAGAAGAATCGATTAGTTATAAGAACACAAAAAATATATTAAAATACAATAAAGTTTAGGTACATTAACTATAACATTCTTTAGCACATATGAGTTAAATGATAAATCTTTTTTTTTGTAATTAAAGTAGCTATAAAAATACAACGAAATAAGGTAAAAACATATTTATTTTTAAAATTGAGACAAATGACATTGAAGCTTTCAATCCCACTAAGCAAGGTAAGGTTGTATTAAGTTTGCAACTTTCCTTGCATCAAGTTTCCTGCAAGTATGTTGCAAACAGCAAATCTTCCCCTAATCGTCGTTTTGTTTGCAAGTCTACTACATAGTACCTAACTAATGTTAACTAGGGTACAGCAAACACCAATTAACAACAAGTAAATTTATAAAAGTTTATTTAAAGATTGTGGTGACTTGCAATACAGTTGTTAATATTACCTTGTCAGATGCAAGCATTTATAAGTGTCTATCTGATTTATGCAAACATGAGTAACTTACCGCGAGGGTTTAGTGAGATAGGTAACAAAAAATTATATTCACAAATATGATTATAATAAGTGACATTTCAACTTCATTTCACTTGTGGTTCTGGCATTGTGCCGATAAACTAATCGTCAGGTAATTTTGACTTCCTCATTTTTCTTTCCTTCGCTTTTGTCATCTTAACTGCATTAAAAATATTAAAAATAAAGAGAATTTTGTAGTACTCACAATTTTTCATCAGTAGAGTAGAACAAGAGTGGATGGTAAACAAAACTTTTAGGAAAATATTGACACTGAGGGAGTGAGAGCATCATTGGAGCACTTAAAGGTTATCAAGTAAACAAATATAAGGGTCGACAGGGTCAATGCCTCTTTCATATCACATCACCATAGCTCATATTTTAAGCATTACAAATTCCAAGTCCGAGGAAATGGTTATCTCGATTAATAACCCTACGACTTCAGGTGACACGACTGCTGTAAAACCGGACTTACTCAAATTTAGGTTAGGTTTGTATCCTCTCTGATACTATGAACGTAGATGGTTTTTTTACCCATTATTTGCTTCTGGGTATTTTCAACGTATGCTTGGCACTTTAAAAACATACATTTCAACAAGAGAAAACAGGCGAATATGGAAACAGTGGGTAAAATTGTATTTTTAGAAAGATCATGCATATATACTTTTAGCTTTTAAACTTACCCCTTAACAGTCGCTTTAAACCAATTCACAAAAATTTCGCAATCTTTTCAATGTAACAAGAAATTCGGAAATCGACGTTTCCCAGCAAAATCACGAAGCACAGGTTCCACGCCCAACACGCCAAACACGCCAAACAAAACAAACCAAAATGGTGGCATTGGAGAAGGCCAAACTGTCAAAATGCAAATGACATACGTTGAAATAAGTTGCGCGCCAAATTCAAATGTGAGCAAGATATTATGGTAACTCCGTTGTTAGTTCCTGACTTGTAAGGGAGCACGATTACACCAAAAAAAAAACAAGAAAAAAAAAAATTGCGTCGTACGATTAGCCAAAATTGACATTGACACATTTTGCGCGGCAAATTCAAATCAGGATGCGTTTTGCGATTTATAGGCAAGAGGCCTGATTTATTCGTTTATTGAATATGCTAATAGAAAGATTCCAAGAATATTCCGCAAGGACATTTCCAAGGATATTCTATTTAGATGAAAGTATATTTATTTTGAACATTCCTAGAACATTCTAAGAACATTATCAAAAATAATATTCATGCAATAGATGTATAAATAATATTCTAATAGAAATATTCCAAGAATATTCCACAAGCACAGTTCCAAGGATATTCTATTTATATACTGCGAAAGTACATTTAATTTGAACATTTCTAGAATATTCTAAGAATATCATGAAAAGAATATGCGTGCTCTGAATATACTTAGAATGTTTATCACTTTATGGACATATTAGAGAACATTCTAAGAATGTGAATGTTCTCCTTGTGTTTACTGGGTTTTTAAGGTGTATATGTTCTAGTAAAAATTTAGTACTGATTTAACTTTTGTTATTAACAGGTATTTTTTGTTGAACATTAAAAATGCTTAAACTTCTTTCAAACATAGTAGCTGTTTATTGTACACCTTGTACTGCATCTTTTATTGCACTATAAATAATAATAGATTAAACGTCACATAATGATTTAAGTTTTAATGTGTGATTCGCTTTGCTCTGAATTAATTAAAATAAGTCCACATTTTCGAATGATTTTCGTCCTTGAGCCCCCCCCCCCCCCCCCAACCCCGAAACGAATTTCTGGATACGGGCCTGGAGACCGCTTTAGATATATCATTTTGAACTTTAGTAGGTACTAATAATTAGTACTAGGCATAAATAGGTAGGTAGGTACATCGTCGCATGAGAACCAGGTTATTCTATGTCCATTTTTTTTTCAAATTGAGATTTTATCATCAAAGTATTCTATGTCCGAAGCTCTATCGACCAAACTATTCCATGTCACTCTGCGCCAATCGGTTCACTACTTACACAGAGTCGAACTTATACTATGTCCATATAAAGTTTTTCATGTTCGAGTCATTTTAGTCTATGTCCTCACCAGCTAATAGGATTTGGCCATCTGCACCACGTGAGGACATAGACGAATTTGGCATAAATATTTCTTTCATAACATTTTGAACAACGTGCACGTGTGTGCATATATTGTGTAGGTAGTATCCGTGTTTACAGTGTTTTTGGTCGTAAAATAAGTTGTAAAGTAATAAGCGACTCAGAAGAATCCCTTTCGGAACCTTACCAGGACTCAGGGTCGGAATATGAACCAACTACAAAGAATAATAAACAAAAAATGTAAGTTATTAATTTCAACTTCATTTCACTTGTGGTTCTGGCATTGTGCCGATAAACTAATCGTCAGGTAATTTTGACTTCCTCATTTTTCTTTCCTTCGCTTTTGTCATCTTAACTGCATTAAAAATATTAAAAATAAAGAGAATTTTGTAGTACTCACAATTTTTCATCAGTAGAGTAGAACAAGAGTGGATGGTAAACAAAACTTTTAGGAAAATATTGACACTGAGGGAGTGAGAGCATCATTGGAGCACTTAAAGGTTATCAAGTAAACAAATATAAGGGTCGACAGGGTCAATGCCTCTTTCATATCACATCACCATAGCTCATATTTTAAGCATTACAAATTCCAAGTCCGAGGAAATGGTTATCTCGATTAATAACCCTACGACTTCAGGTGACACGACTGCTGTAAAACCGGACTTACTCAAATTTAGGTTAGGTTTGTATCCTCTCTGATACTATGAACGTAGATGGTTTTTTTACCCATTATTTGCTTCTGGGTATTTTCAACGTATGCTTGGCACTTTAAAAACATACATTTCAACAAGAGAAAACAGGCGAATATGGAAACAGTGGGTAAAATTGTATTTTTAGAAAGATCATGCATATATACTTTTAGCTTTTAAACTTACCCCTTAACAGTCGCTTTAAACCAATTCACAAAAATTTCGCAATCTTTTCAATGTAACAAGAAATTCGGAAATCGACGTTTCCCAGCAAAATCACGAAGCACAGGTTCCACGCCCAACACGCCAAACACGCCAAACAAAACAAACCAAAATGGTGGCATTGGAGAAGGCCAAACTGTCAAAATGCAAATGACATACGTTGAAATAAGTTGCGCGCCAAATTCAAATGTGAGCAAGATATTATGGTAACTCCGTTGTTAGTTCCTGACTTGTAAGGGAGCACGATTACACCAAAAAAAAAACAAGAAAAAAAAAAATACATTCCCGTATTGCGTCGTACGATTAGCCAAAATTGACATTGACACATTTTGCGCGGCAAATTCAAATCAGGATGCGTTTTGCGATTTATAGGCAAGAGGCCTGATTTATTCGTTTATTGAATATGCTAATAGAAAGATTCCAAGAATATTCCGCAAGGACATTTCCAAGGATATTCTATTTAGATGAAAGTATATTTATTTTGAACATTCCTAGAACATTCTAAGAACATTATCAAAAATAATATTCATGCAATAGATGTATAAATAATATTCTAATAGAAATATTCCAAGAATATTCCACAAGCACAGTTCCAAGGATATTCTATTTATATACTGCGAAAGTACATTTAATTTGAACATTTCTAGAATATTCTAAGAATATCATGAAAAGAATATGCGTGCTCTGAATATACTTAGAATGTTTATCACTTTATGGACATATTAGAGAACATTCTAAGAATGTGAATGTTCTCCTTGTGTTTACTGGGTTTTTAAGGTGTATATGTTCTAGTAAAAATTTAGTACTGATTTAACTTTTGTTATTAACAGGTATTTTTTGTTGAACATTAAAAATGCTTAAACTTCTTTCAAACATAGTAGCTGTTTATTGTACACCTTGTACTGCATCTTTTATTGCACTATAAATAATAATAGATTAAACGTCACATAATGATTTAAGTTTTAATGTGTGATTCGCTTTGCTCTGAATTAATTAAAATAAGTCCACATTTTCGAATGATTTTCGTCCTTGAGCCCCCCCCCCCCCCAACCCCGAAACGAATTTCTGGATACGGGCCTGGAGACCGCTTTAGATATATCATTTTGAACTTTAGTAGGTACTAATAATTAGTACTAGGCATAAATAGGTAGGTAGGTACATCGTCGCATGAGAACCAGGTTATTCTATGTCCATTTTTTTTTCAAATTGAGATTTTATCATCAAAGTATTCTATGTCCGAAGCTCTATCGACCAAACTATTCCATGTCACTCTGCGCCAATCGGTTCACTACTTACACAGAGTCGAACTTATACTATGTCCATATAAAGTTTTTCATGTTCGAGTCATTTTAGTCTATGTCCTCACCAGCTAATAGGATTTGGCCATCTGCACCACGTGAGGACATAGACGAATTTGGCATAAATATTTCTTTCATAACATTTTGAACAACGTGCACGTGTGTGCATATATTGTGTAGGTAGTATCCGTGTTTACAGTGTTTTTGGTCGTAAAATAAGTTGTAAAGTAATAAGCGACTCAGAAGAATCCCTTTCGGAACCTTACCAGGACTCAGGGTCGGAATATGAACCAACTACAAAGAATAATAAACAAAAAATGTAAGTTATTAATTTAAGTAAGGTTAAAATGAATTAGAATTTTAATCGAGAATTTAATTTTAGTTTCGAAACAAATGATGATTCCAGTATCGATACCGATGCAAGTTTTTCTGATTCCGATACTTTAATACATCCCGAAGGTTCAGAAAACAAAAAATGCCACTTTGATAAGAACCAGGAACGAAACGAAATTCCTGGAACATCAAGCGCAAGGAATTTAGATAGTCCAAGCAAATCAGATGGTACAGTGGTCGAATTAGACGGTCAGGATAATATCTCAGACAATGATGATGTTCAAAGGTATTTGATAATTATTAATAAATTCACGTAATGATTAATTTTAACTGGGTTTTTATTTTATAGAACGGAATCCACAAAAACTAGAAAACGAAAAGCTAACCACAAAGAATGGAAGAAAAATACTTGAAAACGGTTAAGACAAAGCGGAAAAGAATACAAAAGTTGCCGAGGCCAGACCGTTAGGGCTAGGGATTTCAGCAGAAACTGTGTAAACTGTCGCTTTAAGTGCCTAGACAATTTCAGTGAAGAAGAAGCAGAGCTAATTCATAATGAATTGTGAACAAATAATGATGACGCGAAAGGACATTTTTACGAGAAAACCACAGAAAGATACCGGGTGGAACGGCAGAGAAACAGAAATGTGAGACAGAGAACCAAGAGTTTTTCTTACAAGTATTATTTCTACAAAAACGAGCAGAAAGTTCGCGTCTGCAAGACATTTTATTTGGGCGTCTTAGATATAAGTCAGATCAGAATTGCTTACTTTTACAGCAAAAAGCGAATAGGAATCACAAGTACTCCCAGTCAGTACCAAAGAGGAAGCCGCACAGATAATAGAATCGGTGAGGAGCATAAACAATTAATTAGAGATCACATAAATATGTTCCCTCGTATACCTTCACACTACTGTAGAAGTACCTCCTCCAAAGATTACTTAGAAAGGACACTATCCTTGTTAAAAATGTATGAGCTTTATGTAATGTGGTGTGAAGAAAAAAAATGTAACTCCACAAAAAAAGTGGCTTTACTACCACATTTTTAACTTTGAATTCAATCTGGGATTATATGTTCCAAAAAAGGATTTATGCAACGTGTGCACAGAATACAATACAAAAAAAGAAGAACAAACATTAAACGAAAATTTAAATACAAAATACAATGGGCATATAAAAGCTAAGCTAGAAGCTCGTGAAGAAAAAAAAACAGGACATAGAAGCCTGTAAGAATGATCCGTCTACAGCCCTACTATGTTTTGATATGCAAAGTGTTTTAACATGCCCACAAACACAAATTTCAATATCATATTATAAGAAAAAGTACGCTGTGTATAATTTGACTGGTAATGACGTTGTTCAAAAGACCGGTTATTGCATTTTGTGGCACGAACAGTTGGGTGGAAGAAAAGGTATAGATATTGCAAGTGCTTTGTATGTTCTCCTGGAAAAACCGTTATCGGAAAGGCCTAATCTAACAAAACTGATTTTGTGGCCGGATACATGCGTGCCCCAGAATAAAAACTCGCACATGTCCGCAGCTCTATTGTATTTTTTAAATGAGCATCCTGAAATTGAGAGCATTGTTCAAAAATTTCAAGTCCCAGGTCATAGCTGTGTCCAGGAAGTTGACGCAATGCATAGTACCCTGGACCGAAGTTTAAAAAAATTGGAACTCCACAGTCCACAAGCTATTTATAAAGCAATAAAAAATGCTAGAGCAAGAAAGCTTTATCATATACCTAGCCCAGATGAATAAAAATAAATTTTTGGATTTTAAAGCAATATTATTAAAATCTGTAACTTTGACAACAGTCCCGTAGAAAACCTTAGTTCAGATTTCTTATAAGCATAATTTAAGCTGTGTTAAATACAAATTAAATTTCTCCGATGGATATCCTATTATGGTGGAATTTTTAAAACGAACAAGACAAGCTAACCAACAACCCAATGCGTACAGTTCAGCCCCCACCTCCTAATCTGGCAGCAGATAAAATTGAGCACATTAGAAGCTTGTCTAATCACTTTTTAGCAGTAGACTTGCAGTTTTGGAGATGCATTATAAAGAATTTTTAAGCATCTATTTCAAATTACTTATTATGTAAATTAAAAGTACGTTATTTTGTTAATTCTTTTTTGAATTACAATAAATATGTTACTTAACTATCACCGTTTTTTATTATCAGTAAAAAGGGTTGTGGACATAGAATAATTTTTTTTGCGAGTTAAATTTCTATGTAAAAAGCTATTTATTCTATGTCCGCAACCGCTTTTTTTTATGATAATTTTTCCCAGACAGTTAAAATTTTTAGAATATTTTTGCATTACGCACTTTTTATAAACCCTTAAACCTAACTAAATTTTACTTCTAGAAAAAAAAATAAAATTAAGATGTAGAATAACCTGGTTCTCATGCGACGACATATCTTTTTCGTAAAAAAGATTTGCTCTACTTCTACCAGTGGCGTCCTCCCCAACATGTATCTTGATATTTTAACGAAAAAATGATACGCCACAGTTTTTCTCCAAAATAAATATTATTTTCAAAATTGCGTTTCATCATCACTGAGAGAATTTTCTAATAACCACTAATAGAAACTGCATAGCCTTTACTCAGATTTCTGCATAAAATAGGCTAATAGTGGTTATAAGTTCTGTCTAATAGAAACCATCTAATAGCTACTATCAGATTTTCTAATAGAATTTTTAATATTGTTTTTTATTAATCAGTATACATTTGTCTAATAAAGGCTATTAGATTTCCGAATAGGGCATTAAGAATAACAAATAGCCATTATAAAGTGTTTTCTTGCCTTGATACAGACTTCTAATAACGGCTATAATGTAAACAACTAGCCATAACACAAGTGTCCCAATACCTTTATACAGATTTCTAATACCGGCTATACAATATTTTTATTGTGAGTATTCATAAAAAGAATAACCACCATACAAGTGAGTTTTTGTCCCCATAGTTATTCTTATTGCATTCATATAGCTTGTTGTATTATCCTTATTTTATTTTCTTACAGTCTTTATTAATATACTGTATTGCCCTTATTAATGTACTTATTGTCCTTATTTGCTTTTCTTATTGCCCTTATTAATGCATTTTATTGTCCCTATTTACTTTTCTTATTGCCCTTAGGTATTTGCTTTTTTCATTGCCTTAAAACTTTATTGTCGTTGTTTATGGTAAAAAAAAAACACTTCTTAAAGTTAAAACCTGTTTATTATGTTACCAACGTAATAAAAGAAATTAAAGAAAAAAAAAGAGAACACAAGCTTTAACCAAAATATATAACTTAACATAAAATATTTAAAACAAAATAATAGTAGTTTCACGATGGATGGCGTATTATAGACATGACAAAGCAGTCAACGGAATACCTGGATGAAATTGATCAAAATTATAAGTTCTGTATGAATTTCATAGTTTGCCGAGTGTTACTTTGACACATAAGTGAAAAAGCTTGTGAAAAAATAACACCTTTTTTTATAATCTTGATAAGTTTCATGGTAGTATTTATTGAGGCAGCTTTTATGTCGCCTTACACCTAATTAGCTTAATTAAAAATGCATAGGTCACGATTTCTTAAGGTCTGCCAAAGCACTTCAATGTTTACAGGCAACTAAAAATATAAATTCTGTCTAGGCTGGGTTTTGTGTCGTGGACGTGAACTCTCACTCGATTACAAAGTATTTTTTACCTTCAAATTTTTCAATGAATGCCTCCAAACCCCATTCTATCAGCTTAAATTAATACTCTGCCATAATGGGATTCCTATAAAAGTAGCTAAATGAATACGTAAATAAATAAATATTCCTTTGGTTGCAGGAAATTTCAGAAATGGAAACATTTTTTTTTATTAAGGGCCTCTTAAAAATTTACAGAAAAGTATTTCCCAATTTAAAGGAACGGAAATAGAAGTTTAGTAACTCCATAAATAATCTCACAAAAAATAATCAGCAAATGTTTTCTTTAAATGATATAGGTAACCAATCCCACAGATAATTAATTTCATTTTTAAATTATTGGGCATCGCTTCGGTTACAACTGTTTAAAGGCGGCATAGCGGTAAAGGAAAGGAAAGGAATATCCCAATTATTAGTTATGATGATCATTAGGTATAGCGAAAATATGATACATTAATTCTACGAAACAGAATAAATGTTGTAATACCTACCTTCTATTTTTGGAGGATTCTTCCTATGATAACAGGATAACACTTTAACCCGAGAAGCTTTAACCACACAGTAGATTCGCGATTAGCGAAATTCAAATGGCGCTAAGGATCGCTGCGGACTGCATCATAGATAAAGGTTTATAGGGGGACGAGACCCTAAATGCCAAACTGAAATCCTAAAATTGCGCATGCGCGAGTCACTTTCACGTTGGCGCCGCGAAATTTAAATTAGAAATAAATGATAATGGTTGGATAATAATTAATAATAATAATAATTATAGACTTATATTGGTTAAACAGCGCTAACACGGCATCTAATCCACCTTTTTGGTTCCAATTCGCCTTTTTCAAGTCTCTTTATATTCGCGCATACGCAATTTTAGGATTTCAGTTTGGTATTTAGGCGCTCGTTATAGGGGGGACTGCATTGAAACGCGTCAAATCGTCTTGAGAACCTGCTTCTCGGGGTAGGTCGGAGAGAAACATACGCTTTCGGCAATGGTCGGAGGTTTCAAAAATCAAGCGACTTTCTGGCTATTCCGAATTTAGATAAGGGTTATACAGCAATCTAATGGGCATTATAATATATTATTTATTAATATTTTTTCTGATACCTACAATAAGGTATAGTTATAGGGATAATAAGATTATCTAACAAAAGAATTTCTATTGTGATAGCATATTATTCCTATTAAAGTATCTAATAGTTACAGTATAAATTATGATAATGACAGCAAAATTATGTGCATAACGCTCTATTAGACGAGATCTTTAGCAGCAATTAGGTCAACTAATAGTGTGTATTGACATATCGCATTACTGCTATTAAAGTTAATTCTATTCGAAAATCTAATAGCATGCATTTTCTCAGTGCATACTTAGCAAAAACGGTACCTAGACTTTTCTTCGTGTGACCAACAGCTTTTTATTCAAAAAATAAATGATAATAATTTGCATACTGCTATGCCTATACTGAACTGTCTTTAAATAACTGTACCATCAAAAAGCAAAAAGATAGTAACTTCCATATTTTTTGTTTTGCAAAAACACACACTGTACCTATCTCAAAAATAAAGCGTGAAAAAAAATAAAATCCCCTTCATTGCATGTCGAAATATTTTTTTTTCTCGAGAACGAAGTAAGATACGAAAAAATATCAAGAGACAAGAAAGTTTTATTTTTAGCTGCTTAACCCAAAAACAGTATAAAATATTTGGACAAGTCAGTAACGTACATTTTCTTTTTCAACATTATTTGTGAGACTGCCCCCCAGGACGCCACTGGAACTCATAATTATCATCTAGTTAGTGCTAACTTAGCGTCTTTTCACAACGAACAACATTGCCAAATTTCAATAAAATCGGCAAAAGGATCTTTGAGATATTAATAAAAAAACGATTTTTTTTAAAACTTTGACACCCTCTATCTTGAAAACCAGACTTTTTTTAGGACACATGTTTCTATAAACTTTTCTACTTGAATTTGGTTCAGGAATGCGCCCTTGGAACTACGGCCTATCATTAGGTAACACCCTGTACGTATCCTGTATGGGAATATATTCTTGAAATATACCATCAATATATCCAATATCACATATCCAAAAAACATATACAGTGCATATATTTTTTACAATATTGCATTGCATATTTATATTTTTAGTCGACATTAGTAAATATTTTTTATTTTAAACCGGCACATTGGATAGAACTATATAATATTTTAAACTAAACTAAAACAGATTTTAAAGTTAGGCTGTTTTCACACAGCGCCATATCACTACCATAAATAGCGCGCGATAAACGGTCGCATTATGGCCAAAATTTTTCACACACAACGATAGTTAGCTACCATAAAATATTAATTAATTTACCCTCGAATTAACCTTAATTAAAAATTAGTGTTGACGACTTGACGCATCTCGTATGATTAAGACCTATGTTGGGAAGTGTCATGGACCATCAGTTGAACTTGACTTTGACCTTGAACATAACCTGGCACACCTGTGCTATTATATTTTACCTTGAAATTGTATATTGGTGTACTTTTGTGTATGTTTGACCTTGAAAATTTAGTGTAGCCTTGCAAGTATCTAACCTTGAATAATTAAGTGGTACCTATTCTACCTCCTCCCTCGAGAATGTATCTTATAAATATGGTTCCATTCGAAAAGAACCCCATTGTCACCCAAACATTGATTGGTGTTGCCTTGAAATAGAAATTTGTGGTGTATTTTGTGAAATTTATTATTAAAGGTGTTTTAAATTTATTACATATTTCAATAATAAGTATTTCACAGCAGACCTTGGCTAAAATTAATAATATGATAAACATGTTGAATTTCTCGAGCACAGAAAATTTTTAACACTAATTGCGGGAAAAATGTATATCCTAAAAAAGATAAATCTTTGTGACAACACGTTGTGGTAAAGTATTGTTGTTACTTTGTATAATAAAACACATAATGTAACATTTGAGACTTTCTTACCTAAACGTATTGATTAAACATTATTAGAGCAATTTATTGAAATAATGAATAAATAAATTTACCGGGGAATTTACCTTAACATATTTGGGGCGACCTCACATGTATTTTCTTTAGGTAATACCAGAGCAAAATAATTTTTGGGTGTTTAGAAAAAAAAATATTGTTAAGGATATTTAATTGAAAGTGTAATACCTAGTATCATAAAACACAGTCACATTCTCATTATTTCGTATTGTAGATGTGTGACAATGTTACTGAAAAACAAAATGCGTCGTTAACGATAAGTGGGTTAGTTGTTAATTATGACATCACGTTAAATAAATCAGTTAGTTGCAAGCTATGATGGGAGAATATCCTCCATACATTTTTGTTGACATCCAATGCTATCATTGTTCTTTTGGATATTTTCCAAAAGAATTGGCGATGGGATTCGTTTTTCAAGTAATCTTTTTATAGCTCCTTCTAATAAAAATATGTTATCTCTTGACGAGCTAAAGTGCGTCAAATGGACCGAATGTTATCATGAACTAAAGTGGGACTCTGTAAATATAGAACTCTATGAAATTGATAGTGTATTTAAACATGTGTTGGAATTGTATGAAACACCTAGGATTTACGTAAAAGGAAGTGAGAAAGCATATTTCCTAAAGAAGTTTATAAGCGAAGTAATTATAAACAATATTTCCTGCGAGAGACGACCGAAACTAAGTCATTTTAAGAAGATTCCAGACCGTTTTTTTCCATAAAAAAAGTGCAGTTCTGACACTGCGCAGCATGGAATCTAAAACTATTATACAATTATAAGAATGGCTATTAATAAACATTCTATGATTATTTACTTTGTTTTTTGCTTATTATTCGTTAGTAATAAGTGCAACTTTTCCTGTTAGATGGGCTAGCTAATATTGAACTTAAAATGTTCAACTTAATCTAAACTATAAACTATAAATCCCAGTTTTTTATATCGCTTTTAGTTAAAAATAATATTTTTCGGTTGGGGGTAGAAGCCCTCTGGTATTTTAACCGTACTCGTATTTCTCCTCCTTTGCCATTTTTGAATATTTTTTTAGGAATTTGCCATGTTTTTGAGTCAAGCAGTATTGAACTTAAAATATTTGGTTTAATGTAAACTATTATAAATCCTCAAGTTAAAACTTCAGTTAGTTAAAAATTAAAATTTCCCGTTATTATCCCTTTCATATTTTTAAATCAGTTTTTATTGCATTTCCCGTTACTTGAGACCAAAAACGTATTTAACTTAAAATATTTCGTTTAGTTAAAACTAAAGTCACAATTTTTTTAAATTGCGTTAAGTTAAAAATGAGACTTTCTTTGTACCACCCTCTGGATATTTTTCAGTAATTTTTTTAACGCATATAGCTTGTTGCGTCCAGAAAAAACTACCCGTCCTAACTAAGCAACAAAACATCGTTAATAAAAGCAATGTTAACAATAAACATCCTTTATTAATGGACCGGTAAAATAAGTCACTTTGAATCGCGAGTGAATCGAAAAACTATTACAAATATAACCACAAAACAGGTCGGAGCATTCTACAAGAGTATTTGTTAAACAACAAAATGGACTGCATCCCTGCTCGGTTCTAAATCGACTGAAAATCACTCCCCGCACGCCGATGGACTTGAGCCTAAAGCAACCATCCTGTGGTACGTCGATCAGCCGCTTGAGTGTGTGACAGAGGTAGAAAAAGGGCGCCGTAAGAAAGATGGCGCTAACATCCTCCCACCTGAGTCACGTTCAACTAAATAAGTGACTCACACTAAATCAAACAACCTAACCTAAACTCGAGAGGCGTCTCACTCCCGAAATACGTCTACGTTTCCTCGCTAAATCCTCCAAAATCCCACGAAATCTCGAAATCCCTTACGACATCTCCGAAATCCCAAAATTGGAGCCGAAATCGCGAAATCCTTACAGATTTCGTCGAAAAACACATATATTAACCGAAATCCATTGAAGATTTCGCGGAAATCACAGTATCGTTATAATAAAAATGCTTCTTGAAAAGTTTTTTTTGCACAACGTTACCACTTTGTTCAATTTTCCTGTGACTTCAGTATAATGCCAAATATTTGTCTTGAACAATTTTTCAAACGTTTACAATCAATTTTTTATCTCGATTAAATATTTACTAGCATTAAACGTATCCAGGAAGTATAGCAAGTGAAAAGCACATCCCATCCTAAGATAGAAACGATTTGGCAGCAGAGCAACGGCACCTGCTAATAAAACAAACGTTTCGTTGCTTGTACGATCTTTCACTGCTTTATTGAACTAAGGAAAAATAAAAGGACACAAAATATAAAAGACACCAGCGACACCAGTCGGTCGGTAGGCAAATCAACCTCACAATATATATAAGGTTTGATAGATAGCGCTCACAGTACCTCTAAATTAATTATTTGATATCATCTATATACCCCCACTTATCAAATAATTTTTAAACCCTAAATCTGATATAAATTTAGAATGCTTAACATTCTTTAGTCCTTTAGTGAGAACATCAGCCACCATTTTATCAGTACATAAATATTCAATTTTAATGAATCCACTTTTCAAAGTTTCTCGTATGAAGTGGTGTCTAATATCAATATGCTTGGACCCTGTCATGGAAAACTGGATTAGTACACAATTATCCTTGATTATCATTAAAGAGAATTATGCAATTCAATTTTTCAGTGATCTCACTAACAGATTCGATAAATAGATAGCCTCTTTTGATGCGTCACTTAAAGCCATGTATTCCGCTTCAGTGCTGGAGAGTGCAACGGTCTTTTGCTTACTACTTCTCCAGGAAACAGCGGATCCACTAAGTTTAAACA
This sequence comes from Polydrusus tereticollis, assembly GCA_963920685.1. NCBI lineage: Eukaryota > Metazoa > Arthropoda > Insecta > Coleoptera > Curculionidae > Polydrusus > Polydrusus tereticollis. The sequence goes on along the minus strand of OY987335.1, from coordinate 44,609,366 downwards.
CGTAACCAGTGTAGGACTTTCTATCAATTTTATTAAAACCACAATTGGCATCCACATACCCTTGTAAACCTTTATTGTCCCTTTTAAAAGTTAAACATTGGTTCTTGGTCCCCTTCAAATATCTAAGCACCTTTTTGGCACACTTCCAGTGATATTCAGTGTGACAATTATTATATTGACTGAAAAGACTCACACTAAATGCAATATCAGGGCGCGTCAAGACAGCTAAGAACATTAAGCTTCCCATCAATTTTTGATATAATGGATTATGGTCTTTTTCGTCTAAGTTACCTTCACTGAAATCAAAATTATCAATTGGCGCACTGACGTTATTACAATTTGTCATATTAAATTTTTCAAGTAATTTATCAATATAAGTGCTTTGATCCAAAATAAGAACATCCTTGTTTCTATAAATTCTCATACCAAGACATAGTTTTAAATCACCTAAATCTTTAATTTTAAAGTTAGACTTAAGTTGGTCCTTCAAAAAATCTGTTTCATTCTTATTATTCGAGAAAACAATAAAATCATCCACATATAAAGCTACAATAGTTATTGAATTATCCTTCTTTTTTATAAATAAACAAGGTTCATAATCAGATTTTTTGAATTCCAGGGCAATCAATATTTCATCAACCCTTTGATACCAGGCCCGTGAAGATTGTTTTAGTCCATAAATGGCCTTTTTTAATTTGCAAACCTTATTCTCGTTACCCTCAAGTACAAAACCTTGAGGTTGTTGCATGAATACAGTTTCCTGCAAATAACCATTTAAAAAAGCAGTCTTCACGTCCAAGTGTCTTATATCTAGACTAAATTGAACAGCCAGTGCTAAGACTAAACGTAAACAAGAATACCTTATTACCGGTGCAAACGTTTCATCGTAAACAATACCAGCCCTTTGCGTGAAACCTCTAGCCACTAACCGCGCACGATAACAAATTTTATCATCTTGATTAAACTTCTTTTTAAATACCCACTTACAATCAACTACACTGTCACTACCTGGACGATCAACCAAGTCCCACGCATCATTTTCTCTGAAGGACTCCATCTCCTCTACCATACTTTGCCGCCAACAGTCAGCTTCTGATCCTGAAAGAGCCTCTGATGCACTCACTGGTACATCATCCAACGTAATGTAATTTTCTTTGCATTGGAAAGTCACGTAGTCATCATATTGCTTAGGTTTCTTATCACGTTTAGATTTTCTTCTTGTCTCATCGGGATTTTCAGGAATATACTCATTTTCTGGCAGGAATTCAGGGTCATTGGGGTCATCAGGATTATCTGAATCATTGTTTGGAGTATCATCGAGTAAATCTGGCTCATATGATTCTTCCAAAAAAGGTAAATTCTTGTCCTGATCCCCCACTGGAACTGATATTCCTTCGTCTGGTTCATTTCTGTTATAGACAATGTCAACATTGCTTGCAGTTCCTGGCTTTTCATTTATGATTACATCTCGGCTAGTAATAATATCTCTTTTTGCTGAATCATATAACCTATGGCCTTTTACATTTATTCCATAGCCAACCAATGTCATCTTGACAGCCTTTTTGTCAAATTTCTGTCTTTTTTCTTTATGCACATGTACCATAACTTCACTCCCAAAAACTCTTATATGGCTCACATCAGGTTTTTGCCCATACCATAATACCATGCTTCATATGGAATTTTGTTATTGAGTCCCGTTACTACTGAGCGATTTCTGAGATGAGCTGCTGAACAAATTGCTTCTGCCCAAAAAATCTTCGGTAGTTTGGCATAAAATAGCAAGCATCTCGTCTTCTCTACCAAAGTTCTATTCATGCGTTCTGACACTGCGTTTTGTTGTGGTATGTACGGATTAGTTTTTTGATGAATTATACCATGCTTGTTTAATAAATTCTCAAAAGCTGCATTACAAAATTCCCCACCATTGTCTGATCTAAAAGTCTTAACTGTCATTCCTGTTTGGTTTTCCACAAGACATTTAAACTCTTTAAATTTATCCATCTCTGATAATTTAGTCGTTTCAGTGACATTCTTAAGTCAGTCTTTTCTCGATGTAAGATGTTTACGTGCGCCAGAGTCTATATACCATTCTGTGCTATTGAACTTCCCGTTCAAAAAAACCGCACTAAAGGCACTCTTGTCTTTTTGCGTTTTTTTTTTAAGTTTTCAAATTCAGTCCTTAAAATTGGACATTTATTCTTGTAGTGACCTATTTGTTTACAATGATAACAGGTAACTTCATTGCTTTTGTCAACTTTTTTGAAACTCGTACTATCACCTGTCGTTCTCTTCTTCCATCTTTCTTTATAACCAGCAAACGCGCCACCAGCATTTTTACTGCTGCTGCCATCTTTCTGCATGTCTATCAACTTGGTTTTAATGGTATCTGTTGTGACTGCAATGCCACTGTGCTCAATGGCCATAATCATCGGTGCAAACCTCTCGGGTAATCCCGCCAAAAGTATGGACCCCACCCACTCGTCACTGATCTGAAAGCCGGTTCTTCGCAGTTTCTGGGAAACTTCGATCACCTGGCTTACGTAACTTTGCATGGATTCACTGTTTTTAAGCCTTAGCGAAATCAAAGCACGAAGAAGTCCGATTTTTCGCGTAAAACCTCGCTCTGCATACAGGTTTTTCAAGGTATTCCACAAGTCCAAAGCAGATCTTGCATCCCGAATATGCATATACAGTGAAGGGTCAACAGATATAACACTAGCTTAGCTTTTGCTTTACCCAGCTTTTCGCTATCTGTCTCTGTACCGTCCAGACACGCGGACAAACGGTCCAACACGAACACGTTTTCAATGGCGAACGCCCACTCATCATGGTTTTCCCTTCCGCACAATTTCGGAACACTAGCTAAAAAGCTTGTCGACATATTAACACTTTTGAAACAACGATTTCCACGTATTACCCGTTTTGTTTGTAGACTCTCAAACACGATGCTGTGCCCATAACCTTTTTTTTTTTTTTATTTACTATTTTTTACGGTCGTCGGCGTATCAGAGGCCATCTTGAACCGGTCATCGGCCGTACGGTTTTTAATCGTGCGGTCTACCGACTGGGGAGTGTGAAACGGCACCTTCATCCTACGAGATATCCGATCTCATCCGGCCTGTCCGGCGTGAGTAGGATGGTTTTGATGTCGATTCATTTTACACTCTTCCCTAAGACAAGAGCACGCGCCCATAACCTAATAAAACAAACGTTTCGTTGCGTGTACGATCTTCGACTGCTTTATTGAACTAAGGAAAAATAAAAGGACACACAATATAAAAGACACCAGCGACACCAGTCGGTCGGTAGGCAAATCAACCTCACAACATATATATATAAGGTTTGATAGATGGCGCTCACAGTACCTCTAAATTAATTATTCGATATCATCTATAACACCTGCGACCCGCCATTTCTTCGGCGGTTTTGGAAGCTATACCTCAGCTACCGAAATTTTCCGTTTATTTAGGTGTGTAATAGAACAAAGTAGTAGGTACTTTTATGGCAAAGGTGTTTAAAAATAGGAAAGTGACTAAGTTATATTATGTAGGATGTAGGTACTAAACGTTTCTCAGTAATAAGTAGGAATTTAGTTAATTTATAACCTATAAAAGAAGGCCCTCGCGTTGTACTGTCCTCGGCGACAGCGCGATGCTTCGCGATGGCGTGATCCTACGAGTTTTTGGGGAATCCCCGGTTCAGTAAACATCTAGGATCCTTAACTCTGAATTTGTTTTTTTAAGTTTATGTAAAATGTGTACCCAGGTAGCAAAGACACGTCTTTGATCCGCAGAAAAGACGTTATCATTCTCGTCGAAGACACTAAAAAAGTTCCGTGAAATCGACGTGATAATGACGGCAATATGTCACAGCGATTTGACGTCATATTGGTCACGTCAAAAAGCCGTAGACCGAACACGTCAAAAGGACGTATATGAAACACCTCAAAAGGGCGTACTACAGATCATTATTTTTGATTTGAAGTTCCGAAGTTTCGCTTTCAATTACACGAGACCCCTTCAGGGTTCACTAAATTTACGAATTAAGATCCCTAATGAAAGACCTCATGCAATCCAAATCAAAACGTCCTATTTCAAAAAGCCATTCTATATTTCAGACGAGGTTTTTTGGATTATTTATACACAACAATAATTACATAAAAATGTCAGTTTTATTCATTATTTGTATGATACAGAGGAACTGAAACAAATTTTGTTTTATAAGGCATTAAAAAACATTTTCCTCGAATATCAGTAAGTACCCAAGTTTTAAGTTCTTCAGATAAGCCTGAGACTAAATAAATACATTTGGACTCCAAAGGACTTTCATAAAACGAACACATGTTCTTAAAGTATTTGCCAGTAATAGTTATGGTCGCATTGTTAACACTTGTAACGACAATATTTTCAATCTGAACAACATAATCACTTGTAAAGCAATAAGAATCTGAAGAAGAGTATGAATTAATACAAAAAATAAAATTGGGATATGATACCCTTTTAAATTGTTTATGAACATTTTTCAAAACAGGACCATTAACATGCTCAAATTGCAACTTTGGTTCATTAGTACTGTGACTTTGTTCAAATGATATACTATCCAGCTCGTGAAGTCTACAATAAATTTGCGAAAGTGGCTTATTGGGCATTTTTACCAATTTTTTTAACTGGCCCAAATAATTTTCAAATGGGAATGCTGAAAAGTTATCTAGGGAGTAGGGGGCCAAAACGAGAGACATCATCACTTAAATGACATGAATATTATAAATTAAAACGTGCGAACCATATTATAATCTCTGACAATCTTCAATGAATGTTTTTAAAAGTTTGGATGCTATTTCGCAATTTACTTCTTTTGTCAAATCCGTAATATGTATTAATATTGCGCTGGCACAATGAAATAGAAGAAAGTTATAATAAATGTCATAATTTACAATATCTCGTAGTACCACAATACCTGTATACAGGGTGACAATTTGAAAATTTGAAATGGCCATATCTTAGGAACGAAAAACTGAAGAAAAAAACGCAAAAAACAGTTTCTATAAAACGAAGGGGAAACAAAAACAAGCGTATTATCCCACCCTTATCTGCAACCCCTTTGACAGGGTGAGATACACCCTAAAATCTGAAATAGAAAGGGGGGTCGAGTGATAAATCATTTTGAAGCTCTTGAAAAATGCTTTCCAATGGTACCATGGAAAGCTACATTTCGGGAAATTCTTCTCTGTTTATTAAGGAAAACAATATATGAAAACACAATTTTGAAATTTTTTATTATTATTTAATTAAATGTTCAAAATAATTTCCGTTGTTTTGAAGACAATAATAAAGCCTACTTTGAAATTCTTCACGTACATTTGCAAATGTTTCTCTGGATACAGCACGGCATTCCTGAACTATTCTATGCTGAAGTTGCTCTAGTGACTCAGGTTGCGTTTTAAAAACCACAGATTTTAGGTGATTCCACAAAAAGAAGTCAAGAGGTGTTAGGTGCGGGGATCTAGGTGGCCATTCAACAGGACCTCTTCTTCCAATCCACTCGTTGGGATAATTATCATCCAACCACTGCCTAACGGGAACTACATAATGCGGAGGTGCTCCATCCTGTTGGAAATGTAGTAAGCGTTCTTCTAAAGATAAATTTCCGAGTATGTCCCTCTGATTTTCTAATTCTTGCACTATTAGTGGTTCGATAGACCTCTGTAGCATTTCAGCATACCTGTCGCCATTTAAATTTCCTTGTATAAATATTGGGCCGATAATACCATCTCCCAATATACCAGCCCAAACATTAATTTTCTGGGGGTACTGGCTATGCCCTTCTCTAAATACCTGGGGGTTCTCGTCATTCCAGTAACGACAGTTTTGCTTATTAACATGCCCATCTAAATAAAAGGTACACTCATCACTGAAGCAAATATTTTTAACTAGTCGAGGTTCTGCCGTAATTCTATCTGTCATTATTTCACAAAACTGAATTCTTCTGTCCGGGTCGTCGTCACAAAGTTCTTGCAGTATGTGCAGTTTATAGGGATAAAACTTATGAAATTTAAGTACCTTTCTTATGGATTCACGAGATAATCCAGTTGCTACAGCTGCTTCACGAGTTGATAAAGTTGAATTCATCGCAAACTGCCCCAGAATTTCAATTTGCGCTGCTTCGTCGGCTAGTCTCGGTTGATTTCTCTTTTTATTCGCGACAGAACCAGTTTCTTCAAATTTGGCTACTAGTTAGTGAACATACTCCGATCTTACATTTTGACCTGGATGCCTTTTGTTAAAACGTTGAGCTGTCCTTAAGAAACATTGATCCTGGGAACCATGAATAAAAATAATTTCTACACGTTCAGCTGTGCTGTACACCATTGTTAAAGATAAGAGGTGCTGCCTATCGTTTAAACTGAACCGAAAGTCAACTGTTCTTAAAATAATAATACTAGTACAAGTTACTTTTAAAGTAAATTCTGTGATAATAAAATGCGAATATTTATAAACAAATTTTTTTTTTCGACAAAAAAACCATAGCAAATAAACCAAAACAAAATACCTAGGCTTAAAATGTTTAGAATTCTTCAGAGATATCTCTTAATATGCCAAGATAATGGTAGCAATCACTTTTGAACATTTAATCAAATAATAATAAAAAATTTTAAAATTGTGTTTTCATTTATTGTTTTCCTAAATAAACAGAGAAGAATTTCCTGAAATGTAGCTTTTCATGGTACCATTGGAAAGCATTTTTCAATAGCTTCAAAATGATGTATCACTCGACCCCCCTTTCTATTTAAGATTTTACGGTGTATCTCACCCTGTCCAAGGGGTTGCAGATAAGGGTGGGATAATACGCTTGTTTTTGTTCCCCCTTCGTTTTATAGAAACAGTTTTTTGCGTTTTTTTCTTCAGTTTTTCGTTCCTAAGATATGGCCATTTCAAGTTTTTAAATTGTCACCCTGTATAATAAAAAAGTTTTAAACTCGTTGCTTTAAAACGATTTAAATCAGATAATCCTCTAGGTTTTCGATTTACTTCAAAAGGCACAAAAACTTTAATATTTAACAATTTTTCTGATAATAAGTTGACTAATCTGCTAGGAAGTCTAACATTTAACTCACCACCTGTCCAAGCAAATAAAAGTTTTCGAGTCACCCCTAAACAAACATTGCGCATATAGTCTATCGGAAAATTATTAATCATGTCAATATCTAATTTAAGAAGTGGAGAATCCTCACCTACATGATGATCTTCATCTAACTTATTTCTAGAAGATACATCAGTTCGTTTTGGTGCAGAAAGTCCTTTTAAGATTACTCTACCTTGAAAATATTCCCCAAATTCTGAACATTTGTCACAAGATGCATAACCTCCAGGGGACTTTGTCGACTTAATAAAAGCTTTAGCTGGAGCATCACAGATACAGCTGGTTATCTGAATGGAATATTTTACGGAATTAAATAAAAAATCATCTTTTAACCTATTATATTCAGTCACAAAATCTTCAAAAAACAACTCTAGGAGAACTGGCTTGGATTGCCCACAGAAGATACCTATCGCAAATGGTTGTCCATGACTCCAATTTTTAACTAAGCCCAATATTGACCAAAGTTGCATATTACTACTGTTAAATAAGGGCAGGCCATCGACATTTAAACTAATAAGAATATTGTTGCCTGAAAAACTTTTTCTTTTTTTGAGAATTATTTTTAAACAATGTTCTAATCCTATATGTATGTAATCGCCGCTTTGTAAACATTTGATAGGAAAAATAGTAGGCGTATGCAACAAAGTTCTACTATCAAGAGGAAGTGCTGGATGGTAAGGTGCTAAAACATGCAATAAACTAGTCACAGCTTTATGTGAAATCTTTTCTCTTGTAGCCCATTGTTGAAGTTCTAATTTGGGATCATTATTTTTTGCAACAGCATTATTTATATCTCCAGATTCAATCAACGGACTTGTAAAGAATTCAGGGAAATACGTACACGTACAAGGACTAAGATTTAAATTACTTCGACTATCAGGACTGTTAATTAAAATAGGAAAGTTGTTAATATTCCAGGTGACATTTAAATCAGGTGTACTTACAGATTCTACACAATCGCCGCCATTACTTTGTAAATCAGTGGAGTTATTCAGAAGGTCATCTGATACTTGCCTAATTTCACTGGAATTTCCTCGATACATTTGACGTGTTGACACAATTTGTTTAATATTTACTTTCGGCATTTTGTACCTATACTATTATTGGCAAATTCACAAACATATTTTAAAAAGTTACAGATTGTTATTAAATTATGTATTTCGCCGTTCTTCCACGCCGACTTTCTTTGGGGCGTTTTTTACCCAAATTTTAATTTGGTTATTAATTTGGTGTACAGGTGTCGTCGGCAATTTTAGCAATATGGCTTCTGCAAACAAAGATACCTTTAAGCACATAGGTAAATTTGTTTAAAATTAATTATTATTATGTTAATTATATAAGTATACCAAAGTTATAGAAATATTTTTTTTAGAAAATTAGTCCATTGTATGATATGAATTTTATTCCTCACTTTGCGATTTCACTGTATAGTTTTGGATATACAAAAAATACACATTTCTATGACTCGTTTGGACAATTTAGAAAAAGTACTAACCTGTTACCTTACCACAGACTTCAACTTAGATTTTCCAAACGCCCTTTTTCCACCCCTTGATCCACAAAAGTTGTAGTTAATTGCGACTTTATTGGTAATAAGGTTTTTTAAAATAATGTTTATTTTGTTTGTAAGGTCTCTTCCTCCAAAAGTGGCACAATGTGCAGCCTAAAGAAAATACATATAAGTAGATAGGTTTGTCATCATAAAAAAAAGTTCTTATTTTTTCGATGATGTATTTTAAATTTTTGCAAATGTTCTAGTTATATAATTATTACTAACTAAAGCTGAAATTTTTCCTTCCTCATTTAAATACTCTTCTAATACATTTACATCTCGTGTAGATTTCAAAGGAAGCTCTACGGGGATATTGTTTAAAACAACTTCTGTGCTTAAGCAAACATTATCTTCTTCTTTTAGTCTTGCAAGGATTTCTGATGTTTGGTTTTTTATTTTTACTATATATGTTAACAGGGTCTTGCCCAAATCTAAAACCAATAATGCACTTAGGGTTTAAATTTAACCTATATGTATTAAGGTCTTTACAAACTATATGAAAAAATAGGTAGGTGTAAGTATTATTTAAAACTTACCATTTGAAACACCACTAACAGAACTTTCTACATACTTCAGTGTTGCAGGTCGGGATTCTGGCTGTAACAAAGTAGAGGGGATGCACCAGTCCTGACGCAGGCCCTCTACCAACCTGAACTACTCAAAAATCAGACTAAAAAAGCTAAAAATCTGAAAAAATATCTGAAAAAACTAGACAAAAAACTAAAAAACAAGCATTAAAACAAACAAAATAGGCTAAAAAACTAGAGAAAAGGCTAAAAAAAATGACTGATTCACATATCTTAAAAAATACTAAAAATAAATATGTACTAAAAAATTAACTAACCTGAACTATTCAATTTTTTTAAACTCAATTTTAACACCATCAGTCTCGTTAAGACCTTTAAATATCAATGATAAATCCAAATTATTTACTTCCGATATCATTTTATCATCCATTTTACGAACAAAATTTTTAGGTAAATAGGTCAAAACTCTTCAAATTCAACACAAATTGAATCCCCATATTTGGTTTTTACTTTTTCAAAATTTAAAATCTTATAAGGATGATTATAATCGAGTTCTTTTAGGTTTTTATATAACTTTTTTACTTCCGAAGAAGTATATAAATTTATTTCGTTCACTATATAGAAAAAAATTTTTAACAACAAACGTTAATTTTCAATTATTTTTTTCAAGTTGCATTTTTTAAGCTGTTTGGAGCATTTTTAAGCGAAAATTTAATGTTTAGTCTTAGTGCGCCAGGACTGGTATATTATCTACTACTTTTTTCACAATATAAATAATAATGGAGAATAAAAGAAAAAAAATTACACACAAATTTTCAGAATTTGATATTCGAGAACAGGATATTAAAAAAGGTAAAAAATGTAGCAGTTGTAATGAAGAAAAATCATATGATCAATTTTATGCATATAATTGAAGCTACAATTGTAAACTATGTGTTAGTAAAATTATGAAAACATATTATGAAAATAAAAAAACTAGATGTGGCTATGAAAATTATAAATTAGATTGTGAATGTGGTAAAAAAATTACACAAAAACAATATGAAAAACATTTGATGACTGATATTCATAAAAGAAGAATTATGAAGGTTAAAAAATGTAGTAGATGTAAAGAAGAGAAATCATATGACAACTTTAACAAAAATAAAACTGATTTGAATTATTATTGTAAACAATGCTTTCAAGAATTATGTAATTTAACAAAATAAATGGGGCAAAAAAATTTTTTTTTAAAAAATACATTTAAAAATTTTTTTCTATTAAATAGAAACTAAAATGGCGTCTCAAACGATGAAGCAAAAATTAAAGGAATTCTGTTTAAGAAGATATAATAAAAGTTTGAAAGAGGTAATAAATTTTATTTCTCTTAAACACACAAAATCTAATTTATATCAGTATTATAAAGAAAATGAAATTGGAAGATACTCAAGATTAAATAAACCTGGATTAGCAAAAATTGTTACTTATGATTCTCTTCAACAAATAATACAAATCGAACATAGTAAAATAAAAAATGATTTAAAATTATTTAATTTTGATAAAGATGTATTTTCTAATGAAAAAATTAAACAATATCCATATATTAAAAAGCATTTAACACGTTGACTGCCATGAGTACCCAAGGTGGAGTCTCATAGATTTGTTAATAATGGCCGCGTGACACCACGTAGTGGTCTCAGACATTCAAATGTTTTTGGGCCGCGTGACACCACAGATAAGTCACAGCAGCGTGTATTTCTTATGGAGGCGAGAAAGTATGGCCGGAAAAGGCAAAATATACTTTTGGCCTGTAGAATTGAGACTTGTGGGTGGGTACACATGGCTGCAACTTTAGGGGTAAAAAATTCAAAATGTACAAATGTTATTTTTTATTTATAAAAATACTAAACATATTTAAAAAAAATATTTCTAGGAACTAAAAGAAGATTTAAATGCAAAAATTATTTTGTACAATTATGTAACTGAAAAAAACATGGCATACAATAATTTTTCATGCACTGAGAACATCTAAATTTGGTCCGTAGAGATTTCGCCTGTGCATGAATGCGTCCGAATTCCTCTGTTAGTTTTTCATAACATCTGACGCATCTTCCTCTATATTTCCTTCCTACATCTTCGAGAACGTGTTGTGTAGTTTCATTATCCTGCCTATTATCATTTGATTGTAAATTTAAAAGTTTACTTGCAAGCATCTCTTTGAATTTTGTTATGTTCATTTTATCGTTGGTTACCTCTTGATGTAAAACAAAAGCATTTACTAGGACACTACCTGTCAAAAGCTCGATTGCTAGCTTTCTATACCACTTAACGCCTCGCCTTAAACTTGTATTATAAGCTTTCATCTGATCAGACAAATCTATATAGGCTTTGTGTTTGTTATAATCAACTACGCACGATGGCTTTTCAACTTCTTTGTTTCCGTATCTAACTTTCAATAATTCGGAAGTATGCTTCGTACTTAGAGTAAGGACATCTCTTTTATCCTTCCATTTCTGAATTACGATACCCGAATTGGATTCGGCGGCTACTGTCTCCCCTTTTTTCAATGGCTTTTGAGTAACTTCTTTGGGATTTAGTTTGCGATTTGTACGCAAGGTACCTACCAAGTTTGTATTTTTCTCCAACAATTCGTGAGCCAGTGCCACGCTTGTATAATAATTGTCTGTATATATCGTACGTCCTTGGTTTAGTAAGTTTTTAGCAAGGACTAGTACGACATTCTGTGATGAAGACTGATCTTCTATTTTGTCCTGTCCACAGTATACTTGGATGTTGTATGTATACCCTTTTTCTAAGCACAGTTTGTACAACTTTATACCAAATTTATGGCGTTTATTTTTAATGTATTGTCTAAATTTCAGACGGCCTCTAAATGGTACAAGGGTCTCATCAATGCAAATAGATTCTTTTGGAATTAGTGGAGCTTGAAAATTTTGAATGAGCTTTTCTAAAAGTGGCAATATTTTTTGGAGCCTGTTATCAGTCACTACTTCATTATCATGAAAATGCCACATTCTTAACAGCAGTTGAAATCGATTTCGTGACATCAAGAATTTTATTTTATTGTAGTACATTGTATCCTTCGACCAATATGATTCTATGGAAGGAAACTGACACAGACCCATCCAAAATAAGATTCCGATAAATTGTTTTATTTCCTCTATATTTGTATCATGCCATTGGTGGATTCTTGCTTTAGGAGCTAATTCTTCTGATTTATATTGAGCTGCATATCGATTAGTTTCTAAAACCATCATATTTAATATATTATCGTCTAGGAATAATTCATAGAAGTCTATTGGACACTTATTGTAATACGTTTCATATAATTGGGGGTTAATGCCTGCGTCGGGCTTAGTAAAAGAAATGTGTTTTAAATTTTCACCTGTTACTTGCTGCCAAACTAGCTCTGTGTTATTTTGCTCTGGTATGTCGTTTTCATCACTGTCATAACCTGCAGTATAATTTCGTATAACCTCTTCTATGGTGTCCATTTCTACATCTTTACTTATCTGGGGAAATATGTTGCTTGCACCAGACGTACTTGTAACACCAGGCGTACTTGAAACACAAGACGTACTCGCAACACCAGCAAAACTAGCATCATCGCTGCTTTTTATAAGTTTTTGGGAGTGAATTGTATTGACGAATGTTTGACGCCGTTTTAGACTGTATGTGTCTGAATCATCACTTGAACTTTCATTGTGACTAGGAAGATATTCATCAGATGACTTATCAAAAGGTTCGTCCTCTTCGTCAGATAAAATATCCTACGAAAAAAAATATTATTATTATTATTATTATTATTTTTTTTATTATAATTGTTATTTTTATTATTATTATTATAACCATTAATATTATTATTAGTATTATTATCATTATTGTATTTTAGCGAACAACTCACCTGCCAAATTTTTTGTAAACGCCGTTGTTCATTTTCGTAGCTCATTTTTTTGTATAAAAAACACACTTTATAAACTTACGTTCCACACACCAATCTGTTTAGACTAACCTCTAATAACTAACTAACGGCTTAGCCTAACATGTGCAAGCCTGTTTGGCCCCTCCCACATGGCCTTGTCCGTAAGCGCTGTGACTCCACATAGGTCTCACGTGGCCATTTATCCCGAAAAGTGCTATTTGGAGCCTCGTGTACCCAATGCAAGGTCTCATCAATATATATATGTTCCAGGCGAAAATTAGGTTAGTCATTAACAAAAAAGTAAAAAGCTACTCCATTAAAACCATTTTCTTAAAAAAAAAGATAACGGCTGGTATAACTGGATTTTTTTTTTATATTACGGCAGCCAACGTGTTAAAACTATTTAATTTTAATGAAGACGCATTTTCTAATGAAAAAATTAAACAATATCCATATATTAAAAAACATTCGAAACTATTTAATTTTCATAAAGATATATTTTCGAATTAAAAAAAAAATTTCTATAATGTGCATAAATTTGATAAATCAATATTCGAAAGTCCTAAAAAAAGAAATTTACCAATTGAAAAAGAAACAGCTTTCAATTCTAGATTACAAACTTTATATATTGAAAATGTAAATGATATTATTGAACCTTCTAAATTCTTAGATGATAATAAAAATCGTTTATTGGGAAAAATTAGACATATTGTAAATAGATATAACCTTAAAGTAAATCTATTTGTAACCGCAATATATTCTAGAGGTCAAGGAGATAATTCTGAACAAAATGTATTTAATTTTAAAACACACGATCATGTTATAACAAGAACAACAAACTTAAATGAATACTATTCAAATGCTTCTAACAAAATTATAAGAGAAATGGAAGAATTTGAAGCTAGAGGATCAGGTTGGAAATTAAATAGAATTGAAGGTCTAGAACTTAGAATTAATATATATGTACCATTAAGAGGTGCATCTTATATAGAACTTCCAGACAAAATAGCTGATAAAAAAGCATGTATTAATGTGAAAAATGATGATAACAAATGTTTTCTATGGTCAATTTTATTAGCTTTACATACTCCTAAAAAAGATCCCCAAAGAGTTTCAAAATATAAAGATTATGAACATGAATATGATAATGAATTTAAAGATATTGAATTTCCAATAAAAATAAAAGATATTGAAAAATTTGAAAAACGAGTTGATTTCTCTATAAATGTATATTGTTATGATAATGGAAAAATTAATCCATTAAAATTAACAAATAATGAAAAAGAAAAACATATTGATTTACTATTTTTAACAAATAACATAACTAATCATTATTGTTGGATAAAAGATTTATGGAAATTAGTTGGATCAGATTATACAAAAGATGGGCGCAAAAGAGTTTTATGCAAAAGGTGTTTAAACAATTTTCCAAATGAAGAAAAATTAAATGAGCATAAAATATATTGTAATATGAATAAAGCAGCAAGAATTGAATTACCAAAAAAATATGATAATATAATTGAATTCATAAATTATAATCGATCGTTAAAAGTTCCATTCACAATTTATGCAGATTTCGAATGTCTTTTACAAAAAATAAATACATGTCAGCCTGATCCTAATAAATCTTATACAACAAAATATCAAAAACATTCACCAAATAATTTTACATATTATGTTAAATATCAAAATGGAAATTATAGCGATCCGGTTGATTGTAATGGTAATGATGCAGCTAAAGTATTCTGTGAAAATTTAACTAAAGAAGCAATTAAAATTGACAAAATTTATAGTAGGAATATTGAATGTGAATTATCTAACAATGAGAACAAGATTTATAGCAACTCAAAAATATGTCATATTTGTGATCGGAATCTAAACTAACACCTCCAACTATTGAAAAAAAAATAAGAATTTTAGAAAATATGATTACCTATTTTCAGAACATTGAGGATTAAAAGATGAAATATGATGCTGAATTAGAGGACTTATTAGATATGTTAGATGCTAGTAAAAGAAAAGTTATCGATCACAATCACCTAAATGGAAAATTTAGAGGTGTAGCACATTCAGATTTTAATTTAAGATATCAAAATCCAAAATTCATTCCAATCTTAATTCATAACTTAGCAGGCTACGATTTACATTTATTCGTGAAAGAACTGGGGGGAGATATAACTTTAATTCCAAAAACTGATGAAAATTATATTTCATTAACAAAAAAAATTAAATATGATACAGGAAATATTGATATAAAAGGTAAACCAGTAATGAGAACTATATAATTAAGATTTATTGATTCATTTAAATTTTTATCAAGCAGTATAGAAAAATTAGCATATAATTTAACTAAAGATCAATTGAAAGAAATGATGAAATTTATCCCAGAAGATTTAATCGATTTAACAATTAAAAAAGGTGTTTATCCATACGAATATATGGATTCAGAAGATAAACTTAACGAGACAAAATTGCCACCAAAAAGTAAATTTTATAGTAAACTTAACGATGAGAATATTTCTGATAAAGAATATGAACATGCTCAAAATGTTTGGAATAAATTTAATATTCAAAATTTAAGGGAATATACACAACTATATAATAAAATAGATGTTTTATTATTAGCAGATATTGTTGAAAATTTTAGAGAAATATCATTAAAAACATACAAATTAGAACCAGCATGGTATTTTAGTTTACCAGGATGTGCTTGGGACGTTATGTTGCGAAAGTCTAATCAGAAACTAGAATTATTAACAGATTATGATATGTTATTGATGGTTGAAAAAGGAATTAGAGGCGGAATTTCACAATGTTGTAATAGATATGCAAAAGCAAATAATAAATATATGAATTCTTATGATTCAACAAAAGATTCTGAGTATATATGTTACTTAGATGCAAATAATGAATATGGTTGGAGCATGTCAAAATATTTACCATATACAGATTTTAACTTTGAAAGGATTGAAAATGTTAATTGAGAAAGAAGAATAAAATATACTGGTGATAAATCTAAGACTGGTTATATTTTAGAAGTTGACTTGGAATATCCAAAAGAATTACATGATAATCATTCTGATTTTCCATTAGCTCCAGAAAATGTTATTGATTCAAATAAATTACCAAAATTGATGACAACATTATATGATAAAAATAAATATGTAATTCATTATATAACTTTGAAAAAATATTTAAATTTGGGATTAAAATTGAAAAAAGTTCATAGAGTTATTTCATTCCAACAATCAGATTGGTTAAAATCATATATTGATTGAAATACAAAACTAAGAACAAATGTTAAGAACGATTTTGAAAAAGATTTCTTTAAATTAAAGAACAATGCAGTTTTCGGAAAAACAATGGAAAATTTAAGAAATCGTGTTGATATAAAATTATGCACAAATGGTAGACAATTTGAAAAATTAGTAGCGAAACCAAATTGTAATGATAGAAAAGTATTTTCAGAAGATTTAGTCGCAGTACATATGGAGAAAACGAAAATACTATTTAATAAACCGATATATATAAGAATGAGTATTTTGGATACTTCAAAAATATGTTTATATGGATTTTATTACGATGTATTAAAAAATAAATATAATGATAAAATTTTATATGAAGACACAGATTCATTAATTTGTTCAGTAAAAACAGAAGATTTTTATGAAGATATGAAAGACTATATAAATGAGCTCGATACATCTGAGTATCCTGAAAATAATATTTATAATCTACCAAGAATAAATCAAAAGGTTTTGGGAAAATTTAAAGATGAAATGAATGGTAAAATTATAAATGAATTTGTAGGATTGAGATCAAAATTATATGCAATAAAACCTGACGATGATAACATAATTAAAAAAGCAAAAGAAATTAAAAGATGTGTTGTTAAAAAAGAAATCAAATTTGATGATTTTACAAATTGTTTAAAGAATAAAATACCTATATATAAAAAACAAAATTTAATTAGGAGCAATAAACATGATATAAATACTATAGAAATGAATAAAAAAGCTTTAAGCGCATATGATGATAAAAGATATATTTTAGAAGATGGAAAAAATACATTAGCTTGGGGTCATTATAAAATAAATGTTGAAAGAGATAATTTTATAAATCATTTGAAACATATCAAAAAAGAATATAATAACTGGGAAAAGAATTTATAATTTAGATAATTGTAATTCTTCTTCATAAATACCTACCTTCATCTACATGATTAACTTTAAAACAATTTACATTGGATTGATAAATTTTATTAATTGTAAATATTTCTTGTGTCCAATTTGTTTTTAATTTATTTCTGAATTGATCTACATATAATGATAATCTAACTCTATCATTAACATCAAATTTTGGAACAGATTTTGAAATAGGAAACGTATATACAGTTGACAATAAATCATTTTCATTTTCTTTATTAACTTCAATAGGTTTCATTTTAATAGTTCTATGATAAGAATTATTATATGTTTTAATAATATTTGGTAATGCATTAAGCCATCTCAAATTTTTATAAATAATTGGTTTCAATTTATCTCCCATTGTTCTATTGAATCTTTCAACGATTGAAGCTTTATTATCAGTTCCAGTACTATACATTTTTATATTATATTTATCTAAAATCTCTTTAAAATCTTTATTATAGAATTCTTTTCCTTTGTCTACATGTAATAATTTAGGTATTCTGTCTTTTAAAATTGATTTAAATGCATTGGAAACCTCTAATCTTGTTTTAGTTTTTAATGGAATAGCCCATACAAATTTAGAGAATGTATCAATCACATTTAAAATATATTTATATCCATCATTTGCTCTTAATAATTGTTTATAGTCATTATCTATAGGTTGGTGTTTAGTTCTCAAATTATAAGAATTATCTTCTATTTTTCCTTTTGGTCTATAAAAAGAATATAAATCAGCTTGCCAAGTATTATCAATTCCTTTTTGAACAAAATGTCTAGTAACAAAATTTTTTCTAACTGGTTTAAATAATTCTTGTATTTCAATATCTTCAGGAGACTTAGAAATATTATTTTTTTCAGAATTACAAATTTTATAAATAGATATTCTTCTCCAACGTTTGTTCTTTTTAATAAATTTTGGAATACCTATACTTTTAGTTTGTTTTTTACATTTTCTGCAATAATCCATTTATAAAGCAATTTTTATTCAGTATGATTTCTTTTCTTTCCTCGAGGTTTATTACAATTTTCAATTTTAATCTTCTTTGTTGAAGGACTATCATCATCAAAATTTCCTCTTTTTCTTTTAGGGCTATCTTCTAATTTTTCATGACAATATATTGATTCTTCTAATGTTAATTCATTTAATAATTTATGAAGTTTGATTGAGTTTTCACAGAAACAGAAAAACATATTACAAATATAACAAGGTTGTGTACCTTCCATTTATATAGAATTATTTTAAAAAAGAAGTTTTTTTTAGTTCCACAAACTTTACATTTTGATTTTAAAATATTTCTATTATTTTTAGTTTTTTCTTTATAAGGATTAACATTATCAGTTTTCTTTTTACATTTGACACAATACGATTTCAAAATTGAATAAAATTGAAAATTGTAATAAACCTCGAGGAAGGAAAAGAAATCATACTGAATAAAAATTGCTTTATAAATGGATTATTGCAGAAAATGTAAAAAACAAACTAAAAGTATAGGTATTCCAAAATTTATTAAAAAGAACAAACGTTGGAGAAGAATATCTATTTATAAAATTTGTAATTCTGAAAAAAATAATATTTCTAAGTCTCCTGAAGATATTGAAATACAAGAATTATTTAAACCAGTTAGAAAAAATTTTGTTACTAGACATTTTGTTCAAAAAGGAATTGATAATACTTGGCAAGCTGATTTATATTCTTTTTATAGACCAAAAGGAAAAATAGAAGATAATTCTTATAATTTGAGAACTAAACACCAACCTATAGATAATGACTATAAACAATTATTAAGAGCAAATGATGGATATAAATATATTTTAAATGTGATTGATACATTCTCTAAATTTGTATGGGCTATTCCATTAAAAACTAAAACAAGATTAGAGGTTTCCAATGCATTTAAATCAATTTTAAAAGACAGAATACCTAAATTATTACATGTAGACAAAGGAAAAGAATTCTATAATAAAGATTTTAAAGAGATTTTAGATAAATATAATATAAAAATGTATAGTACTGGAACTGATAATAAAGCTTCAATCGTTGAAAGATTCAATAGAACAATGGGAGATAAATTGAAACCAATTATTTATAAAAATTTGAGATGGCTTAATGCATTTATAGAGGAAAAATTTAATAATTAGATTGAATTATTTTTATATCTTCTATTAATTAATTTTCTGAGGAGTTAAATAAATTAAAATAATTCCCATGAAAATCTAGATATTTTAATTGTTCTTTCATTCTGTTATATAAATTTATAGAATTTGGATTATATTCAACACTATATTATATAATTTCAGCATTTAAATGTCTGTCTTGAATAATATTTAGTTGTTTTTTATAATTTCTTTGTTGACATCTAATAGCGTAATAATCAAAAGAACCGTGATCAAATAATTTTAATAAAATAAATTTTGATAATAGCTTATTATTTTGAGTTTTTGGAACAACATTGGGCTTCATATTTTTTATTTCTTGATTTTTAATATTAATTACGGCTATAGCATGATTACAAGCTCCTATCAATTTATTATTTTGGTTTTTGTAGAGTTCTATCATATTGTTCCTGTGATTATTTATTTTCCTAATTTCATCACAAAAAAATGTCGTAACTTCATGTTTAACTTTATATTCACCATGATCTCTTATAGAAGGTAAAACTTCTTCATAAACCCAATCTTGAAATTTTTCCGCTATTGGTAATTTAGATCTCATAATTAATTGATATAATCCTGGTTCATTAATAAATCGTGTTGTTTTTTTGTATATTCTTGGGGGTACCTAAAATAGGTACCCCTAAGGTTTCATAATATTTTATATATTTTGGTTTGATAAGTGTTGATAAAACATTTTTTGCATTCTTATATCCTAAAATTTTAGCAACTTGATTTCCATAAAACCAAGGATGTTTTTTATTATCCAAAACAAAGTATAAATCGTTATTATTAAATTTACATATTTTATTTTCAATATCTATAAGAGAATTCATTTTTTATTTATATATAAAAAAATTTGCGTCTTTATTAGAAACGAATTTTTATTAAGAAATGTTTATTTCCAAAAATTTTAAACAAATATATATTTTATAAGAAAAAATGAGATAAAATATAGATTTTATATATTCTATATTTCTAAGATTATCTTAAATATAGATTAAATTTTACAATAAATCATTATATATATAGGTGGGGTAATTCTACTACCCCACCTATTAAAATAAATAAATTAATGAAAATATGGATACTTTTATTCATATTTCTATAGATATCCTTTAAAATAAATCAATATTTTAATAAAAAAAGTAATCTTTTTATTTATATTTATCATTATTATGATAAATTTTACAATAAATCATTATATATATTTGGTGGAGCTATTTATTACCCCACCTCATAAATAAATAAATATTTTTCATCATCAAAAAACATTATCAAAAGACTTTAGAAGAGAATTTCGATATAGATATCCTACTTAATTTCTAAAATAACAGTAATATCAGCCCCACCAAAATCGATTAATTCATTATCTTGATCACAAATCTTAACTTCTATTTTATTTAAAGAACTATGTTGAACTGGGAAAAAGATTATATTTTTAGGTTCATAATTTATTGGTTGCTTGAATTGAGATGCTATTTTAAAACTTGATATAATATCGGTCTCATGCCTCTCTACTCTCATACCATCTGCTAAATTGCAATGCATGTTTATAGTTTCTACAGGATATAATTTTCTTGGTCTGTCTAACACTTCATTGGATAAATTAAATGTATTTGTTACTTCATTTAATTCTAAATCTTTAACCACTTTCTTAAGATCATCAAATGTATATTGTCCAGGCGGAATAGTTATATTACCAATTTTATTATTTTCTTCTGTAAAATTAGGAATCAAATATGTGCTGTAAAATGCAACGAGACCAACATTAAATCCATCGTTCAAAAAATGACGCTCAAAATGATGATATAATTTAGATTTATTACTAGTTAGTTTTATAATCATTTAAATAGAAAAAATATATTAATAAATGGATATTTTTGGAAGAGTTTAATGTTGTTCTAAACAAACTGAAGTAGAAAAACTTGGAGCAAATCAGGATGAAATTAATAAAAAACTAAAAGAACTTCAAGACATAGTTAAAAACGAAATAAAAATAATAAAAATTAAGTTCTTTAAACATATTGATACATTAAAAACTAATGAAATTGAAAAGTTCAATAGCAAGCTCAATCAATTTATAAAAAAAATAAGTGATCTAGAGGAAAAATTTAAAGATTTTGTTACCGAATCCCAGTTAGATAAAACCATTCAGAATAGTAAAATTAAACGATCCATTGATGATGGCATGATTCAAAACAAAATTAAAGAAATCGAAGACAAATTAAATGCTTTTACTATTAAAGATGATTCTATTTCTGTAAATAATAGAAGAATTGTTGATGTAAATAATGGCATAGACGGGAATGATGCTACCACAATAAGACAATCATATTTATTATCAGATATGTTGGAAAATAAACTAAATGAATTAGAAAACAAATTAGATGTTTTTACTATTACGGATGATTCTATTTCTGTAAATATTAGAAGAATTGTCGATGTAAAAAGAAGCGAAAATGATAAAGATGTTGTCATTGCAGAACAAGTAACTTTATTGGGGATATGTTAGAAAAGAAAATAAGTCAAAATGAAAAACACATAAACACATTGGTTATAATTTTTATTATAAAATTAGTCTCATAATTTATGTTTTAAAGGTATTATTTAGTGTTTCAGGCATTTCTTGTTATTATTATTTACCGTTATCTTTTTTATCTCTAATGTCTGGAGTGATTGAAGTAATAGAAAAATCTATGAAACAAAATGAAAGAATCGTAGAATATAAGTTAACCTATAAATTTTATAATTCTTTGTTAAATCTTTACATAGCTAAAAAAATAACGGTAGAAGAAATTAAGTTGCGAGAAAACGATTTTATAGAAAATATTCAGTTTTTTCCTAGAGAAAAGTATATAAAACAAACAAAATTAAATGGTTATAATTTTTTATCTGTTATAAATGAATAAAAAATACACAGTCACACCATTCCCATCCGAATGTAAAGATACAGACCCCAAATCTATATTTCCTTTACCTTTAAGATGTTTAATTTTGGGAAAATCTGGTTCAGGAAAAACAACTGTACTATGGAATATCATAACAAAATATTGGGTACCCTATGAAAATTTATATATTTTTACCAAGTCAATAGACCAACCAATTCATAATCAGTTAAAAGAATTTTGAAAATTTAAATGAGATAGAAACACATTTTTATGATAATTGTGATGATATAATATCTGTAGATGAATGTAAACCAAATAGTTTAGTAATATTTGACGATTGTTTATTGGAACAACAAGAAATTATCAAAGAATATTTCATTAGATCGAGACAAAAAAATATTTCTTGTATATATCTTAGCCAAAATTATAGTTTAGTTGATTTACAAGTTATAAGAACAAATTTAATTTTTTAATTATGTTTGAGCAAAGCCCTCATTATATCAAAAAAATTTGGCTAGATCTTATTGGTAGTGATAAAACATTAGAAGGGTTTAAAGAATTGTGTAATGAATGTTGGAAAAATAAACATGGATTTGTATCGATTGATTTAAATGATAGATGTTATTTTAACATGTCGGATGTCTAACGTGACGTCTAAAGGTAGACTTTCGATGGTCACGACCAATGCGACCCTTGCAACTGATGCGGATATGCGGCCGGTTGTGTGTGTACCGGTTTAATGCATTTACATATATCTCCTTTAAAGGCATCCGACCGCGACAAGTGCGACAGATACGATCAACGAAGCCGTACGACTCGACTGCTTAAGCAGTCAGGTCGTGTTGGTCGTGTTGATCGCACGTAGTTTTATACTATTTATATATGATTGTAGTTCAAAATGACTCCGTTTGCCAGCGAAGACGAGAGCAAAATAATTTTCAATTAGGATGTTATATGAACCTTTACGAGTACGTAGTATATTTCCTTAATTACTGGTTTCTGTGATTCAATCACCAATGTAAAATTAAATCGTCATCATCTCGTTCCTCCTCTAGTAATAACTTGCAGTACCTTAACTTTTTAGAATGCATTGTAATATACTTAATTAAAATGAAACCTTGGAAAGTCGCAAAACAACAGATAATAAACCATACTCGTGCGGGTCGTGACCGCACAAAGTCGCATATCTTGGAAAGGCGGTACAGATGCGACAGATCGCATTGGTCGCCAGCCGCAGCCGCATTAGTCGCAGCCGCGTCCATCGAAAGTCTACCTTAACATAACGTCTAATGTGACATCTAACATAACATCTAACGTCTAACGTGACATCTAACATAACATCTAACGTAACAAGCGTCTAACGTGACGTCTTAATAAAATTTTTCTTTATAAATGGATGTCAAAAAAATTCAAAAGAATTTAAAAAAGAAATTTATAAAATTCAGAAAACAAAGAAAGATTTAAAAGAAACGTTTTCAGGACAAACAATTTCAGATAACGATTTAGAAAAAATAGTTGAGAAAGATGTTGTTGAAAATACGTATCCGAAAAAAAGAGAATTTACTAATAAAGAACTACAAAAATTAAGAAATATTAAAAAACTAATGAAAAATGATTTTAAGAGATCAATAATGAGTGAAATTTCAGGTGAAGATAATAGAGAAGAACAATTTAAACCAATTACAAACGCATTAAAAAAAGTTGAATCCGCAGTTAAAGAAGGTCAGGTAAAAATTGATCAAGATATTAAATCTCTAGTTCCATTCTCAACTAAAAGAAGAGTTCCTATTGGTTTGTCACCCTTGACTATAAATTCAACAAAAAAAACTCAAGAATCTCAAACACCACCTGCTACTAGTTTTGGAGAGATAGCTTCTGAGTTTTTATATAGACAATTTGAAAAATCCTTTGGTATCTATTATGATTCTGATAAAAAACATTTTAAATTAGAAAATATTTTATAAAAATTGAGGATAATGATATATTTTTAAATGGAAAATGGATAATCGGAACAAAAGGTTTGTGGGATTTAATAACATCATCTAGTTCAGAACCTCCTCAAAAAAATGATTATACAGATGAAGATTTGAAAGCATATGGCAATATTTTACTTGAAACTAACTCAATTTTTCAAAATAATGATAAAAGTACAGGGAAACCAAAATCAAGTTCTGGTAAAAAATATACAGTTTTAATAAAACCCTTATGGAACGAAATCAAATACGGATCTAATTCTATTAGCACAGTTAATCGAATAATTTCAGATATTCAACAACAATCAACTCCTGATAAAACTTTAGATTGGGATAATGGATATTTAGCACCATATTCTCCACTATTTGATACTCCAAAACGAGGAGAGGGAATTAAAAAATATTCAGAAAACCCTGTTGAATATAAGTACATAGAAAATTTAAATGAATTATTGAAAAGATTATATTTTATTGCTTCAGAAGAAAAAGCTGGTAATAATAATTTTTATAATGAAAAACGTGGTATTTTGCATTTTTTTGCAAGAGAATTAGAGAAACTTTTAGATGCTCAAAATGGAACAGAGATTTTAATTTCGTTTATATCTAGATTACCTAAATAAATTGTTGGATCCGGATTAATTAATGATTTTATAAACAAATTACCTTTTGAAATGCATTGGCCTAGTTATATAATAATTATTTAGGACCTGGTACAAAATTAGCTGAACGATTAAAAAGAGGGGATAAACCTATTAATAAATTAGATGCAGCTGCTCAAGAACATGATATATTTTATAAAAATCATAAAGATACAAAAACCAGAAATAAAGCTGATGAAGTTTTAGAATATAAAGCTTGGGATAGAGTTTTAGATCCTAATGCAAATTTAGGTGAAAAAACAACAGCTTGGGTCACTACTAATGCTATGAAAATAAAAAGACATTTAGGAATAGGCTTAAAATAGCCTTTTTATAATTTTTTAATGTAATAAATGGAGTATCAAATTAATCTTTCAGATAATCATAAAAATAAAATTAAAACTGGTTATAAAAAGAAAACACCAGTTACTATTCAATTAAAATCAGATCAAAAAAAAAATGATAAAGTATTATTAACTTAAAGACTAATTAATAAAATTGAAAAATGTAAAACAGAAAATAAAGGTTGTAGAATTACTTTAACTCATGATCAACTTAAAAAAAATCATTCTGGTGGATTCTTACCATTAATTTTTGCTGGATTAGGAGCTTTAGGAGCTATGATAGGTGGTGCTGGCACAATAGCTAATGCAGTTAACAATAAACAATCAAAAGATAAAGAATTGGCAGAACAAAAAAGGCATAATAAAGTTATTGAGGGAAAGGGTTTAAAAAAAGCCAAAAAACCAAAAAAATAATACCTTTAACTAACTTTGATATAGAAAAATCTAGTAAGAAGATTAATAATTTTAGGGGTTGTTGTATGAAAGATGAATTACCTCATAACCCTAATAAAAATGAATCAGGAGTGTTAAATTTAGAAAATTCTTATCAAAACGGTTCTCATTGGGGTTGTTGGGTTAAAAAAAAATAATTTAAAATTTTATTTTGATTCTTATGGAGATGCTAATCCTCCTAAAGAGTTAGTAAAATATTTGGGGAAAAATATTCTTTATTTTAATGAGAATATGATTCAAAATATAGCGATGTGGCCATTTATGTTTAAAATTTTTAAAAAATTTAAATAATATTAAGAAAACAGAACAATTTTTACCTTCTATTAAAAAAATAATTGAAAAGTTAAGGTTTTGATAAAATTTCTTCCTATTAAATGGAAAGTGTTTTTGAGAAATATTCAAACTCAATCGTAAGATCTGAGTATAATAAATTATTTACCCCTTTCTAATCTCAATCTTAATGTTGTCAATAAAAAAACTGTTTTTAAAATTGATGAAGGGGATCGTTTTTTAAGTGTTAGAAACGCTAAATACGACATCTATGGAAAATATGTGCATGAAACTGATGGTCAAAACTTTGGTAACAACGCTAATATAAAATTAATTGACAATTTTGTAGCTCATTTATTTTCACAAATTGAAGTTAAAAAACATAATAAACTTTTAGATGAAATTGAATTTCCTGGTCAAGCTAGTACTGTAAAAGGCACTGTCGGTTTTTGTTTAGATAATAATGGACCAACAATTAATTCAGGATTTCAATCTAACTTCACAAGTGGTGGTAATTTCCAGGTTTTAGGCAATTTATCTAACCTTGGACTAGGATTTTTTAAAGATGTAAAGTTTCCAATATATAAGGGCGGATTTAAAATTTCTTTTACTAGAAACGGTGACAACGATGCCCTACATAGGTGGGCTAAAAAGAAAGATGATGGCACTTTCGATAAATCAACGAGGCCGAATAAAGGAAAAATTATAATTGAAGAATTTGTAATTCGGATTCCGATTATTGAGTACGAGGATATCAGTAAAGTTCAACTAATAAACGAATTAAAAACTCTATCTCAACAAAACCAGTATAATTTTCGTTTTAAATCATGGCAATGTATCCAAGAGAAAAATATATCCGGAAAGACTTTAAATTTGGATATTACAAATAAGTACAGAAATATTAGGAACCATTTATTTGGTATGGTTGCCTTCCAGACAAATAGATTAGATAATCAAGATAAAGAAACAAGCGGATTTGATCATTGTAACGTAAAAAATATCTGGTTTGAAATTAATGGAAAACGTTACCCAGAAGAACTGGAAAACTTAGAATGGGATAATGGAAAATTTTCAGTTGCCTACGATATGTACATGGACTATAAAAGAGTTTTTTACAAAACACATTTGGAGTTACCTTTAATATATTTGAATCCAAATCAATTTAAAAATGCTAGACCTATTTATGTAATCGATCTATCTAGGCAACCAGAAAATATCTCAGAGTCGAGAAATAATATAATTTTACACGCAGATTTTGATAGAAATATTAACCCACCTAGTGGAGATAATGAGGGCACTATTGCTTACATTTGTATGGTTTCCCTGTCAGAATTTTCATACGATATTATTAATAACACAATTAAAGAAAATATTTAAAAATTGAATTCTTATTTGCTTGGACTATTATTCTTATTTTCATAATAATTTGTTTAAAACGTACAAGTATATCCCTCTATAATATAATAGATTAATTAAAATTAAACATGTAAATTTATCGTTCAAGTTTCCGTTGATAATGAACTCCAGCTGACATCCTGCACCAAATTAACCTTGAGTGTATTTATAATTAGATTTTAAACAGAATATTGCCTAGTCATAATCATGGGTTCTAGAAAACAACGTGAGATTTTTGAAAAACTGTTTAAATATTATAGTGAATGTATAAATATTTTGAAAAAAACCAATTTAAACTATAGTGATGTTAGAGAGAAGATTATTCAAGGTGAAATTATAATTCCAAATACATCCAAAAAGAGTTTATATGATTTATTTAACATCAAGTAGCTGAAGAACCAAAAGAAAATGACTATTGAAGAATTAAGTGAATATTTAAAATCAAAAATTTGTGAACATAATTCAGTAAATTTAAGTGAAGATTTTAAGAAAAATTGTGATAATTTATATGGCTATTTAAGCGCAATGAAAAATAATTTAGCGGTCCAAACTCGAGACAACTTTCAATTAAGTGCCCAATTTGGATATTATTTAAATCTTTTTTATATTGAATTTTTTTATTAAACAACAAACATCTGAATTTGCTGAAAATTGGAAGGATTTTGTCAAAATACATTTTAATATTTCGGACACACATGCAAGAACTCTGCGTTTTATTGGAAGATTATATGCTGAATTCCAAAAACTACAAAGACTTTCAGTGCCTATTAGTAAATTTTATAAATATAAGGACCATTTAAAAGCTTTGTTTTTATCCAATAAGTTTGAAAATTTAAAATCATATTGGAAATAAAATATATTATGATTTAATGAATCACACAGAACTGCTGTTCTGTTACTGTCAAACTACATCATTATGAGTCACACAGAAGCGCAGTTCTGTATCTGTCAATCTCTTCTTTTTTATAATGACAGTAACAGAAGTGTAGTTGTGTTCGTTTTATTTTTCCCTTTATGATATTTTTGGTGAAATGTTTTGTTTTTTTTCCTTATAAATGGACGTTTATGAAATTAAAGAACTTTTTCGGCTTAAACTTAGTGAAACTAAAAAGAATCCAGATGGAAAAATAAAAAACTTTCTTTAATAGGAAATTTTTTCTTTCGTATTAAATATGAGGTAGAATATCGATTTGTTCAATTACCTCGTTTATTCTTTTGGTTAGAGACAAAAAATGGTGATGAATGGGTGGTAGATAAACAATCACTTGGGTTTTATGGTTTAAGCCGAAGTGATTGGCAAAGAGTTAGCTATTTCACATTAATTAATGGTGCTAAAGAAATAAGAATTGGGGTAAAATCCGATCATGATCAATATGATTCTGATATATTTTTTAGAACTATAGACCAAGAAATTGTAACTGGCGATGAAAAATTACCAGGTATTAGAATTTTTGTTGAAAATACCAGCCTAATAACAAAAAATGAGGAGAATATTTCTAAAAATAGGGGTGATATTACAAATATACAGGATATATAAATTTTTTTGGTTTGATTTTTATAGAAAGAAATTTTAGTAGATAATATACCAGTCCTGGCGCACTAAGACTAAACATTAAATTTTCGCTTAAAAATGCTCCAAACAGCTTAAAAAATGCAACTTGAAAAAAATAATTGAAAATTAACGTTTGTTGTTAAAAAAATTTTTCTATATAAATAATGGATCTAGTAAACGAAATAAATTTATATACTTCTTCGGAAGTAAAAAAGTTATATAAAAACCTAAAAGAACTCGATATTAATCATCCTTATAAGATTTTAAATTTTGAAAAAGTAAAAACCAAATATGGGGATTCAATTTGTGTTGAATTTGAAGAGTTTTTTACCTATTTACCTAAAATGTTTGTTCGTAAAATGGATGATAAAATGATATCTGAAGTAAATAATTTGGATTTATCATTGATATTTAAAGGTCTTAACGAGACTGATGGTGTTAAAATTGAGTTTAAAAAAATTGAATAGTTCAGGTTAGTTCATTTTTTAGTACATTTTTTATTTTTAGTATTTTTTAAGATATGTGAATCAGTCATTTTTTTAGCCTTTTCTCCAGTTTTTTAGCCTATTTTGTTTGTTTTTATGCTGGTTTTTTAGTTTTTTGTCTAGTTTTTTCAGATATTTTTTCAGATTTTTAGCTTTTTTTCGCTTTTTTAAGCTTTTTTAGTCTGATTTTTGAGTAGATCAGGTTGGTAGAGGGCCTGCGCCAGGACTGGTGCATCCCCTCTACTTAACAAATCTAGAGATCTCTGTATTGCAGGTCTAGATCCTAGCATACAAAAATCTAGATACTTCTCTTTTGCAGGTCTGGGTTCTTGCAAGGGAAAATCTGGATACCTCTGTGTTTCAGGTATGGATTCATTCACAGAAAAATCTAGAGCCGTTTGTGCTGCAGATCTAGATTCTTGCACACAAAGATCTAGGTTACTTTGGGTCTTTTGGCTCAATTCTTGACTCGATTCATTGTCTCTAAGGTTTGTCTGATCCTGACCTAAGAACATTCGTTTTAAAGATTCTTATGTTTAAAATATTAATGAAGTCTTTATTACCAACCTATATCTTCAAAAAGTATTAATCAGAAAATGAAAAGGCTCTACATGTTAATTTATTTTACTCATTACCTACTATTATAAATACTCCTCTTACTAAATAACAATAATTCCTTCTTCTTTTTAAGAAGTTCGCTTAATCCTCCAATTTGTTTTTTTATTGGGGTGTTGTTATCACTACTTGATGAGTCCTCTGAAAATAAAGCCCTTCTTTTTATTGTCCTCTTGGCTGGTAAATCTTCTACTTCACTTTGAACGTCTGATATACACTCCGCTTTTTTTAGTTTCTTAGAGGCCTTCGTAAAATCCTCTATTTAAAAAATAAAATATATAGGTATATATTATTATATAGGTACTGTTACAGTTCGAAAAATGCACTTCATAAGTTTGATTATCACTGTTAAGTTTTCGGTTTTAAATTGTTAAAATACATATGTAGACTCTCACCTTAAACATTAATTGTTAATTAAGTTACCTGTAATAGCCAAAATTTTCATTATGTTTAGTTTCAAACCTTTGTTGATGTTTATATTTCAGGAATGTTTTGTATCTTGTAAGACATAGCTAAATGGATTGATTTCTTCTGTTCATCGTTTGATACTACTTGCAGACAGGTTTGATTTCAAATATTTCTTTTAGTTAATTGGTAATTGGTAATTTATAACTGTTTAACCTCCTAGTATAAAAGTTGTAGGTTAATCGTCTCGAATGTTGTAAATCAGCTGTGTTTTAAGAAAATAGATAATAGGACAGTGTCAGACTGACAGTTTCTGTGCGTTTTCACAGCGACTTCTGGTTAATTTTTGCTTGGTCGCGTGGGTCGACTTAGGTCGCCATTAGTTTTCTATGATATTTAAGAGAGGTTAGTTTCCGTCTAACCTTTATTGTTCTGTGGTGTCCATAGCTAGGGTGACTAATTTTTGATTGTTTTGTTTCGGTAACTATGTACGTTGGAGAAAAATAAGAATCATCCCTTTCGACCACGGACACTGAAAGATAAAGCACGTTTGTGGAAATAGCTTCCCAAGTTTCGTTTTTTTGGGCCGTGCAGGCTAATGTAGTGCCGTTAAAGCATCCACAAATGCATTAAAAAGGGTATGGCTTTGTAATTTGCCTATTCCTTTGGGCGGAATGCCGATTTAAAATGCTTTAATGAACTTCAACAGCGGTCATAGACGCCGTCTGGTAAATTGGGAACCCTCGTTAGTTGTTTGAGGTAGGTTTAAACTTTAATATCTGAATTACCCTCGATGGGTGTTATGAAAGATTTCTCTTTCATGTTGTATATCTAAAATTCGATTTTAGGGTTTTTTTGGTAGGGGCTAAAAGTCCGAGTACAAACTGGAGTACTAGTTTATTTTTGTTGGTATTGCCTGTACGCGGGACGTGCCAGTTGCCGTGTATTATTGGAATCTTCGGAGACTAGCTGTGTAGCAGGATCCACGTTAGCGGTTTCAGGGACCATGTGTGTGTGTGAAGATTAAGTCTTCATGAACCATGGGTAGCACGTAAAGTTGCAGCTAAGTATCATTACCCTGTGTTCATTTTTCTTTAAAAAGTAGTCAACTTAAAATCTTAATATTTTGCATTTGCGTATTGATATATATTGATATACAGTGTTTTGATAAAGTTTTGCGCCCATGTTATGTACAGAGCTTGTGCAATGTAAACGTGTAGAGTATGTGGACACAGCGTTAATAAGTCACAAGAGTCTCTAGTAGTTCAGAGCGTTAGGTAGTCTGTTTTAGCTACTTTTGTTGTAAATATAGTTACAATTTATGATTATAAAGTAAATATTTTTGTTTTCCTGCTTATTTATTGCCAAGTGGCTAGTATACTTATCGAGTAATCACAGGTACTCGTAAGATTCTGTATTGTACTTTAAGAATGCTCTGATGGTAGATTTAGTTAGTTGTAAGAGGTTCTTGCACAGACCTTGCGGAAATTCCTAGTCAGAGGCAATGTCCTGGATGTAGGTCTATGTGGCTGGCAGATCAGACTGAACAGTCATTTTTTACAGTGTAGGTCTGACAGTTGCCGTCTTGTGCAAGACCCTGTCAAACAGGGTTTGACTTTTTGCTTTCTTTTATCGATAATTTATAAATTTAAACCTTCAGAAATTTTATTGTCAAACCTAGTAGGTACTATCACTTTAATATTTCATTTCACTTATTCATCTTTTAACTTTAAGTATCTATTGTCCACCAAAGTAAGAGGAGCTTGCATTTATAAAACCAAGTAACCAAGGGCTTAACACTACCTTAAGAATAAATATTTGGCTTTTATTTTAAATAGAGTGACATCGAGGGCTTCAGTGAATGAGAGCTTATAATAAGCTAGGGTATACCGATTGTGACATAAGTGTTTTTTTTCCTAGTTTGTTTTTATCTGAGGCCAAACACTAGAACATTTAAAGGCTTTTAAGTAAAATAAAACTAAGGTGGCGCCTTCAGGATGTGACTATAACTTACTTATAAGAGTGCTAAACCTCTCAAACTAGGAACAAAATAGCGAACCTACCCTGAGTTGAACTAGCTAAGGGGTGTCTGAAGAACATCCGCCAGGGCGTAGGGTTGCCAGAGTAAGGGTGGATAGGTTGCCTTGTCGCAGTTTATTTTAGGTTATCCTAAGGTGAACACTTGCACCCGATTATTGTTTAGGGCGTAATTTGGTTCTTTATAACACAACCGTTAATTGTTTGAGGGTTTATTTTATAACTGACTTAATTGTGGTTTTAATTGTTTTTTTAAATTCCTATAACAGTACCTAGTAGGAGTAGGTGCAATATGTGTGTATGTATCATTGGTACGTATACTTATACCGGGTGTTGCATCGTCGAGCGGGGCATAGGAAATCCCATGTAATTTTAAATGGGGTCAATTATTGGCTTCCCTAATTATTTTAGAGAAAAATTCTATTTAGGTTTATTAAAGAGCACTAAAACCCACATTCAAAAGAATAACTTTAGATATTTTTGATGAGCCCGTTTACGGGTTATCGCCGATTTCTTTTTAACTATTTCTCCTTTTTATGGCCCCGTATTTGCGGGCACCAGTCAAGGTAAAAGATGACTGTCAAATAAAGTTGTCATTTTGAAATGTGTGCTTTATTGTTATAAAAACTCGTACATCGAAAATATTAAAGGTGTATTTATGAGTACAAATTAATCTGAATAAAACTAAAATAAAGTATCCAATTACAAGGTTAATTATGACATTTTACATGTTTCAATATTTTACTAATTAATAGGTAGGTACTATTAAATTGTTAGAACTTTAGGATTTAAGAAGATGTTCAAATATTCCTCCATTGACTGCTAGACAATAACCGAGGCGATCATAAAATTCTCTTCTTACATTCGCTAGTTGGCAAACTGAAATTCTATTGCATTCGGCAGAAATAGCATTTTTTAACTCGTCTAGATTTGGGTATTTTTTATCTTTGTATATCCTGTTTTTTAAATGGCCCCAGAGAAAGAAATCATTTGGCGATAAATCAGGAGACCTGGCTGGCCAATTTACTGTATGATTTAATCCAATAGCATTTCCATTAAAAGCACGGTTTAAATATTCCCGGACAGCCAGGGTACTATGTGCCGGGCAGCCATCCATTTGGTACCAAACTTCCTGATTTTCCCTGGCGGCATCATGTAAAGTAGGTAAAATATGATCTTCAAGTAGTTCCAAAAAATATTCTGCATTTAAATTTCGTGTAAGAAATAATGGCCCGATAATATTTTCTCCGAAAATCCCAGCCCGTACGTTAACTTTTTGTGGATATTGCGTCCTTGTTTCCACAAACCTGTGTTGGTTTTCTTTGCTCCAATATCGATAATTTTGAACATTGGGTTCATTGTTTAAGGTAAATGTGCATTCGTCAGTGAAACAAATGTTTTTTAAAAATTCCCTATTCATGTTTGCTCTTTCCATCATACCAAAACAAAACTCCTGTCGTCGTATTTCGTCCCTATCTCTTAGCTCTTGGTGCTTTTCATATTTGTATGAATAATATTTATGTCGTTTTAAAGCTCGTAACGCTGTGGTGTGATCTAATCCTATGTCATTCTCAAGTTTCCTTGTGCTGATCTTCCCATCATTTTCTTCCACGCACAATAAAACTTGCAAGTCCCTATCATTTCTTGCATCTCTTCTTTGTTCCTGCCTTTCTTCACATCTGCAGTTATTTATTACAGTGCCTTTTGTCTCAAATTTCTTGATAGTGCTTTCGACTGTAGATTTTGCAGGTATCGGTCTATTCGGATACAGAGCAGCAAAGATGTCTGACACATTTTCATAACTATTTCCTTGATAATACCATTTAATCATCAATATTTTTTCTTCAGAAGTGTAATTCATGGCTAATATTTTCGATGTACGAGTTTTTATAACAATAAAGCACACATTTCAAAATGACAACTTTATTTGACAGTCATCTTTTACCTTGACTGGTGCCCGCAAATACGGGGCCATAAAAAGGAGAAATAGTTAAAAAGAAATCGGCGATAACCCGTAAACGGGCTCATCAAAAATATCTACAGTTATTCTTTTGAATGTGGGTTTTAGTGCTCTTTAATAAACCTAAATAGAATTTTTCTCTAAAATAATTAGGGAAGCCAATAATTGACCCCATTTAAAATTACATGGGATTTCCTATGTCCCGCTCGACGATATAACACCCGGTATAGTGTGTTTATAGATTGACTCCGCTAAAGGAATAATTTTTTTGATTTGTGGATTTAGAGAAGACATTCAACATAAAAACTTTCGATTGTCCTTCAAACATTAAAAAAAAGACGTAAGTATGTTTATTTTTACATTAAAATGACACAGAAGACCCCGTTAAAGCCCCTCACCTTCTTCAAAAAATGAACGTACTACTCTATACAATTTCCAGTTTTCATCTGGTGATGCTCCTTTTTTAAGAGAATTTGTGAAGTGATCTTTTGCTTAAAAGGGGGCCACCATACCTCCTTTTTTCTTGGGGTCAACTATTTTTTATGTACCAAAGCAACTCCACCACCATCAGCCTCAAGGAATTCTATACCCACATATGCCATAATATCTAAAAAACAGGGAAAATAACACTTCAACTTTCGAACTACTAACCAAATCTATCTTGTTAAGCAAAGAAGTACCTATTGCATATTATTGTATTATTTCTGGTTGCAATTTGTATTATAACTAAACGACACACACGACAGCATCACAAAAAAAAACATAGGAGAACAGGTAGGTACCTGCCTACTTCTAAAAAGCTCCCAGCATGCAAATACACACAGTAGGTAGGTACTGACTACAAATTACAAATTTGAGCAATTAATAATTAAGAAGAGCTGAACCCAAATAGCTACCACCCTAATTAACCAGTACCATGATAATTTACTCAAATGCTACTCTGATGTAGGTACCTACTACCTATATTGTTAGGATTTGTGGATAATTTACCTGTACAAAAATAAAACCAACGCCACATGCCACGCACACCAAACAAAGGACGAACAACAAAGACAAAATGGCGCCAAGCGAGCGCTGTCATTATGTCAATATTCTAGCGGGTAATTCAAATTTTTAATTAATGAGGGTTCTTTGCGTTTATGAAAGGAACCGAAAAGAAGTTACCTACTGGTATAATAATATAATATCCTATTTATTTTATTTATCGTATGGCAATACACATGTCTTCTCTAAATGCAATATAATCAAATCAAATCTTAATATCCAGGTTATCAATCCAAGTAACAGCCGATGGAGTGGCCCTCAAGAAGTCTGTTGCTGTGCAGTGATTTTGTCGATTAACGCACTCAAAGGCTAGGTGGTGGATGGTTTGGCGTTCACCGCAGTCGCAGGGGTTGCTGTCGGATTTACCCCATTTATGTAGGGAGTCCGCACAAACGCCGCAACCCGAGCGTATACGGTTTAGCGAACACCATGTTTTTCTCGGGAGAGTACAGCCGGGGACTGATTCATTTGTGTGAAGACCGTTATGGATATCTGGAGGTGCTTCATTTTGCCAAGTTAGCAACCATTCGCGATCTAAATTGAAATTTCTTGCGGTTAGGTCTATGGCCGTTTGGATTGGGGGTTTTCTGGAGCGTAGCCTGTGACCGAGTTGGGCAATGTCTTCGTGGATTTGGAGTAGAGGATTGTTTTGTATCTTTCTATATTCTCTGCAAAGAGCTTCTGAGCGGCGTAGGTGAGATGGAGGTATATTACAGAGGGTCGGCAGCCAGAACTTAGGTGTGCATTTGATAGTACCGCTGATATTTCTTAAAGAATTGTTAAGTTGGGTATCTACCAGTTTTGAGTGTGGACTATTCAGCCATACAGGCGCACAATATTCAGCTGTAGAGTATACAAGGCCAAGGACAGAACTTCGAAGCGTTTCTGCTGAGGCGCCCCAGCTGGTGCCGCTTAATTTGTAGATGATATTGTTTCTAGTCTTCAACTTAGCAGCTACATTAGTTAAGTGGGCTTTGAAGGAGAGTGTACGGTCTAGGGTTACGCCCAGGTATTTCGGGTGTTTATTGTACTTTAGGCGGGTTCCGTTAAATTCGACATTCAGTTCGGTGTTTGCCATTTTATTATTAAGTTGGAAGCATGATGTCTCAGTTTTGGTTACGCTAGGTTTAAGTCTCCAGTTGATGAAGAAGTTGTTCATGGCCTTTAGGTCCTCGTTTAAACCGTTTTCTGTAGCCATTAGATTATTGTGTCTATAGCCAAGGGCCATATTATCGGCGTAAATGAACTTTTTGGAACGGGTTTTGGGTAGATCTGACACATATAGGTTGAACAATAGCGGAGCAAGAACGGATCCCTGTGGTAAGCCGTTGTTAAGTACTTTCTTTTTACTTAATTGTTCGCCCATGTGGACTTGGAAGGTGCGGTTGCTGAGCATATTGTCGATGAGCCTTGTTATTGCTTTGCACCTGGTGGTTTTTAGGAGCTTGTACATTAGGCCCTGGCGCCAAACCGTGTCATATGCTGCAGTTAGGTCTATGAAGACAAAGGACGACTTTTCTTGTTTTTGGTTGCCTGCCTCGATGAAAGTTGTCAGACTAAGAATCTGGTCGCAGCAACTTCGGGCTTTTCTAAATCCAGCCTGCTCTATGGGGATTTGTTGCATGATGGTATCGTGTATGCGGTTGTTTATGAGTATTTCCAATAGTTTATAGCAGGAGCTAAGCAGTGCTATAGGCCTGTAGCTTTCAGGCTTATCTTTGTCTTTACCGGGCTTAAGTAATGAAATTATTTTTGAGTTCTTTAATTTTGGTGGAATGTAGACAGTATGGAGGATCTCGGAGTAGAATCTGCATAGCCAGCTTTTTGTTACGGGCCCGCAATTCGACAGGAATTCTGAGTGTATTCCGTCGTGCCCGGGAGCTTTTCCGGTTTTCATATCTTTTATAGCGTCTTCCACCTCCTTTAATGAGAAGGATCTGGCGTATAAAGATTCTAGTGTGATCTCTTTTTTCAGTTGGGTCATCTCCTTTTTAATGGATGAAGTATGTTTTTTGTCACTCGGTGCTCTAGATGTAAGGAAAATGTGGTTTGCTATCTGGTTAGGGCTTACTGCTGGGTCAATTCTTACAGGCGGCGTGCTAGCCCCAAGTTTTCTTAGCAAGCTCCAGGCTTTACGGCTTGAATGTTTAAAGTCCACTTTGGCGACAG
Organism: Polydrusus tereticollis; assembly: GCA_963920685.1. Lineage (NCBI taxonomy): Eukaryota > Metazoa > Arthropoda > Insecta > Coleoptera > Curculionidae > Polydrusus > Polydrusus tereticollis. The sequence goes on along the minus strand of OY987335.1, from coordinate 44,571,653 downwards.
TTTGGGACCATTTCTCTTTACGGGCGGTATCCAGACTCTGCAATATTTCATCTGCGAGTTCTGGGTCTTCGCTGTTTAAATATTCTTCGTATAGGGTCTGGCTGTTTTCACCCCAACCCGGAATGTATTCCTTTCTATAGCCACGAGGGATTGACTTTTTTGCAGCGGCGATAACTGCTCCACAGAATCTGTCGTAGTTTCTCGGCTTGGCTGGGATCCAGTGAAGAGTTTTGTCGAGTATATGTTGGAAATTCCCCCAGTCTGCCTTGTTAAAGTTCCATCTTGGCTGAGGTGTTGAGTTGACAAGGGGAATATGGACTCCGACTGTCACTAGAACGGGTCTATGCTGGCTGTGGGGGAATCTAGATAGGACCTTTCTTTCGGTTGCAAGGGGAAGGTTGTCTGCTCTTCCAGTAACAAAGCATAAATCTGGATTCGATTTACTGAGCCATGCAGCGGATTTAAATGTGCCTGGTTGCTTGGCATCGTGGACAAGGTAAAGATTGTTGGTTTCTGCCCAATTTGCTATATCGATACCAGCTTCATCGTCGTTCTTGTAGCCCCATGCGGTGCCGTGGCTATTAAAGTCGCCAATATATACCGCGGGATGGTTTTCTGTGGGCAAGGAGGCTTCTGGCCACGGCAAGTTGGGCGGTTTGTATATGTTTGTTATCGTGAGAGTGTTGACTTTAATGGTGATTGTGTAGACATTGTTGGTGCTGCTGGATGAGATCAGTGAGGCGTTTTTTATGGTGCTTTTGACGTATGTAGCCGATCCATAGGCATGGTGGTATAGAGATTCAAGGGCAGTGTATCCGGGAATGGTTTCTCTTCTCTGGAATTGATCTATGCTGTTTGTATGGGTTTCTTGGAGGGTCACGACATCAACGTTATTGTCGGTCAGCAATCTTGATAGGTAATCGCATTTGGATTTGCTTATACCTTCTATATATAATTGGCAAATCCGGACTGATGGTCCGATTCTTCTGGTCTTTGGGCTCTGAAGAGAGCCATTTTGAGGTTGGTTTGGATTGTCTTGCGAGGTCATCTTCGCTAGTGGACATGCGTTTGATGGACAGGATATGTATGGCAATTTTCTGTCCGCCAATTGTGTTAGCTCTTTAGCGTTACCCAGGGTTCACCACGTGGAGGCGAGCTAACCTTGCACCCCATAATATCCTAGATCTGTTTTGAGAACACCATTCAAACGCGTAATATTACCATTTTTTGCGAGTGGCTGCTAAAAAGACAAATCTTTATAATTTCATTGGACGGATTAATGTAGGTTTCACTGTTGCACATCTTGTTTTTAAAGTTGCCTATACTTTTGTGACATTTCCGTCATTCTAATTTTCTTGCCCTTTATTTTTATACACTTGTTATTTAATTATAAATATTGTTTAATATATGATACATATTACAGAAATTTTTTCCTGAAACAAATTGAATGCTTAAATCCATAATTGTTACACACATTTTAACAATAATTATAATATATTACGATCAGAGACGGGTTTGAAGAAAAAATCACGTCAATGATACGTGATAAATTCGCATACGCCAAAAATTGGTATCAAATCGACGTTTATATGACGTCACTAAAACCCGAGATTATTTTCGACCAAATATCACCACATATCGACGTCAAAAACTCGTGTATTCACGTCACTCTGCTACCTGGGTAGTTTGCATATTATAACTTCGTATCTAGTTTTGTATGCAAATATTTAATATTGTCATCAATTGGCCTAATTTTCCACCTCCCCCCTCGCTAATAAATTCGGGGAAAACAATAGCGAAAAGTCACAGCGCCGCAGGCGAAAATTTTAGCCAAAAATAGTAGAAATAGGGCAGCCGTATTAGATAGGTTTTAAAGCCCGGTCAATGCTCAGGGAGAGGGGGCAATTACACTCATTGCCTCCCCTGTATTCGCGCCTGAACAAGAGTCAGCTTGTGAACAATTTTCTACGAATAGAATTTTTGACCTATTCGACGTTGATTCTGAGTTAAACTTTTGCGAGTTAACACTTTTTCAGTTAATTTTACAGTTTTTCCGAGAGCTTTTCACTCCGCTTTTCATAATTATTTTTTCAAACAATGCATAAGTACATGCAATTCCGAAATCCTTACAGAAATGCCGAAATCCCTCCAGAAATCCCGAAATTCTTCCAGAAACGCCGAAATCACTAGGATTTCCGAAATACATGTACGTTTTTTTAGGAGTGAGATGCCCCTCGCCTAAACTTGACATTCAAAGACTTATGCACTTATTACACAACAAGCGAGAATGCCTTTAATCCTAAAATAAACTTACAAAGCTAAATTTACAGAAATTAACAGTACCCGTTACAAATATATTTCCAGCACTCTAATTTTACGTCCACTACGTGACACGGGCACAACCAACACTGGCTTATTATCTGTAATTCTCGGACATTCGATCGCACTCTCCGTCGATTCAGAAAAAAGCGGAAGAACCTTTACATCACTCTTTTGCTTTTCAGTCAATACGGATATCTCGTAGCTTTTCCACTCCTCAACGGGCTTATCTGTGAAGCACAATGAATACAATCCCTAGATAGGTCTCAGCAAAGTTCCACTAGCGGTATTGACTCTAACAAGACGAATATGTTTATCTTTACCAGGAATTAATTCTGCTACACGACCCAATGGCAACTGTACACGTTTGTCCGTGTCATTTCCTATAAGTACTACTTCTCCTAGGTAAATTTGCCTACTAGGTTTCTTAGAGCTCCAATACTTCAATTGCCCTAAGTATTCTATCCGAAATCTCTGCCTTAGGTCATCTCGGAGTTTTTGTTTGTGTTGAATCCTTTTACATAACGACTCAGAGTCAACAATGTCACAATCGGGAACACCAGAATTTGTTAACTCTCTCAAAAACATGACAGGCGTAAGGCGTAAGCGGTATAAGCTCATTGACATCGTTAGTAGAGTGTGCGGTACCCTAAACCATAACAAAGATGACCTTGACCTGATTTGACCTTGAGTAATCCGACCTTGACCTCACTGGACCTTTGACCTTTGACCTTTGACCCCACTTGAGCTTTGACCTTTGGCACACTTGAGCTTTGACATTTGACCTTTGCCCTTTGACCTTTGGCCCCACTTGACCGTTGACCCGCCTTGACCTTCAAACGGCCTTGATCGCGAACTTTTGCATGTGTGTTTTTATAGGGCATGGCAGGTGTTTAAACCCGAACTCTCTTTGATGTCTGAAAACTAACTAACCTGAATTACCCTGACCTTGAAGGCACACGTGTGCGATGGTATTTTGTAATCATTGAGATTTGTAAGAGAAATAAGCTGAAGAACTCGACCTTAAATTACCGTACGCTATTTGGTCTCCCGCCCCCCTTACTCCTCGACCTGAACTACCCGAGCCTTGAAGGCACACGTGTGCGACGGTATTTTGTAACCATTTAGATTTGTAAAAGAAATAAGCTGAAGAACTCGACCTCGAAACACCGTTGGGCATTTGGAATCTGGTCAGACGGTCTGGAAACACGGCACAGTATTTGCCCTTGCCTCGCAATAATTTGTGTATTTATTTGTCCCTTCAAACGCCCTTGCAGGTCTCCTTCATCTTTGACCATCGAAGTATAAGTACTGATTTATCTTTGATAGAATATATGGTGGCTTTTCTTAAGATCCATATTTGATTTTGATTTTGCTATGCTTAACCTTGAATACGTGAGCGATGTGTGTTTTTGTCGCTGTGAAAGCATACGTATAGGTGTATATGTGTTTTATATCCCTGACTGTGTACACATGTCGGTTTTTTACCAGACAAACTACGCAATTGTAGACTACGTCGTAAACCTGTATGAACTTATTTATCGTCTAGTGCGCAATAAAATTTTTTGTAATTATTATATTTTTATGTTTCTCCTTTTCCACTGCCTATTCACACTTAAGTATGCCTCTTCTTGGGAATATAATATGCTGGGTAAACTTTGAAATAAACTTAAAAATAGGGACAGTGATGTAGACAAGTATCACTCAAATAATGATGTTAACTACATGCACTAATCCTCCCTTGATATACCTTTTTGGAATCTGTATAACATATTTACCCTATGCTAGCAGCGTTGTTTTATGTCGGATTAATACACTTTTAAAATGAGAGGAAAGGGTACTAATAACTATTTATTTATATCATATTTTCGTAAAATACCGTATTTAAAGGAAAAATTAGTTCCTTTACGAAATATGAATTAAAATGATGTAGTTAACGTGTAAAGCAGAAAGTATTATACCATTATTTCATTTAAGAAGTAAACAAAAAAGAGGTAATCTTGATATTCCCTTACGCTATATAATCCTACTCAACAATAATTAGAAACATTAAGGCAGAGTAACAATGTTAAAAAGGGAAAAAGTAATAAATCTGACTGAACAGCATGTATTTTGAAACCAAAATAATTCTTATACCTGTATATACTAAATGTACTTACCAAAGCGTCATTATGTTTTGCTTTGAGAATTGAATGGAGCTCAAGGAAAAAAAAATGAAATTAATTTCAAATATTATTCCACTAGACTTAAATTTAAGGAAAATATGTAATAAAATTATGTAAACAGTTACACTATTAGAGACATTTTTATGATCTTATGTGACAGTATTGTACAATGTCGACAGCATAAGTGAGGTACTCACTTTTCTCTACACTTTACCATTTTGTGTTATGTAAATAAATCGAATTAACACCAGATTAAGACAAATAAGGGAAAAATGTTATACTGAAATCTCAATACTCATACGTGAATTTAAAGCTCAAATTTGCTATCTTTGGAAATACTTATTATACACATGCTAGAACTCATAAGATGCAATTACCCCAGTATACTATTAATCTGAAGAGTGTGGCCTATCTGGGTCCTAAAATATGTAACATTCTCCCAGGAACATTAAAAACGGCTGTAAAGAACATATATAAATTTAGAAAAGAGTACAAAAACTATTAAACATTAATATATTAATAAGGAAATATCGAAACCTCAGTAATATTTTTAACTAAAATTATGCATTTTAATACCACCTTACCTAATACAAATTGTAATGTTGCAGAGCAAATCTTTGGGCCTTTAAACACAACATCCTAAGTAGGTACCTAATTGTTTAGTAGAATATTATGTATGTACTAAATTAATAGAAAATTTGTAACATTGTGACTGTAATTTGTAATAATAAATTGAAATTGAAATAATATTCTAATAAGGAGATGCTGTGTATTCCAACTCAAACTTGAATTGTGACGTCAGATGCCCTTGATTGCCTATGAATGCATGCAGACGCAGACAATATAGCTATATTTTCCGTGATGCAGGTGTTCAAATTAAAACTTATCTTGTGACATTGGATTACCTTGAATTCAACCGACTTCATTTGTATTTCTTTTTTAACAAACTAGAAAAATAATCCCGAAACAAGGGCACCATCCATTTTAAAATATTCTTGTATGGGCGTAGGTTAAAAATGGGGTCGTATAGACTATCATTAAAACCCAACAAAAAAACAACCCTAAAATCGGTTATTTGGAATAAAATATCTCTTTCAACCCTTTATGGGCACCATTTACCGAAATAATAGAAACGGTGAATTATGTTTATGTGGAAGGAAACGAAAAAGCTAAATACATAAGGAAGCAGTTAATAAAACCAGTGACATTTAATGTGGGAGCAATTTACTTTACAAAGAAATCATAATACGAAACATACCACAACAGGCTTAAAATCAGCCCCCACTAATAATAAAATTCTCTGTCCACTTATACAAAGCATACATATTCGGTGGTACGAATGTAATCCACACACGTACACACACACACACGCACGCATGGTTTCCTTTTTTTTTAACTATCAAGTTTTTATCAAATCATTTGAAATAAAAATCGAATTACGGGAGAACTATTTATTTAAATTACTTAAAATCACTGAAGTTATACATAATTTTACAACTAAAAATGGAAAAAATACTACATTACTATATTTACACAAAAAAAACTTAAATCTAAAATTAGTCCTACTTAACACTAAATTTATTAAATAAATCTAATCTACTTTTATTAACTGCTTCACTTTTCCTTAAAACTACCAAATTATTTTCACACAGTTCTAATTCTGTTATAAGTCTATTTTTTTCCTCCACGCATTTGTCTACCTTCTATTGTTCCCCCTGCACTTTTAAGAATAGCTCGTCGCGCACTTTAAATGCCGCATATATAGCTTCGCGGTGGCCAGTCGAAAAATTAGTCACCCACTCTGGAATATTGGACGCCTTTTTTTTGCAAACTTGTTTCTTCTTCTGCTACTTTTTTTCCAGAATGGGTGACTCGGACCTATTTTTCCTCTTGAGGCTCAGGGCACTGGTCGATGGCAGATTATTTGTAGGCTCTGAATTTCTGACACACAAGCCCCCCTTTTTTTCTACCACCACCACACTGGCTGGCTTTCTTAAATGTTTTGCCAGTAGCAGAGTTGATGGCGGCGGCGGGTCAGCTCTTCTTATTACAAAATTAATAATAACGAAAACTTTCCCGTCGACCTCGACTTGTTGTTCCTCGACTTGGCGCTCATCACTTGGTCCCTGTTTACTTTGCTGCTCTTCAGTATGTTCCTCTTCATTTCGTTGCTCTCCAGCTTGTCGCATCTCGATGTTGCCTAGCAGATTGCAGCAGGCTTGGTCGATAATATCTTGAAGATTATTACTAGTACTATCTTCCATTGCTGCCTCTGGCGAAATCAGATCGACTAAATACTACGAATCTACGCCTTCCCCCACATCATCCTTTCAGGGCTGCGCACCGTTTCTACCCCCGTCTTCTTAATATGATTAAAAGTCCCTATTGTCAGGCGATCAGATACGTATTTCACCTGCATTTAAAAAAGTAAATATATGTACTTGCAGTAAGTTGGATGAGTTTAATTGATTTCCACTACCTCATTTTTGTAAAAATGTAACTTTTCTCGGCGTTCTTACAGGTATTTGACGAGAGTAGGTATAGCCTGCCTTGAAGTACACTTGTCCATAAATTGCATTTCTTTTTTTCATAAAATTGAAACGAAAATCAATTCTTCAGAACATAATAAAAGTTTTTTGTGGTATGACATTTTATTGTAAAATATCGGTAAACGTCGTAAAAAAAAATTATTAACGGTAAGATTTTTGTTAAATGGAGCTTTAAATAGATAAGTTAAGCTACGGATCTCATCGTAATTCTTTTGGAAAATATCATAAAAGAAGAAAAGTGGTTTCCTTGAATGTCAACAAAAATGTCTAAAAGATATTCTCCCATCATGACTTGAAACTAACTAATGTAGTAAGCGTGAGAAATATGATTTTAGGAATTGTTATATTCTCCTATAATTAACTCATTTTCAAAAAGTCAAACGTTTATTCTGTAGGTACACAAGCTGACCAAGATAGTACTGCGGGAAATAATTCTTGCCCCCGGTGCGATGCGTGTTTTTCGGTGGTCTTGAATATTAGAAACGACCTTCGACCTCGCAGTCATCAGATTGTGTTTCTTTTTTTAAATGAGAATTATTTATGGCACTCCGCCATACCTTAAAATTTATTATTGTTGACAACTTTTATTACTTCTAAATATAATTACTAGAAGAAAAGTCGATTTTATTAAGAAGTGCTTGGCCACACTAATATCGCGATTTGATATAAGCACGGACTTGTATCAATCCATTTTCAAATGCGGTTTTATAAATCATTTCTTTGATTGATGGTCAACTGCATCAACTGCGCTTTAATAGTAGTGATAGTATACTATAGTATAATATAACTACTAACGAGGGTAATAGGCTAGGATACTACTAAGTAAAAACAAACACAAAATAATTAAACCTATGGTATATTAAAACCTTACTACGATTAATCAAACATAATACAAATTAGGCTTAAAATATATGCGAAAACATCACTAGAAAGCCCTTTATATTTATCTACAATCTTTACAAAAAGTAGTACCCAAAATATTAAAACACTTTACATCCTAGCAAAAATAAGATCTATTATAAGTTATATTATGAAGGTATACATTGTTCGCTACAACTATTAAGTATAGTAATATAAGGGGGATTTTAAATTATTATGAATTGAAAACAGATAGAAAATAGTACACAACCACAAAAATTAACATTTTTTTTTGTGTAAACCGTATTACCAAAAATTTGCTATGGCCAAAAACATACAATTAAAAAAATATTTTTACGATTTTACAGAATATAGAATACATCCATTGTTGTTTCTTCTTTTAGGTAGGGGTTCCTGAGAAATAAGAGTTATAATATTTACATGGATTTATCTCTGGGGGAAGAATCTAAAAGTAAAAAACAAGTTGGTAATGTGGCGTTGCTATGTTTTGTATTGTATAGTGAAAGCAGTGGGAAAACAATATAATCTTGGTAAGGCATCATAAACTGATCGCAAGATTAAGAGTGATATTTATGACGTTTAAAGCCGTAGGGAACTGAGTCGAAATCATCTAAAAAATATCGTTTTATGGACAATACCCTATATTCTTTAGATTCCTCTTTAGTGACAACTTCGTGAGTATTTGTTCGTAATATATTTTCCTGCAGTATATTGTCACAACTGGTGGTTGTTTCCCTAACGGGGGTGAATGAAAACCACTCGGCTAAAAAACAATACAGGTTTTTATTAATTCTTCGTTACAAAATTTACCAGGAGGCTCGGAGAAAACCCAGCATGTCTCCGGGGGGTGCAGACCAGTTCGGCACTGTCGATGGGGGCTCTCGGGGAGTACTTACAGTTCGATCAGGAGAGGGGCCTCGAGTCTATGTTGACACTTTGGGCACTCCTGTCGCAGGGTAGTTGACCAGAGGGACTCTTGGGGGACGCTTTTAAATCGAGCAGGAGAGGGGCCTCGAATCTATATTGACACCTTGGGCACTCCTGTCGCAGGGTGGTTGACCCATAGGCATCGTAACTATAGATCCGACACCCCATTCATAAATGCTATAAAATTGTGATGCCAAAATCGTTTGTGGGCGAGACGCTGTGAGGAGCTAGGTGGGGCCGAGAGTGTGGATTACGCTGACTTTACATATGCATGAGACAAAACTCCAGGAAAACAGCATCCGCTTTGCCGAGTATTGTCGAGTCGATGCGGATGGCCACGAAAATGATGAAATCTGGGCGGATCCGTTATTGCTGCGTTGCCATACTACAGATTTTTTACAAGGTTTTAGGCAATGTTATATATTTCCCACATCATGTTTATCTAGTTAATCATAGAAGTTAACACTTTTAACAGAGTAAGCCCAGAAAACTACGTTTTTTGTGGCGTAAGTCTGGCAAACCAAGTGGAGGGGAGCAGCTTGTATGTTGATTTACTTTACACTGGAATACAATGATGACATCACGTTTATTTGTTATTGTTTGGTCTAATAGTTAGGATGTCTATGGGTTGACCAGTTGTTGAGACGAAGGTACCGTGTCCATCCAATGTTCGGGTATTTATACACCGAAAGTGCTGAATCTTGTTTAATTGAACTTGACATTGGATGGCATAGTGGTCCGCGACCTCAACGCACAGTGGTTTAGAAGTGTGAAAATTATAATTAAAAATGTAGAGCCCGCCATTTTGTTGACATGCCCCCCCTCTGATAAGCGTTGGCCCCCAACGCTTTGGAACATGCTAGGCCTTCTGTATGTTACAATATTGTCTTAAATTATGTTATTTCTATTTCCGTTTTTTCTTGTTTCGATTTCTCCCCTGTCCACCAGCTTGACTTTTTCCTGGGCCGGCCCTGTTCTTTCTGCTACTATCTTGATTTATTGTGTTGCCGTAACAATCGGCTGAGTCGGTAGTAGTTCTGCAGGACATTGGGTCCGGGGTTGCCAGTTGTCGTCTGTGGCTGGTGGGCTTCGAGGTGGTACATGAAACAAGAGAAAAGGGTTCTGCAGAATCTTATATCTTACTGTCTACCTTAATCTATTTTACTAATCATAAAAACCAATGCTTTGTTTGATTATTCCCTGTATGCCGATATTTATATGCGGTTGTGCCTCCTTATTTTTTAACACACTGTGTATTAACCTTTCTAAAATATGTTGTGGTGTTATTATTATTATTTTTTTTTGTTGCCCCAAATAAAAATGCTTATTTACCCAAAATTATTTTTTATGTACCTATTATATGTCCGACGTGTAGGTATGTGTTTTTTGTTATCCAACCAAAAGTATGTTGTCTTTTATATGTAAGTATTGACATCTAGATTACCAGTAGAAAAGTTCTTCTTTGTTTTATTGAAATGAATTCTGCTAACTTATAGATCCTGAACGATTGTCGTGGGAGTTTCGACGAAAGGTCGGCCGTTTGTTGCAGAAGGCTTTCCCAGATCTGCACAGGGTAAGATTTGAGAAGGAGAGAGGATTCGTTTTATGTTAATGGTAATATGCTTTTTGTGTTTTTCTTTTTAGGGCTTCCGGTTTGAGGTGATCACCATCCGGTGTGTGAAGGGTGACCCCTGGCCACCGGCCAGCCCCGAGGGGTTCAAAAAAATATACTATGGCCGTCTATGTGTGCGGCCTGTCGTGATCACGGCCCGGGCGACCTTTCGACGACCTGTTGCACATGTGAATTTTTGAGTAATATAGTTTTATCCTTTTTGTATGAGTTTTTTATTTTTTAGAGTGTTATTGGCAACCGTGTATTTACCTTGATGGTGTTATAGCTGCGTGGGTCACCGATCTGTGTGTTGTCACCTTCTTTGACCCCGATATTGTAGGTAGGTTAAGAGTTTTTAGTGCTGCTGGTTACTCTGTGAAGGTGGCGGGGCATCTCGTCCATTTGTTTGTCGTAATAAGCAATTTAGTGGGCCTGGGTGATCATTTTCGGTGAAGTTTGGAATTTCTAATACCAGGTGTGTTTCTTCTGCTCGTGGATTTTTGGCCGCTGCAGACGGTAAGTTTTGCCTCTTCTTTATTATTGCTTGTATGATTTTGCTTAATACGTAAAGTAGGAAGGTTACAAACATTATGCTCGTTATGTATAAGGTAGCGTCCTGTTGCGTTTGTCCTGGTGTTTGCGCGAATGCTGGTGTTGCAAGTGTTGGTATTAGTGCATATGGTCTGTGAAATAGGATATACGCTAATCCGGCTGACAGTATGAGATTCCAACCTAACATAATGCTGTGGGTGTCCGTGTGCCATTTGTATATATGGTGTTTGGGACTTGCTTCTTTTGCTGCCTTGTGTAACTGCTGCTTAACTTCTTCCAGTATATCCCTGCTGGAGGTCAGGTTGGTGTCCAATTTTTATTTAGGCATTCCGAGAGGTTGTTGAATTTGAGAGGCGTGAGTTTGTTCATTGGGGTAAGTTGGAAGGTTTTTAACGTTGTCCATGAGGCGGGTAGTATGTGAGTGATTTTTAGTGTATTTTTTTGTTTTTCAGCACATGGGAAGCATTGAGGGATTAATACGCTGTTGGCGTCTTTAAAGATGCAGTCACATGGTAATTTATCTGGAGGGCCCCTGGTAGTGATAGCATTTCTTCCTGTATGAAGGTTGGCCCGTTTTCGCACTGGATTGTGGAACCTTTTCTTGGATGTGTGACGATGTACTCCTGTTCGTTGATTTCTGATATGGTCAGTAGGGATAATTGATGGCATTTCATTGGATAGTGAGCTTTTAGGTCTTCCACAGAAGTCCCATGATATAGTTTTGTGGCACATGCTGGTCCTTGTAATGTGTCTGCGGAGAAGCGTGGTAAGTAGCATAGTTTATTTTCGTAGGGTTTGCATAGATGCAATCCTATTCCAGTGATTTGTCGCATATCTTCTAATTCATTTTCTCTTTCAGCTATTGCTAAATACAGTGTGTCATGTTCTATTAAACACGTTTTCCCTTTCCAAGCGAAGGGGTTGGTGATAAGTTCGAATAGTTTCCATTGATGATGTCTTTGCTTTGTAGGTAATTTTATGTGGATTGTCAGTAGCTCCTTACTGAAATTACATTCGCAGATGGCTAATTCATAGTATTTGAATATGTCTTGTACTTCAACCTCTCTCCATTGTAGTTGGTATGTCAGGGGGATGGGTCCTTCGTATGCAATGGTGTCTGGTAGTGGCTTTCAATTGGCTCCGGCGAAAACTTCCACCATATGGCTCTTGGTGGATGATAGTAGCACTAGTAACCTGGAACAATTGTAAGTGTTTATATTTATGTGTTTTACTGTGTTTTCATTCATGCCCGTTGGTATCCCCCTTAAGATTCCTCATGCTCCTCTTCGTCTGTTTCCCCATCGACTTTGTCGTTCTCTACTTCCTTCTCCTGAAGGTTTGCGTCGTCTTCTTCTATGGCGTCATCCTCCTCATCTTCTTCTTTGTCCTCCCTTTTTTCGTCTTCTTCCATTTCTATGGTATCCTGCCCCGTCCATGGATCATTATAAGGAAGAATCCGACTTACATGCACGACATCTGACTTTCCCCATCCTTTGTCTATTTTATAATTGACTTCCCCTTGTTTCTCAGCTATAGTGTAGGGTCCGAACCACTTTAATAGTAACTTCTCGCTGCGACCAACTTTTCTGATTGGTGTAAAATTTTTTACTTTATTTCCAGGTTCAAACGTCAGTTCTCTGTGATTGGCGTCGAAGGCGACTTTGTCTCTAGCTTGCCTTTTGTTTATATTTTCCACCGCTTCTCATGATTAGTGCCCGTTTTCTAATTTCTACAGCATCTGTTTTGTAATCTGTATTCGTTAGCATCGCCTCCGAGGGTAGGGTTGGTTCCCGTGCGTATGTCAGCATAAAAGGGCTAAACCTTGTGGTATCTTGTACAGCTGTGTTGTATGCAAAAGTTATATATGGTAGGTAGCTGCACCAGTCTGTTTGCTGAGTGTTACAATATATAGCGAGCATGTCTGCTATTGTTTTATTCAATCTTTCTGTCAATCCGTTGCAGCTTGGATGGTATGCTGTGGTGAACTGGCTTTGGACAAGTTCTGATTCAAAAGTTTTGCCTCTGTCACTCAGCAAGGTCCTTGGTGCGCCGTGAATTAGGAATATCTTTTCCACTAGGAATTTCGCTACTGGTTCGGCCTTACCGTTTGGTAGTGCTGCTGTCATGGCGTACCTGGACGCATAATCTGTCGCCACTACTATCATCGTTTTTCCCTTATTGCTTCTTCTGAAGGGACCCAATAAGTCTATCCCTATTTTGTCTAAAATCTGTCCGACTGGTATTGGCTGCAAAAGTCCTGGTGTTTTCTGATATGGTTGTCCCTTTCGTGCTTGGCAATCTGGGCACCCTTTTATATATCTTTCGATGTCTTTTGTCATGTTGTTCCAATAGTACCTGGTCCTAATTTTGTTCATAGTTTTTGTTATTCCCAAATGGCCACTAGCGGGAGCTGCATGAAGTTCCCATAAGATCTCTTCTATCATGCTTTTTGGGATTACTGGTACATTGCGTAGGCCTGTTATAGTTGATACTGCTTTGTGTAGTGTGTTGTCTATTAATCTGTATCATTTTGCCCTCTTTCTTGTGCCTATTGGGGCGTCCAATTTCTCCGGTTCTTCTAGTATATTTATGAGTTGCCTTAGATCTTCGTCTTGTTCCTGGAGTTTTCTTAAATCGCTGGTTATTGTGGTAAATGTTTGAATTTCTTCCGTTTCTTCTGTATGTTTGTTTGGGCACAGTACTGGATTCCTGGACATGCAGTCGGCGTCCTTGTGAGCCACCCCTCTTTTGTATTCGATGGTGTAGTCGAATTCTGATAGTTTTAGGGCCCATCTTGCTAGTCGTTTATTATGTTCTTTTATAGAGTCAATCCAACAGAGTGCATGATGGTCTGTGACAATCTTGATAGGTTAGCCATATATAAGGTGGCGCAGGTATCCTAGGCCCCATACTACTGCTAGTAGTTCAAGCTCACTTATGGCGTAGTTTTTTTCTGCGTGTGATAAGCTTCGGCTGATATATGCTATGGGATGAGCGATATCTTTGTCGTCCTCTTGCAGCAGGACTCCTCCAATGCCCTCGGTGCAAGCATCTGAGTGGAAAATGCAACTCTTGTTAGGATTATAGTGCTGCAGGGTTAGAGCTGTGATCAATTTTTCTTTTAGCGTCCGGAATGCGGCTTTTTGTTGTTGCCCCCATGTGAAGTTTCCTTTTTTTGTCGCTTCATGAAGTTTAGTGGTTTTGCTATAGCCGAAAATTGGTTTATGAATTTTCTGTAGAAGTTACATAGTCCCAGAAAGCTTTGTAAGTCTTTCAATTTTTTTGGGGTCGGGAATTTTATTATAAACTCGATTTTTTCTTCCTCTGGTCGGATGCCCGTGTTGCTCACTTTGAATCCTAGAATTCTTATTTCTTCTTGCAGATATTTACATTTCGATGGCTTGAGGGTCAGGTTCGCTTCTCTTAGTATTTGGAAGGCTTTGGCCAGTTTTTCTAGGTGTTCTTCTTGTGTTTCTGAGAAGATGATGATGTCGTCTAAGTAAATTAAAATTTCTTTCCATTTCATGTCGCCAAAAATTTTGACTGAAAGTTCTTGGAACGTTGCTGGCGCGTTGCACAAACCAAAACTTAGGACATTGAACTCATAGGCGCCGTGTCCCTGTGCCACGAATGCCGTGTATTGTTTTGACTCTTCTTCGACTGGTACTTGCCAATATCCTGACAGCATATCGAGCGTACTAAAGTAATTTGCTTTCCCCAAATATGTAAGAATGTCATCAATCTGTGGTAAGGGCCAGGAGGATTTTTTTGTAACGGCATTGATTTTTCTGTAGTCGACGCAAAATCTTGTAGTACCGTCTTTTTTTTTGACTAGGACTACTGGGCTGGCCCATGGTGAGTGGCAGGGCCTTATGACATTACTATCTAGCATTTCGTTTATCTGGTCGTTGATTATCTCTCTTTTCTTCTGGGAGACCCTGTATGGGCGACTTTTCACTGGTTTTTCGTTTTCGACGTCTATTTTGTGTGTTGCCAAGGACGTCCTACCCATGTATTTAGGATGTTTGGCAAATACGTCCTTGTATCGAGATAGGAGATTTTCTAATATCTTTTTTGTCCTTTGGTCGTGTATTGTAGATAGCTCGTGATCCTGTAGGGTGACTATATCTTCTCTGTCTTCTTGCGAGGTTAGGCAAAGAGGGTGCTTTGACTCGTCTTCACTAGCTTCCAATAGGTAGCCTATTGCCATGTATTTTCTGATAGGTGGAGATATGGATGCGTTTGGTTTTATGTTCATGTACCCATTTTTGTTCTGGAAGTATAGTCCTGACGTGGGGCTCCATTGGTTTTTTACGAAGGCCGCTGTGTTCAGTTGAAAGCAATAAATTTTGTCTTCTGCTAATTCAGGAGTTGATAGTTTAATTGGTTGTTCGTCACGGCTGTCCAGGTTGTAGTCTTCTGTTGCTGTAATTTTATGGGTAACTGCTTCTTTGTCCACTTCAATATCGCTGAGTGTTTTTACCATGTCGTCTTCTATTTCGGTAGCTTTGAGTGTGGTTGTGCTGTCTGGTCTATACATGGTGATGTTGATGTTGGTTTCTTTGAAGATGTGACTAATTATGTGCTTCATTCGGTCAGTGTTCATTCTATATGCTGCAACTGGTAGTGCGATTTCTCTTTCACCTGTCTCTTGCAGTAATTTTTTGACTTCAAGTATGCATTTAAAGAAGTATGCATAACTTGGCTTAAAGTACGACCTTTTCTTAGTCGTAAGATAATATGTATTATACCCGTCTTCGTGTATTAATCTGGCCTCGCCTCTCTGTGGCTTAAAACCAATATTTTTCCATTTTATATAATTGTCTCTTGTTTGTGTGTTTATGTTTTTGTCTACCATTCCATCCTCGGTTAAGTAGTATACTCTGCATGCGTTTGGCGTGGGTTTTCTGTCTACAATTGATGGCTCATTTTTTGATTTCGAACATTGTATAAATTTTCTGTATAGGTCTCTCCATTGTTTCTTTGTTGATTCTTCTCGGTGTGCTATTAGTATTGAGGGTTGGCTGTCGCTAGTTTGAATTAGTGGTATCACATAGTTTCTTCGTATAGTTAGTGTGTTTTCTGGTAGGTTTATTTATACCTCGTTTTGCCGTAGGAAGTCCATGCCCAGAATGATTGCTGCTGCTGGTGATTCTTCAATGACTCGTGCGATACAGCAGCTGTATAGTGGCTTTTTCATAGAGTATATCTTGAGCGGTAATTTGGCTTGTCCCAATACTTGTATTTTATGTCCTCCCGCCGTGATAAGTACGGAGTTACTTTTGTTCATTCGGATCTCTGTGGGTAGCAGGCTTTTCTAATTTACCATTTATGGTATTATTGCCCTAGTTCGTTTGTTATTGATAGTTAAGTCGATGCATAGGGTGGATGAGTGATTTTTCTTGTTTTGCCCCGTTTGAAGCAAGACGGTGCGGGGTTTACTGGTTTCGCCGTCCACTGTCGTTTGGGTGTAGGTTGCTTCTGCATGACATGGCGTAATGCCCAGGTTTATGACAATTGTAACAGGTGGGCCTGTTGTCGTAGGTCCTAGGTTGTGGGTGCGTTGGCGCGCTTCTACTGAAAGTGCGTGAACTTTGGACGGGTCTCTGTACTCCTTCGTGCGTGTATCTTCGGGCTGGTGAATGTTTTCTGTAATTCGTGGGGCTTCTTGGCGGTGGTCTCCAGGGCGCTCTGTGGTTGCTATATCTGTCGTTGTGACGATATTCGTCCTGTTGACTGCTGAATGGTTCGCTGAACCTGATTTTTCTTGTGGCTTCTGGGTGTGTACTGGTGTTTGAAAGCTTGGGTGCGTTGTCAATTGTCGTGGCAATCTTCTTCAGCCCCGTTTCTGTTTGAGGTGGTGAATTTGGTGGGTTTGTGAGCCAGTGATAGTGATAAAATGTATCGGGCAGTAGGCCTCTTTCGAAGAAGTTCCTGAATTATTCTACGTCTATTGTGACTGTTAGCTGAGGAAGTGGTCTTCAGCAAAGTCGAAATATTAGAGGTACTGACGCAAGCGGGCGTCAAGGAAAGAAGTTCTTTTTGAAATGTAGAAAGTTGAGAATGCGTAAGATGAATGTGTCTTTTTTCGTTTAAATTTGATATTAATTTAAAGTATAATTCCCAAATGTGAATAATATTTCAGGAATTTTTTTTTTTCTTTAATACCATTTGTTACAGTATGGCCATTCATAACTTTTTATATGAAATTTTACATTTTTTAATAATATAGTAGTAAGCTGTAACATGGACTCTTAGGATTAAAAATATACACTAATTAAGATTATTAAGATAAAGATGTGATACTGCATAATTTTTCCTCTTGTTTCATGTACCTTCCCAAAGCCCACCAGCCACAGACGACAACTGGCAACCCCGGACCCAATTTCCCGCAGAACTACTACCGACTCAGCCGATTGTTACGGCAACATAGTAAAACGAGATAGTAGCAGAAAGAACAGGGCCGGCCCAGGAAAAATGCCAACAAAATGGTGGGCTCCACAGTTTAATTATAATTTTCACACTTCTAGACCACTGTGCGTTGAGGTCGCGGACCACTGTGCCATCCAATGCCAAGTTCAATTAAACAAGACTCAGCACTTTCGGTGTATAAATACCCGAACAATGGATGGACACGGTACCTTCGTCTCAACGACTGGTCAACTACCCTGCGACAGGAGTGCCCAAAGTGTCACATAGACTCGAGGCCCCTCTCCTGATCGATCTATAAGTAGTCCCCAAAAGACCCCTCAGCTCCAGGCCTCTCCGACTCCCGTCCTCTGGAGGCAGAGCTACGTAATTTCCCTCAGGCGCACGCCGTGAGAGCCCCCATCGACAGTGCCAGACTGGTCCGCACCCCCCGGAGACATGCTGGGTTTTCTCCGAGCCTCCTGGTAAACTTTATAACGAAGAATGAATAAAAACCTGTATTGTTTTTTAGCCGAGTGGTTTTCATTCACCCCCGTTAGGGAAACAACCCCCAGTTGTGACAGGGCTCACGTCGTTTAAAACCATATTTTTCATTACGTCGAAATTGACCAACTTTGCTGCATTGTAATTTAGTTTAATACCCTTTACTTTACAAATTACCGTTTCATTGTTCGAAGATGAACAAAATACTTTAAACGTATAATTTTTTGGAAGTTGCTCCAATCTCAAAGGTGGAAATATCGATTCCTGTTGAATTGCTTTGATAAACACCACTTATCATGTCGAAAATTTGTTTATATTTAACCTTTTCTGCTTTCTGAAATGGAACCCAAGCTTGACCACGAGCAAAGTCAGAAGATGAAAAGGAAAACCCAACCATATCGTCAGATTCCAACCTACTTGTTACACGTTGAATCACCTGCTCTATTGCCTGCCGAATCCACAGTTCAGGTGACTCCCCTTCTGGTACGGGTTTTAACTTGAAGGCTACGTTCCTGCCAAAAAGTTGGAAGCGAGGGATATGTTTTTGGGATTCGTTTTTAATCTCGAATTTGTCCATTCCCTGTAACAAGCGCAATAAGTATTATTTTTTAAATTTTATTGTGACAACACACATTATCATTTAAACTAAATAAGAAAGTAAAACACATTTTTTACTTTAATTCCACTATGTTTGAAACTTAAGAATTATTTAAAAAATTCAACTAGTTTCGCTGCCACTGTAGCTTTTTTTAAGAATCCATAGTATAAAAGTGAAAGTGTATAAAATGTATAAATTCTGGCTTTCCTAACAATTATCCATCTAATTAGGATAGGTACTAAAATAAACTAAACAAAGGAAATTTATTTTAATCTGTTTGACAATTTAATAAGCGGTCGGTATTCTTAAGTTTATTTATTGCCAGAGATTCCAACAAATCTAATTTAGGGCCTTTATTTTCAGTATGAAAATTTGGTAATTATAGTTTAATTTATGATTGCATACTAATAAGTGATTGGAATAGTTAGAGTTGTCTTTTTCCTTAATATAGCTTGAAAAATGTTCCTTCATTCTTTTAAAATCTTCTGCCAGACCGACCTATATATGTTTTAGGGCAATCATTGCATGTTAATTGATAAATTCCCTATTTATTGTCTTTGTCTACTTTAGTTTTATTATTTTTTTATTAAAGTGCCTGTCGAATTATTAGTTTTATAAGCGATGTTAACATTGAGTTTTTTAAGAAATTTAGTGATGATTTCACTTACTTGACCGATATACGTAATTACTTTAAATTTCTTTGCATTTCCTTTGGTTAAGGGAAAAGTCATATTAATGGCTTTATTGTAACGTTTTTTTATTTAAAAGTGTATCTATTATATGGGAAGTGTATCTGTTGTTTATAGGTATTTGCTTAATGATGTTAAGTTCTTTTTGAAAGTTAATTTTATTCATAGGAATTTGTAATTAATCTGTGTATCATACTGTAAAATGCTGCGTATTTATGTTGTGTAGGATTACAGGATGATTTGTGTATAGTTGCGTCTGTGTGTGTTGGTTTGTGAAAACTAGAAAAAAACATGTACATTATTTTCTCGTGATATTGTTAGATCTAGAAAGTTGATGGTATTGTCTATTTCTTTTTCTATGGTGAATTTAATATTAGGGTAAATATTATTTATATAATCAAGAAGGAGTGTTAATTGTCTATCAGTGCCGGTGAAGTAAGCTAAAACATTGTCTACGTATCTATACCAATAAATAAATTTGTTGAAAAGGGGTGATTACTTTTCTTACTTTCTTACGAATCCATGAATATCTCTGCGAATAAAGGACTAAGTGGATTTCCCATATCAGCCCTTCACTGCTGGAATAGATAGCTCCGTTGAATTCAAAATAGGTTTGTTCTAAACATATCTTCAACAAATCTAATATTTCATGTTTTTTTGATTAAATTTACATTTTTTTGAAGAAAGAAGTTTTTCGACTAGATCGATAGTGTTAGAAAACTAGTTCTAACAATTAGGTAGATTATTGAAAATAAAAATAATAAGTGACTCATGCAAGAATTTTTTCGACTCTTTTATTTACATTACAGCCCATGTTTTGTATTTTCTCAACGGTCGGCTAAAAGATTATTCTTTATAGATCTCCAAAGTGATAAGCTTACTAAGAAAGACTTTTCGCCGGCATGTACGTGACACTTCATAAATTTATAGGATTAGAAAGTATCTAATTTAAATCGGCAAAACAAACATTAATGCATGTGGCCATGAAAATAATTCATTGCTAGAAACAGCCTAAGGTATTCCCACCTACCCTTTCCAATATAGACAATAAATCCTCATTAGCCAGATCAAACGTCTAGCTGACGGATTTTGCCAATGGTGTAAATTGAGTGAGTGACGTCACGCGCTCTAATTGGTTGTCCTACTTTTTTTAATCAGGATCCTCTGAATTTGAGGTAACAGGGTAGGTCCCGTAAAGTTAGTTAGTTTCAAACTCTTCGCCTGTACATATTCGCTTTATCGAAAAGTTAGTTTTTCAAGTCTGTCTCGTGTGGTGACGGCAAGTATTCTTCGCTCTATCGAAGCCGTTCACCGTGTTTCTATTTTTGAACGTTGTTGATCACGTCGATCGCGGCATTTATTCACACTGCTTCTGAAGTTAAAAGATTACGTAAGGTTGCTGTCTCCTCCGCAATCACTAGCTGGTATAAGAATGTAAATCTCAAGATCCTAAAACGACTGACTCCAAGTTGAGTAAAAGCTACAAAGAAGGTAGGATCAAACCATATTATTTGTTTTTACGATACAAGCAGCCTACAGAGCATAATAAAGCGCTCAATAGACAATAATTTGTATGTTTCTGGCAATTAGGTACTGTTAGAAAGAAAAGAACTAGAATACAAGAAAAAGTCTTGTTTTTTCTTCTTGTCCTTCGCCATAAAAACTTTGATAATTAGGATTAATGAGCGAATAGTTAGTTACAAGTTATTTTTGCTTTCTTATGCAGTTTTTAAACCGAACTCAAAGTGCTTTAGTTTAGTAGACAAGTTATTTATTTACTTTTTGCTTTTGTTTCGTTGTGTGTTATTGATACTGTGATTTAAATAACGTTAATGTTATGTACTATAATTAAACTAACAAACCCAGTTCTGTAACTGTTATTAAAGTAAGGTTTTTCATTTCATTTAGTTTTTAAGTGCATCATTCATTAAGATTGATATTTCTTTGAGTTTTTATGAAGTTTTCAATATTTGTAAAATTGTTTGAAAATAAATTGAAGGTTCAACGGAATAAACTTTAAGTTTTGTGTTATTTTTCAAGCAACACAAATAAATTTGATTTTGAACCAGCCCATAAAATTGCTTGGTTTTTGTATAGACATCAACCGCTCTGCGTTGATATGCGGGTGAACTCTACATTTAAAAATTCAGGCCTATTTAAATCTATACATGCCGAAAAATGCACGCCCATGCTACAGTTCCCCTACAGATAGTATATCAGAAACAGGTATGCTAGGAAATAAATTGCTTACATCAAATGAGGTTAATTTTGAATTGGTCGGAAGTTTTCTATTTTTTTTTTTTAATTAAAGAAATAGATAATAATTTTTAAGTTTCAAACATAGTGGAATTAAAGTAAAAAGTGTGTTTTACTTTCTCATAGAGTTTAGTTATGGAATTCCACCAAGTAACGGCCTAGTCAGTTAAATTATCATTTAATACTAAAATAAAATTTACATTCATACAGTTAAAAAAAATGTAAGAAAAGAATAGTTATGGTCGAATTGCATTTAATATCAGAAAATATGTATTACGAAGAGAGTTGCCAATCAACAAAAATTTAAAAACCATATTCTATTTTTATCTATTAACAGAAAAATCAGTTTAAGATATTATAGCTATAAAATAATAATTCATCGACCTCTATTTTTAATAATAACCAACGCCGTAGCGAACAGGTTTAAACAAATAATTCTTATTCTATTAAACGTACTTACCTTTTTTTTTGAATTACAGAATAGAAACGCAAAACCCTCGATCACTTTTACAGTCTAAATATAAAAGAAACTGTAGCGCTATTGTTCACTTATACCATCTAAATGAGGAAAGAACTGTCAAGAGAGGCTACCTATATAGAGTTTTTGGGCGGTACGAGCCGACTCTTCCATATTTTATAGATACACTTGGCCTTGACCTTAACGATGACGCAGCACTACCCCAGAACATGTAATATTTATTATATGACGTTGTTGAAAGCCTAGAGGTCGTTTTTAATATTCAAGACCACCGAAAAACACGCATCGCACCGGGGGCAAGAATTATTTCCCGCAGTGTTATCTTGGTTAGCTTGTGTACCTACAGAGTAAACGTTTGACTTTTTGAAAATGAGTTAATTATAGGAGAATATTGTTATAAAAATTAAAAAAATAATTAACCCACAACAAATAATTTAAGTGTCTTATAAAGAACCCAAATTAGGCCCTGGAGGATGTTCTTCAGACACCCCTTAGCTAGCTTAACTCAGGGTAGGTTCGCTATTTTGTTTCTTGTTTGAGAGGTTTAGCACTCTAATAAGTAAGTTATAGTCAAATCCTGAAGGCGCCACCTTAGTTTTATTTTACTTAAAAGCCTTTAAATGTTCTAATGTTTGGCCTCAGATAAAAACAAGCTAGGAAAAAAAAACACTTATGTCACAATCGGTATACCCTAGCTTATTATAAGCTCTCATTCACTCAAGTCTTCAATGTCACTCTAATTAAAATAAAAGCCAAATTTTCGCAGAGGCCAATACAAATATTTATTCTTAAGGTGTTGTTAAGCCCTTGGTTACTTGGTTTTATAAATGCAAGCTCCTCTTACTTTGGTTTTAAAGTTAAAAGATAAATAAGTGGAATGAAATATTAAAGTGATAGTACTAGGTTTGACAATGAAATTTCTGAAGGTTTAAATTTATAAAGTTTATCGATAAAAGAAAGCAAAAAGTCAAACCCTGTTTGACAGGGTCTTGCACAAGACGGCAACTGTCAGACTTACACTGTAAAAAATGACTGTTCAGCCTGATCTGGCAGCCACATAGACCTACATCCAGGACATTGCCTCAGAAAAGGAATTTCCGCAAGGTCTGTGCAAGAACCTCTCACAACTAACTAAATTTAACATAAAATCTATAATATTAGAGTATATCACAATATCTTACGAGTACCTGTGGTTACTCAATAAGCATACCTACTAGCCACTCGGCCATAGATAAGTTAAAATGTTAATTAATAAAATTAAATAAGTTACAAGTGTTAAATTCACAAGAATCAAATGGCCTTTAGCCGGGAAACAAAAATACTTACTTTATAATAATAAATTGTAACTATATTTACAACCAAAGTAGCTGTAACAGACTACCTAACGCTCTAAAATACTAGAGACTCTTGTGACGTCTTAACGCTATGTCGACATACGCTACACGTTTACATTGCACAAGCTCTGTACATAACATGGGTGCAAAACAGTAGATAAAGCTATAGGAGTTCGAGCCCAAAACTCCATAAGAAATAACATGGAACCTAAAACCCGTAATTTTAGTGCCATTTTAGGGCGTGGCACTTTTCCTGGAAGCCACCATCCTCTCTTAACCCGAGCGGAACCCAGCACCTATAGCCATCTAGTGTCTGACGTCATAACTACTCGCAGTAGATACAGGATCCGTATTAACCTAAGTGGCCCCCCTGGTATTACCAGGGGGCCCCATTATTTGAAGATTCTAACCTAACAGTATTCCCCATGGAACCCAAGTACCCGCGGAGCCCCCCCAAATCCCCTTTAGTACATGACTGTGAACGATTAATTGTAGGGGTGCCACCTAACGGGGAGAGATGTACGTACCTGTAATCTTGAGACCTGTAGCGCCACCTGCTTTTCATATTATCTTGTTTACCGCGATGGTAGGTATGACGTTGTAAATCAGTTAAAATATTTTAAAATATAATAATAACAGAAAAAAAGTTTTTGTCCTCGGTGGGATTTGAACCATAATCCTCTGGGGCCGAACCTCAAAGCCTTGCAAAATACGCTACGAGAGCATATAGATTAAAACTGCTAAACAATGTTAGACAACGTGAAACCACGGGGGCACATCTGATTAGATTGTTGGAACAAAAGGTCCTTAAGTGGGATTATGGTGGTGTTTTATAATGTACAAAATTAGGGTAAACCAGGCTGGGAACTCCAATGTTAATTTTCGGAGGGATTTTTATGACTCATATCTCCGGAACCAATGGACCTAGAATATTGCGCGTGCGTAGTTGGGGTCTATGAAATGGGTTCTTGCGCATGACCCAAAAACGACACCTGTCACCTGTCAATTAAGAACTGTCACCTGTCAGATGTCACCTGTCAAATGTCAAAATCGACAGCTGATGTAGGTCGCGTGTTTAGGATCACGTCATGAGTCGTTTAAAAAAAGAACGGGGTTGATCGGGCCAATAGGGCCAAAGTTGGTATAGCTAATGCCCTAACGGCAGGAGGGTGAAAGGTTGCAAATACATATCGCGTGTTTAGGGTGACATCATGAGTCGTTTACAAAAAGAACCGGGTTGATCGGGCCAATAGGGCCAAAGTTGATATAGCTAAAGCCCTAACGGCAGGGCAGTATGCATGCGCCATAACATGTCATCAATGAACATTGTTAGAGGCCGCGTGGCATGTAATTAGACAACCGGGGATCTAGTATGTCCTTTTGGCAAACAGCATTTTCAGGCGCCATCTATAATTACGTTCGCGCATACTCCCGCCATCTGGGTACTACCTGAACTTATGCAACCAGAAGCCCCTATCAGCAAATATTGCCTTCACCAATTTATTAACAAACCTTAAGTGTGGCGATGATGACAAAATGGTGGTAAACCTAGCTTTTATAATGCCTTCACCATTTTATCGACAAACCAGTACTAATGGCGTTGCCAAACCAATATTTCCCCTTATTCAACATAAAAATTGTCGAAACGGCAACACCGCCGTTCCAATACTGAAAATTTAAGAAAATACGCTTAGGCCATATTGTAATAGCCGTTCGCAACAGTAACTAGGTAAAACAAAGAACCTTAAGTGTGGTTATAGGGATATATTATTATCGATACCAATTTATTAACAAATCTTAAACCTTAAACTGAACCAGGGTTCCATCAATTTAGAACGAAATAAAAATTCGACACAAGACACTTATCGCCGATCTTGTATATAGGTACAATATATTATAAGTTCAAAATTTAGCGAAAAATATTTACAGTTAAAACTAAGGATTAGAAACATTTACCGTGCAAGAATAGGCATATCTACATACAATTAAAAAACTAGGACTAGAAACATTTATATTAGGAACATTACCGCACAAGAAAGCATATCTATATACAAACTTAAAAACAAACAAAAAAAATGAATGGAAAAAGACATTGGCGGGTATGGGCATTTGAACAGAGTAATCATACCTTATTTCAGCTCCTATATCAAAAAAAGGATTCTTTATTTACAAAAGAGCATTCCTTCTCCCAAGGATCGTTGAAAAACGCTTCTAATCAGTCCATTCTATTCAATTAGGGAAATCAGGACACACTTCAGGCTATATTCCATGATAACAATCTAAATCCATGCCTTCACTCGATACTGCCGCTCACTCCTCGACCATACAATATACATTTTTCAATTCTTCAAAGAAAAAAAACCTTTTTTGGCACAATAATAATGACAGTGACAGTATTTTTCAGAAAAAAACCGGTGTATGATTCGTTGCCATAACATTTTATTAATAAATATATTTTCTGTTTTAAATTTATTACGATTACAACATTAGTAGAAATATCAGTTTGTTGACTTCGATGTAGTTAACCTTGATATTAAATGCAACTAAATAGTATTGCCGTAATTATTATAGGTCAGTCGTTGAAATCAATATTTAAATTTATTTACAATTGTACAAAAAACAAAGCAGTTTGCTTCTATAAATAATAATATATATACAAGGTTAACCGAAAAGTTGAGTAAGAATATAGATAAATTATTAATAATGTTTATAGGTACATTGTTTCATAATTATACCGGTTACCCGACTAAGTTTAATTTTTCCTATAATGACGTACATTGTAAACAAGTAAGATCTGGGAACTTCATAAAAATAAGTTAATATACATTAGATGACCTTTCTAAATTCTGAGAATTGTTGCGACATTGAAATATCTTATATTATACGGTTCACTGCACATTTTATTCCTCGAATAATATTTAAAAAATACCAAGAGTAGTAGATAACTAAGTAATTGTATATAACATTTAACCTGGTACAATACCAAGGTTACACCGGTAACCGTAAACGTCTGTGACATTAACACAGCCTATGCATTATATTTTGTTTATTGAATTATATGACGGAAAAAATTGTAACAATATGATATGTGACTAAAATGCAAATAATTTTAAGTGTATTCTAATTACGTCACCAGCTTATATAAAATTCAGCTATAGAGTGAGTTAGCGGACAGTTTAGTAATATTCTTATCTTCAGAGTAAGAGCCAAATATTTATGAGATTTTGTTTAGTTGTTAAATATACAGGAGATGGTTATTTAACAATCTTATTCTATTTTAGTTTTTAGATAAAATGCTTGTATATAATTATTGTGTAATATTTTGAAGAAAACACTTAAATACGGTAATAAATTCATAAAAATTACAAGTTTAAAAAATAATCTTAATAATAATTAAAACAGAATTAGGGATTCATTGTATATTTTCTGCTCAGAAATGTGCAGAGGCCTGAACCTATAAACTTTTCACCACATCAGCCGCTGATAAAAAAACTACTCATTTAAATAACCCTACTTAATACCAACAACGTCTGTTTTATTACTATAATTAAATAAAACATTATATTCACTTACACATAAATAATAGTCTTTAAATGGACAGCTAAAATATTGAGATAAATCAGGTATCTGAGAGTACAAAGGTTTTCAGTGAGCATAAAAAATAGAAATAAAAAATACATTACAAATAAAGAAAGCAATATTTTATAGTCAGCATATGAGGGAAAAATAAAAGTACACATAAAAAAGACACATATCACTAATCTCGTATATACTACACAGATAAAAAAAAAAACCAATACAAAAATAAAACGGCATATCGTCAAGTTCAAAAGACCCTGTATATAATAATATTTGGAGTACAGTGTACTACTTAAATATATAAAACAAAAAATATTTTCAGATTAAAAATTATAAAATAAGCCATTCATTTTCCTGCAATTATAAATTTGAAGACCGGTAAATCCTGAGAAGGTCAAAAGCACCCTACACGAGTCAAAGGTCAAAGCAGTACCATTTTACTAATTCATCAACAGTAATCTGATATACTTACTTACAAAGTCAATTTTTAGGATTACTGATTACTGTTCTGTTAGTCGTCTCTTTTGGGAACCCCGTATGGAAATTGAAATAAATAAAAAAATTGATTTTTTATTAATATCTAAATGATCCTTTTATCGATTTTGTTAAAATCTGGCAGAGTTATTCATTGTAATAAGACGCTAAGTTGGCACTAACTAAAAGAAAATTATAAGTTCCAGTGGCGTCTCGGGGGGCAGTGTCACGAATAATATTGACAGAAAAAAAAAATGTATGCTACTGAGTTTTTTGAAAAATTTAAATTTTTTTCAGATTGGGCATCTACAAATACAACTTTTTTGTCTCTTAATATCTATTCGTATATAACTTCCTTTTCGAGGAAAAAATAAAAACGACTTCATTGCATGACGGATAATTGTTAAAATAAAATCAAGTTAACTTTGATCGTTCTCGTGAAAAATATATAGAAATTTGAAACTTAATTATTTTGTCTAACTGACGGACGCTTTAAAGCAGGTTAAAGGGTGAACAGGTGAAACGGGTATCCATCTATCAGGTATTAATCTTACGGTAGACGAACATTTTCCGAATTTAAAACTGAAGAAAAAAGGTGTTTTTGAATTAAAAATCCAACAGTTTAGATCAAAATTTATATGAGAAATCGGATAAGCTCATTAAAAATACGGCATCCCATTTAAAAAAATATCAAAGTGACCCCTAGTACTTTTGTTTGATGTTCAATTGTTTCTTGCTGAAGATATTCGAATTCGCAGGAGAAAATGACTTAAGATTGCTATTTCAGTTTTTATAAAAGTACAGGAAAAGTCAAAAAATCGCCTTGTCTAGTCTTGGTTGGATAACCCTGTACAATGTTAACCTGAACAGCCCTGTTTAACAGGCCCTGTTTAACAGACCCTGTTGACCTCTCTGTTACAGAAAACAACCCCGATAAGGAAACAAAAACGTTTGAGCTACGTGGGAAATAAATAAAAGCTGGCTTGTTGAAAAATTTAAATATTTATTAAGGTAAAGCTTAGTCTAAAAATATAGTACTTTGCAAAAATTATACAGTAAGCAATGAAAGTATCATTCAAAATTTTCAATAAACATTCAAGGATATCCAAGTATGTATACTATTTATTAACACAGTTGTATGTAACAATACCCAAAAAACTAAGGTTTACTAGAACACACTGTATACAGCATGGTAGAAATACTTTACATATTTCATATTCTAATGTGATAAAAGAATAAAACATAATTATAGTTTAAAGTCAAGCCTATAAATATTATTCTCAAAAGAAAAGGTAGGTAGATTGCTCTGTACAAAAAGTAATTAGAAGTGCTAATATTCAATCAAGAAAATACTATGGTAAGTTATGGATACTGATATAGGTTCATAAAAATAAATAATAAAAAAAGACAACAGGCTGTTATTTTAAGTTATATAAAGATGTAGAATATTTCCTTAAAGAGAAAACTCTTGTCAATTTTTCACAAGAAGCAATAGACAATTTAATAAAATGTAAGCACCTGTATAAATTGGGGAAAAAATTGAACTAAAAATATGTATCGATAATAAAAGCATTAAAAAAATGTGCGTGTAATAAGATAAGATACCTATCTATAGCGAACAAATATTGAACGTTTCGAACCCCACAACTAGCACTGTATATACATTTACAAACATCGAAAATTAAACAGGTTAAATAAACTAAAAATGTACCTTGTGGGAATCCACAGTACTGTAGAGAAACAGTAAAAATCCAATTCAACGCATGGAAAGTAACCATTTTTTAAAATATATTCTGCACTTGGCATATAATTAATTCGATTATAACATTTGTGAAAAAAATATCAGATCATACTACTAAACTTTTGTATAAAATAGATGTAATTTTAGATAGCCTTGATATTAAAATACATATAGTTTGAATACCGAAACAGTAGAAATTTTAGAGTAACGAGAAATATTATAAACATATTTAAATTATGTATAGATCAGAGAGAAATGTATGTATCTACCAAAGACGAAATTGTATTAATTTATTCTATAAAAGACAACGTGCATACGGGGGAAGCTAATAAAAAGTCATTTTTATTTTATTACATTTTTCCAAAAACTATTTAGCTAAATTATTAAAATTTAATACACAATGATGTCTAATTATGTTGATACATTGTTCCCCGGAACAGACCCGTTCCCCCGGAACAGACCCGTTCCCCCGGAACAGACCCGTTCCCCCGGAACAGACCCGTTCCCTCGGAACAGACCTGTTGAACAGACCTGTTCCTCCGGAACAGACCCGTTCCAAAGTTTTTTTCAGAAGCTTCCCCGAACCATGTTTTCGTAGATATAAAATTTCTGCAAAATTGGCGAACTTTTCATTTCCTTCATTTGGACGGTACCTTAACGTAGCGTTTATCTGATAAAAATTCGGCTTTTTAGCTTTATATTCTAGGTTGTAAGTAGAACTTTGATTTTTTTTGTATCTTACATTGGATAAATATTAAATGTTTAACCCTCTTCGTTTTAAAAAGCCGTGCTTGTATCGACTTTACCTATCGTTTTATATAATTACTAATAATCAAATATCAAAATGTACTTATATTAGAAACGGGTGACTAGAAAAACACCAGTTTTGTTAACAATGTATCAACATAATTAGACATCATTGTGTATTAAATTTTAATAATTTAGCTAAATAGTTTTTGGAAAAATGTAATAAAATAAAAATGACTTTTTATTAGCTTCCCCCGTATGCACGTTGTCTTTTATAGAATAAATTAATACAATTTCGTCTTTGGTAGATACATACATTTCTCTCTGATCTATACATAATTTAAATATGTTTATAATATTTCTCGTTACTCTAAAATTTCTACTGTTTCGGTATTCAAACTATATGTATTTTAATATCAAGGCTATCTAAAATTACATCTATTTTATACAAAAGTTTAGTAGTATGATCTGATATTTTTTTCACAAATGTTATAATCGAATTAATTATATGCCAAGTGCAGAATATATTTTAAAAAATGGTTACTTTCCATGCGTTGAATTGGATTTTTACTATTTCTCTACAGTACTGTGGATTCCCACAAGGTACATTTTTAGTTTATTTAACCTGTTTAATTTTCGATGTTTGTAAATGTATATACAGTGCTAGTTGTGGGGTTCGAAACGTTCAATATTTGTTCGCTATAGATAGGTATCTTATCTTATTACACGCACATTTTTTTAATGCTTTTATTATCGATACATATTTTTAGTTCAATTTTTTCCCCAATTTATACAGGTGCTTACATTTTATTAAATTGTCTATTGCTTCTTGTGAAAAATTGACAAGAGTTTTCTCTTTAAGGAAATATTCTACATCTTTATATAACTTAAAATAACAGCCTGTTGTCTTTTTTTATTATTTATTTTTATGAACCTATATCAGTATCCATAACTTACCATAGTATTTTCTTGATTGAATATTAGCACTTCTAATTACTTTTTGTACAGAGCAATCTACCTACCTTTTCTTTTGAGAATAATATTTATAGGCTTGACTTTAAACTATAATTATGTTTTATTCTTTTATCACATTAGAATATGAAATATGTAAAGTATTTCTACCATGCTGTATACAGTGTGTTCTAGTAAACCTTAGTTTTTTGGGTATTGTTACATACAACTGTGTTAATAAATAGTATACATACTTGGATATCCTTGAATGTTTATTGAAAATTTTGAATGATACTTTCATTGCTTACTGTATAATTTTTGCAAAGTACTATATTTTTAGACTAAGCTTTACCTTAATAAATATTTAAATTTTTCAACAAGCCAGCTTTTATTTATTTCCCACGTAGCTCAAACGTTTTTGTTTCCTTATCGGGGTTGTTTTCTGTAACAGAGAGGTCAACAGGGTCTGTTAAACAGGGCCTGTTAAACAGGGCTGTTCAGGTTAACATTGTACAGGGTTATCCAACCAAGACTAGACAAGGCGATTTTTTGACTTTTCCTGTACTTTTATAAAAACTGAAATAGCAATCTTAAGTCATTTTCTCCTGCGAATTCGAATATCTTCAGCAAGAAACAATTGAACATCAAACAAAAGTACTAGGGGTCACTTTGATATTTTTTTAAATGGGATGCCGTATTTTTAATGAGCTTATCCGATTTCTCATATAAATTTTGATCTAAACTGTTGGATTTTTAATTCAAAAACACCTTTTTTCTTCAGTTTTAAATTCGGAAAATGTTCGTCTACCGTAAGATTAATACCTGATAGATGGATACCCGTTTCACCTGTTCACCCTTTAACCTGCTTTAAAGCGTCCGTCAGTTAGACAAAATAATTAAGTTTCAAATTTCTATATATTTTTCACGAGAACGATCAAAGTTAACTTGATTTTATTTTAACAATTATCCGTCATGCAATGAAGTCGTTTTTATTTTTTCCTCGAAAAGGAAGTTATATACGAATAGATATTAAGAGACAAAAAAGTTGTATTTGTAGATGCCCAATCTGAAAAAAATTTAAATTTTTCAAAAAACTCAGTAGCATACATTTTTTTTTTCTGTCAATATTATTCGTGACACTGCCCCCCGAGACGCCACTGGAACTTATAATTTTCTTTTAGTTAGTGCCAACTTAGCGTCTTATTACAATGAATAACTCTGCCAGATTTTAACAAAATCGATAAAAGGATCATTTAGATATTAATAAAAAATCAATTTTTTTATTTATTTCAATTTCCATACGGGGTTCCCAAAAGAGACGACTAACAGAACAGTAATCAGTAATCCTAAAAATTGACTTTGTAAGTAAGTATATCAGATTACTGTTGATGAATTAGTAAAATGGTACTGCTTTGACCTTTGACTCGTGTAGGGTGCTTTTGACCTTCTCAGGATTTACCGGTCTTCAAATTTATAATTGCAGGAAAATGAATGGCTTATTTTATAATTTTTAATCTGAAAATATTTTTTGTTTTATATATTTAAGTAGTACACTGTACTCCAAATATTATTATATACAGGGTCTTTTGAACTTGACGATATGCCGTTTTATTTTTGTATTGGTTTTTTTTTTATCTGTGTAGTATATACGAGATTAGTGATATGTGTTTTTTTTATGTGTACTTTTATTTTTCCCTCATATGCTGACTATAAAATATTGCTTTCTTTATTTGCAATGTATTTTTTATTTCTATTTTTTATGCTCACTGAAAACCTTTGTACTCTCAGATACCTGATTTATCTCAATATTTTAGCTGTCCATTTAAAGACTATTATTTATGTGTAAGTGAATATAATGTTTTATTTAATTATAGTAATAAAACAGACGTTGTTGGTATTAAGTAGGGTTATTTAAATGAGTAGTTTTTTTATCAGCGGCTGATGTGGTGAAAAGTTTATAGGTTCAGGCCTCTGCACATTTCTGAGCAGAAAATATACAATGAATCCCTAATTCTGTTTTAATTATTATTAAGATTATTTTTTAAACTTGTAATTTTTATGAACTTATTACCGTATTTAAGTGTTTTCTTCAAAATATCACACAATAATTATATACAAGCATTTTATCTAAAAACTAAAATAGATTAAGATTGTTAAATAACCATCTCCTGTATATTTAACAACTAAACAAAATCTCATAAATATTTGGCTCTTACTCTGAAGATAAGAATATTACTAAACTGTCCGCTAACTCACTCTATAGCTGAATTTTATATAAGCTGGTGACGTAATTAGAATACACTTAAAATTATTTGCATTTTAGTCACATATCATATTGTTACAATTTTTTCCGTCATATAATTCAATAAACAAAATATAATGCATAGGCTGTGTTAATGTCACAGACGTTTACGGTTACCGGTGTAACCTTGGTATTGTACCAGGTTAAATGTTATATACAATTACTTAGTTATCTACTACTCTTGGTATTTTTTAAATATTATTCGAGGAATAAAATGTGCAGTGAACCGTATAATATAAGATATTTCAATGTCGCAACAATTCTCAGAATTTAGAAAGGTCATCTAATGTATATTAACTTATTTTTATGAAGTTCCCAGATCTTACTTGTTTACAATGTACGTCATTATAGGAAAAATTAAACTTAGTCGGGTAACCGGTATAATTATGAAACAATGTACCTATAAACATTATTAATAATTTATCTATATTCTTACTCAACTTTTCGGTTAACCTTGTATATATATTATTATTTATAGAAGCAAACTGCTTTGTTTTTTGTACAATTGTAAATAAATTTAAATATTGATTTCAACGACTGACCTATAATAATTACGGCAATACTATTTAGTTGCATTTAATATCAAGGTTAACTACATCGAAGTCAACAAACTGATATTTCTACTAATGTTGTAATCGTAATAAATTTAAAACAGAAAATATATTTATTAATAAAATGTTATGGCAACGAATCATACACCGGTTTTTTTCTGAAAAATACTGTCACTGTCATTATTATTGTGCCAAAAAAGGTTTTTTTTCTTTGAAGAATTGAAAAATGTATATTGTATGGTCGAGGAGTGAGCGGCAGTATCGAGTGAAGGCATGGATTTAGATTGTTATCATGGAATATAGCCTGAAGTGTGTCCTGATTTCCCTAATTGAATAGAATGGACTGATTAGAAGCGTTTTTCAACGATCCTTGGGAGAAGGAATGCTCTTTTGTAAATAAAGAATCCTTTTTTTGATATAGGAGCTGAAATAAGGTATGATTACTCTGTTCAAATGCCCATACCCGCCAATGTCTTTTTCCATTCATTTTTTTTTTGTTTGTTTTTAAGTTTGTATATAGATATGCCTTCTTGTGCGGTAATGTTCCTAATATAAATGTTTCTAGTCCTAGTTTTTTAATTGTATGTAGATATGCCTATTCTTGCACGGTAAATGTTTCTAATCCTTAGTTTTAACTGTAAATATTTTTCGCTAAATTTTGAACTTATAATATATTGTACCTATATACAAGATCGGCGATAAGTGTCTTGTGTCGAATTTTTATTTCGTTCTAAATTGATGGAACCCTGGTTCAGTTTAAGGTTTAAGATTTGTTAATAAATTGGTATCGATAATAATATATCCCTATAACCACACTTAAGGTTCTTTGTTTTACCTAGTTACTGTTGCGAACGGCTATTACAATATGGCCTAAGCGTATTTTCTTAAATTTTCAGTATTGGAACGGCGGTGTTGCCGTTTCGACAATTTTTATGTTGAATAAGGGGAAATATTGGTTTGGCAACGCCATTAGTACTGGTTTGTCGATAAAATGGTGAAGGCATTATAAAAGCTAGGTTTACCACCATTTTGTCATCATCGCCACACTTAAGGTTTGTTAATAAATTGGTGAAGGCAATATTTGCTGATAGGGGCTTCTGGTTGCATAAGTTCAGGTAGTACCCAGATGGCGGGAGTATGCGCGAACGTAATTATAGATGGCGCCTGAAAATGCTGTTTGCCAAAAGGACATACTAGATCCCCGGTTGTCTAATTACATGCCACGCGGCCTCTAACAATGTTCATTGATGACATGTTATGGCGCATGCATACTGCCCTGCCGTTAGGGCATTAGCTATATCAACTTTGGCCCTATTGGCCCGATCAACCCGGTTCTTTTTGTAAACGACTCATGATGTCACCCTAAACACGCGATATGTATTTGCAACCTTTCACCCTCCTGCCGTTAGGGCATTAGCTATACCAACTTTGGCCCTATTGGCCCGATCAACCCCGTTCTTTTTTTAAACGACTCATGACGTGATCCTAAACACGCGACCTACATCAGCTGTCGATTTTGACATTTGACAGGTGACATCTGACAGGTGACAGTTCTTAATTGACAGGTGACAGGTGTCGTTTTCGGGTCATGCGCAAGAACCCATTTCATAGACCCCAACTACGCACGCGCAATATTCTAGGTCCATTGGTTCCGGAGATATGAGTCATAAAAATCCCTCCGAAAATTAACATTGGAGTTCCCAGCCTGGTTTACCCTAATTTTGTACATTATAAAACACCACCATAATCCCACTTAAGGACCTTTTGTTCCAACAATCTAATCAGATGTGCCCCCGTGGTTTCACGTTGTCTAACATTGTTTAGCAGTTTTAATCTATATGCTCTCGTAGCGTATTTTGCAAGGCTTTGAGGTTCGGCCCCAGAGGATTATGGTTCAAATCCCACCGAGGACAAAAACTTTTTTTCTGTTATTATTATATTTTAAAATATTTTAACTGATTTACAACGTCATACCTACCATCGCGGTAAACAAGATAATATGAAAAGCAGGTGGCGCTACAGGTCTCAAGATTACAGGTACGTACATCTCTCCCCGTTAGGTGGCACCCCTACAATTAATCGTTCACAGTCATGTACTAAAGGGGATTTGGGGGGGCTCCGCGGGTACTTGGGTTCCATGGGGAATACTGTTAGGTTAGAATCTTCAAATAATGGGCCCCCCTGGTAATACCAGGGGGGCCACTTAGGTTAATACGGATCCTGTATCTACTGCGAGTAGTTATGACGTCAGACACTAGATGGCTATAGGTGCTGGGTTCCGCTCGGGTTAAGAGAGGATGGTGGCTTCCAGGAAAAGTGCCACGCCCTAAAATGGCACTAAAATTACGGGTTTTAGGTTCCATGTTATTTCTTATGGAGTTTTGGGCTCGAACTCCTATAGCTTTATCTACTCAAAACTTTATGGCGAATAATACGCAAATGCAAAATATTGATATTTTAAGTTGTTACTATGTTACAACAACAACATACTCAAGAAAAATGGTACTTAGCTAAAACCTTACGTGCTACCCATGGTCCATGAAGACTCAATCTTCACACAAACTCACACATGGTCTCTGAAACAGCTAGCGTGGAAACTGCTACACAGCTAGTCTCCAAGAAACCCCATAGTACACGGCAACTGGCACGTCCCGCGTCCAGGCATTCCCAACAAAATAAACTAGTACTCCAGTTTGTACTCGGACTTTTAGCCCCTACCAAAAAAACCCTAAAATCGAATTTTAGATATACAAACATGAAAGAGAAATCTTTCATAACACCCATCGAGGGTAATTCAGATACTAAAATTAAAACCTACTTCAAATAACTAACGAGGGTTCCCAATTTACCAGATGGCGTCTATGACCGCTGTTGAAGTTCATTAAAGCATTTTAAATCGGCATTCCGCCCAAAGGAATAAGCAACTACAAGGCCATTCCCTTTTTAAAGCATTTGTGGATGCTTAATCGGCACTAAATTAGCCTGCAAGGCCCAAAAAAACTAAATTTGGGGAGCTACTTCCACAAACGTGCTCTAACTTCCAGTGTCCATGGTCGAAAAGGCCGATTCTTATTTTTCTCCAACGTACATAGTTACCGAAACAAAACAATAAAAAATTAGTCACCCTATCTATGTAAACTAAGCTCTTTCAACAACACAGAAAACTCATGGCGACCGAAGTCGACCCACGCGACCAAGCAAAAATTAACCAGAAGTCGCTGTGAAAACGCACAGAAACTGTCAGTCTGACACTGACCTCTTATCGATTTTCTTAAAACACAGCTGACTTACAACATTCGAGATGATTAACCTACAACTTTTATACTAGGTTAAATAGTTATAAATTACCAATTACCAATTAACTAAAAGAAAGATTTGAAATCAAACCTATCTGCAACTAGTATTAAACGATGAACAGAAGAAATAAATCCACTTGGCTATGTCTTACAAGATACAAAACATTCCTGAAATATAAACATCAACAAAGGTTTGAAATAATGAAACTTTTGGCTATTACAGGTAACTTAATTAACAATTAATGTTTAAGGTGAGAGTGTACATATGTATTTCAACAATTTAAAACCGAAAACTTAACAGAGATAATCAAACTTATAAAATGCAATTTTCAAACTGTAACAATATAACAATTCCTAAAATCATATTTCTCACGCTTACTACATTAGTTAGTTTCAAGTCATGATGGGAGAATACCTTTTAGACATTTTTGTTGACATTCAAGGAAACCACTTCTCTTCTTTTATGATATTTTCCAAAAGAATTACGATGGGATCCGTAGCTTAACTTATCTATTTAAAGCTCCATTTAACAAAAATCTTACCTTTAATAATTTTTTTTACGACGTTTACCGATATTTTACAATAAAATGTCATACCACAAAAACTCTTATTTTGTTCTGAAGAATTGATTTTCGTTTCAACTTTATGAAAAAAGGAAATGAAATTTATGGACAAGTGTACTTTAAGGCAGGCTATACCTACTTTCGTCAAATACCTGTAAGAACACCGAAAAAAGTTACATTTTTACAAAAATGAGGTAGTGGAAATCAATTAAACTCATCCAACTTACTGCAAGTACATATATTTACTTTTTTAAATGCAGGTAAAATACGTATCTGGTCGCCAGACAATAGGGCCTTTTAATCGTGTTAAGAAGACGGGGGTAGAAAGAAACGTTACGCAGCCCTGAAAGGATGATTTGAGGGAAGGGGTAGATTCGTAGTATTGAGTACTTGTAGTGTGGGTTTGTGTATAAAAACAGACATCTTAAGTATATATCTTTAGTCCGAAAACTTTAGAGTTACGACCTACTATCAACACCAGTTTACTAATATGAATTCTTCAAGTAGTGAAAATCTTGATCTATTTTGCGGGACAGATGACATTAGTCTGCAAGATCTGCTGTCAGCAGATAATACCTACGCTGCTGGGACGTTTAATAGTAGAGTACGTCGATCTGATTTCGCCAGAGCCAGCAATGGAAGATAGTACTAGTAATAATCTTCAAGATATTATCGACCAAGCCTGCTGCAATCTGCTAGGCAACATCGAGATGCGACAAGCTGGAGAGCAACGAAATGAAGAGGAACATACTGAAGAGCAGCAAAGTAAAAGGGACCAAGTGATGAGCGCCAAGTCGAGGAACAACAAGTCGAGGTCGACGGAAAAGTTCACGTTATTAGTAATTTTGTAATAAGAAAAGCTGACCCGCCGCCGCCATCAACTCTGCTACTGGCAGAACATTTAAGAAAGCCAGCCAGTGTGATGGTGGTAGAAAAAAAGGGGGGCTTGTGTGTCAGAAATTCAGAGCCTACAAATAATCTGCCATCGACCAGTGCCCTGAGCCTCAAGAGGAAAAATAGATCCGAGTCACCCATTCTGGAAAAAAAGAAGCAGAAGAAGAAACAAGTTTGCAAAAAGAAGGCGTCCAATATTCCAGAGTGGGTGACTAATTTTTCGACTAGCCACCGCGAAGCTATATATGCGGCATTTAAAGTGCACGACGAGCGATTCTGAAAAGTGCAGGGGGAACAAGAGAAGATAGACAAGTGCGTGGAGGAAAAAAATAGACTTAAAAAGAGCAGTGTGAAAATAATTTGGTAGTTTTAAGGAAAAGTGTAGCAGTTAATAAAAGTAGATTAGATTTATTTAATAAATTTACTGTTAAGTAGGACTAATTTTAGATTTAAGATTTTTTTTTGTAAATATAGTAATGTAGTGTTTTTTTCATTTTTAGGTGTAAATTATGTATAACTTTAGTAATTTTGAGTCATTTAAATAAATAGTTCTACCGTAATTCGGTTTTTATTGCAAATGATTTTGATAAAAACTTGATAGTTAAAAAAAAAACAAACAAGGAAGCCAATGTTTCAGCACGTTAGATTCAAAGAAATAAAGTGAAATAAGTAAAATGCAGGTTTTAACTTTAAAGTATCACCATACGAGCAAAGAGTTTGGGGTGAGTTTTCTTTATATTTGCAGTACGGCCATTAAGAATTAAAATATGAAATTTAGTTAGATTCTAAGGATGAGTTTAAGAAATCGTTTCAGTGAAATTTAGAGTTAGAAAGTACTTAATGACATTTACAACTTAGCTTTTTTAATCGTATGTCTGCTTACAATAATATCAAAAGCTGTTTAATCCTAAGTGAAATTAAGACGTTAACGTTTTTCTGATAATAGATAGTATTTTGTCTGAACTGAACGTACAATGTAAATATATTGTTTAGAAAAGCTAATATTGTATCCAAAGAAAAGAAATTGGTAGTAGTAAAAAAAAAAGAAAACAAGGAAACCGATGTTTCAGCACGTTAGATTCAAAGAAATAAAGCGAAATAAATAAAATGCAGGTTTTAACTTTAAAGTATCACCATACGAGCAAAGAGTTTGGGGTGAGTTTTCTTTATATTTGCAGTACGGCCATTAAGAATTAAAATAATATGAAGTTTAGTTAGATTCCAAGGATGAGTTTAAGAAATCTTTTCAGTGAAATTTATAGTTAAAAAGTACTTAATGACATTTACAACTTGGTTTTTTTAACCGTATGCCTGCCTGCGATAATATCAAAAGCTTAATGTTTCATCCTAAGTGAAATTAAGACGTCAACGTTTTTCTGACAATAGATAGTATTTTATCTGAACATAAAGTACAATGTAAATATATTTTTTAGAAAAGCTAATATTGTATCCAAAGAAAGGAAAATTATAGCAAATAGAGTTTGGCAATAAGACAATTAGGGCCTCCGCTATCTTCAACTAACGTATTTTTTCCAAAAGTGTGTGCGTGTGGGTGTGTGTGTGTGTGTGAATAGACCTGCACTATGTCGCCCGTTCTACTTGTGGCACCATACACTCGGATACGACAACAAAATATGGAATATACCGACGTATGGTAGTTTGAATTTAAGTTTGGATATATTGCCCGCCTTCATGTAACCTATCTCAACATTCGGTACTGACCAATTAGCGTTGGTAATTCTATAACGTTTCCCGCCAATTATGTATGATATGCCACTATTGATGCTAATTCACATCTTACTTTAACCTAAATTGTAGTAACCGCTATACGGTGGCGCCCTCTACAATACACACTTCAACCATGTATTTACTCGATATTATTGAATATATGAATAATTATGAATTACTGAGCTAGAGAATTGAGGTTATGTTAATTAGTGTCAAACTAATATTAATAATAGAATTCCATTTATAACCCACGAGAAGATTAATAAAATACGTTCGGCTGTATTTAATGTATTGGTCAATATCTATAATCCAGAGAGTTAAAAAAGTTTGTCATTAGGAGGAAGTTTTTATACTCAGTGCCGTTCCCTGAGTAGTTGGCGCCCTAGTGCAAGCTGAGATTTGCCGCAACAAAAAATAATGAAAATGTTTGTATGTTGTATTTTTTAAGGTCGTTTTAATTGTTTTGTGTGAAGAGTGCAGACGTTATGTGTCTTACATTTACTGTGGCATGTTGTGTGTAAATAGGCCTGCACTATGTCGCCCGTTCTACTTGTGGCACTATACATTCGGGTACGACAACAAAACATAGATTATACCAACGTACGGTAGTTGGAATTTAAATTTGGATATACCTATTTCCCGCCTTCGTATAAGTTATCTCAATATTCAGTCAAACACTTTAAAGTAAAATTTCGAGAAGGATTAGTTTCAAAAACATTTGTAAAAATGTACGATTTTAAAACATTTTAACATTGGAAGGGGTTATATTCGTATATGGGGCAAGTTTACAATTTTCGTTCAAGGTCAAAGGTAAATTTTTTTTCTATGTTTTAGCAGGTAATGCAAAAGGATGAAAACTACCCCGTATTAAAAGTTTTTTACATATTTTTTAAATCATATTTAATTATTTCACAGGCGAAATTTTCAACGCACTAATTCTTACTAGGTAATCAGATTTTTTTTAAACGCTTTGACTGGATAAACTTTAGTATGAGTTTTTATATAAGTAACTATCTTTTTATTTTAATGTATACCTAGTGGTGGAATTTAGCCTCTCAATTGCGAAATAATCATTGGCATATCCACAATGGGTTTTGTAAGTAAGAACCCCATTTAACTTAACGTTACAGAGATGTATTACTTGGTGCAATTTGTTGATAATGGCATTTGGTACGTTTGTCCTCAATCGCGGCTGAAAAATTTTAAGGGGCAAACTTTAGTAAAATGGCCACAAGATGGAAAATGGTATAGAGCCACAATTCAAGACTCTGGTGGTATGTTCACTCTTAAATTTAAATGGTAACAACTACGCCCATAAAACTTTTCCAAAGTTGATTTAATTCCTACAAATAACTGAAAATATTTATATTAATTTTAGGTAAAAGAGCTATGAAATTATTATATGAAAAGGAATTAAAAGGTAAGGACTCAAAGTTATTATTCTCTGCGTGTGAAAAAATAACTTATTTATTCTTCTTCTTTAGGTGCCGTCTCCGTTTCGAAGGTTGGCAATCATCAGGGCGATTCTTATTTTTGAGACCGCAGCTCTAAACAGTTCGTTGTTATTGCATCCAAACCATTCTCTAAGGTTCTTCAGCCATGAATTTCGTCTTCTCCCCACAGATCTATTTCCTTGGATTTTTCCCTGCATAATAATTTGTAGTATTCGATATTTTTCTCCCCTCATGGCATGTCCCATATATTGCAATTTTCTTCTCTTAATTGTCGTAATAACTTCTCTCTCCTTATTCATACGCCTCATCACTTCCACGTTGGTTATTCTCTCTACGCATGAAATCCTCAATATTCTCCGGTATATTCACATCTTAAATGCCTCCAGTCTCCTCACGTCGGTTACCTTCAGCGTCCAGGCTTCTATCCCGTAATATAGTACGGATAGCACATAGTATCTCATTAGTCGTATTTTTAATTCAAGGTTTAGATTCCGGCGGCAGAAAGCCTCTTCATTCTTATAAATGTGCTTCTGACCTGTTCGATTCTGATTCGTATTTCTTGTGAGCTGTCATT
Source organism: Polydrusus tereticollis (assembly GCA_963920685.1). Classification (NCBI taxonomy): domain Eukaryota; kingdom Metazoa; phylum Arthropoda; class Insecta; order Coleoptera; family Curculionidae; genus Polydrusus; species Polydrusus tereticollis. The sequence continues at coordinate 44,529,529 of OY987335.1, read as the reverse complement.
GTTTTCATTAATGGTCGTGCTTAGGTATTTGAATTATCACACTCTCTTAATAGGTTGATTGTTTACATATATCCCACGAATGTACTGAGTTGTTTTTGTTATCAGCATATATTTTGTTTTGCTTATGTTCAGTGATAGTCCATATTTTTCGCTTACTGTGACCATTCTATTAATTAGCGTCTGTAGGTCTTCATGTGTTCCAGCCAAAATAACTGTATCGTCAGCGTACCTCAGATAATTTATTGTCATGCCGTTGATTTTAATGCCTATGTTCTGATCATCAAGTGCCCTATTTATTATGTCCTCCGAGTACAGATTAAAGAGAATTGGTGATAGTATACACCCTTGACGAACACCCCTATATATTTCTATTTCTTCTGATGTCATGTCTTCTATTCGTACTACTGCTTTTTGGCCATAGTATAGGTTTAATATTATTCTTATGTCTCTGAGGTCTATTCTTGTCTTTACTAATATTTCTATGAGCAGGTCATGTCTAACTTTATCAAATGCTTTATTGTAGTCTATAAAGCACGCGTATATATCTTGATTTATATCTAGGCATCTTTGTGACAGGACATTGAGTGAAAATAGTGCTTCCCTTGTTCCTAGGCCTTTACGGAATCCAAATTGTGTATCGCTGATGTCTACGTCCAGTTTCCTGAATATTCTATTATGGACCACCTTTAGCAGGACTTTCAATGTGTGAGCCATCAGGTTTATGGTACGGTAGTCAGAGCACTGTCTGGCATTTTTCTTTTTTGGAAGGGTTATAAAAGTTGATAGCAACCAGTCGTTTGGTATTATTCCTGTTCTATATATGGTATTGATTAATTCTACCAAAACATGAATCTGGTCTTCCTCTATCAGCTTAAGAATTTCCACTGGCAGTTGGTTCGGACCTGCAGCTTTTCCGTTCTTCAACATCTCCAGTGCATATGTCACTTCATCCTTAATTATGTCCGGGCCCAACTCCCCTTTTATATTTTCAAGATTAGTTTGTCGTCTTTCATCTTCGAATAGTTGTGTAATGTAGTCTCTCCATATTTCTAGTTTTTGTTCTGTTTCTGTGACTATTTTCCCGTTGTTGTTGTATAGTATATTGAGTTGCTTTTGTTTATTGGTGCCGGCAAGTTCGTTGATCTTTTTGTGTATGTTGAAGCTGTCATGTTTGGCTTGTAACTTCTCAATTTCCTCACATTTTTGTTTATAGTAATCTTCCCGTGCTTTCCTGATTCTTGTGCGGAGTATTCGTTGCGTTTCTTTACATTGTTGTTCATTTTTTCCTTTATAGCTTCTTCTTTTATCCATGAGATTAAGAATTTCGTTAGTTATCCATTCTTTCCTTCTTGTGGGCTTCTCTTTCTTTAACATGTCTATTGAGGGTTCCAATACGGCTAATTTAATTCCGCACCATTTTTCGTTTGTGTTTGTGCAGTTCCGGTATTCTTCCTTGCTTTTAAGTGTTTTCAGATTTTTGTTTATTCTTGTTTGTAGTTCATTCCGTATTTCCTGGTTCTTTAAGTGTTCTGTATTTATCCGGGTTTATTTCTTCTTTGGAATTCTTTTGAGTTTAATGTGCATTCGAGCGACTAGGGGATTATGGTCCGAGGAGACATCAGCGCCCGGGTAGGTCTTAACCAAAGACTGTCTTTGGTCTTAACTGACTTGATGTTATTTCTATATCTTGCGCTTATCAAGATGTAGTCTATTTAATTTTTTATCGGGTTTTGGTCATTGTCCTGTGGGGATTTTCATGTGTAGAGTCGTCGCTTTGGAAGTTTGTAGAAGGTATTGGTTATTATCATCTCTTCCTCTTGGCAGAATTGTACCAGTCTTTCGCCTCTTTCATTTATTGTCCCTAATCCATATTCACCTATGAACTTGTCACATCTCCCTTTTCCGACCTTCGCATTAAAGTCTCCTAGAATTATAGTGATATCTCTTGGTTTTAGTGATTCAAGCGTTTGTCTGATTTGTTCGTAAAAGAGCTCGTTCTCTTCTTCAGGCTTGTCTGCAGTAGGGGCATATACTTGTAGTATGTTTAGTTTCCTTGAGTTGGTCTGTAGTTGTAAAAGTATGACACGGTCTGAGACAGGGACGAAGTTGGTAACGGACGCCATAACTTCTCGAGAGACGGCAACTGCTACTCCATGTCTGTGATAATTATCATCGTTCCCAGAGAAGTATAGCATGCCTCCATTTGTTGGGATCTGGCCATGTCCTGGCCATCTTGTTTCACTGATTCCTAGGATGTTGAGTTTCAGTCTTTGCATTTCGTGTACTACATTATGCATCTTTCCAGGTTCATACATGGATCTCACGTTCCATGTACCAATCTTTAACTTGTTTGTTTTCACAGTCTTGTTCATCACTGTTCCCCCCGGAGATCCGATTGGGGAACTTTTTACTCCGGATAATTTTGTTCTGAACATTGCCATGATAATTTATACTTATTATAAGGATATCCGTAGATCTTTAATGCAGTAGTTTCCCCTTGCTTTCTGCATCCTTATGCCGTTGACTTATTGATAGTTCTTCCGCCTTTGGGATCAGTTTCTTGACCCCAGGACATAAGAGTGCCCTTACACTTGCTGGCTCTTCCACCCGAAGCTGTTGGCCAGGAAGTGGAGATTGCTTATTACGGCAATAATTCGGTCGTCAGAGCCTCGTCTGTTATCTAGCTTATTTATAATAATATATTATAGGAAGCAAATTTAAACAATACCTAAAAACATTGACAGAAAACCTGGAGCAAAAATAAATGTAAATAATGTCATCATCTGTCCTAGGTGATTAATCTAAGTTTTGCAGCAATTGTTCCAAAAGGTGTTTCTTATAAATCTAAGATAAACCTAAATATAAAGTATAAGTTTACAATATTTTAGAGCCTTAGGTTTTTTAGCATTCAACCAGCATTTTATTTAACCAGTGAAACCGAAAAAATGCAAATCAGTAACTATGGTAATTTAGATTATAAAAGTGAAGGTTCGCCAAAGCCATTTGCAGTTGTTTCACCTTTTAAAGACATTTCTAGCGAAGCGGAAGAAGAAGACGAACCGTTTGTCTGCTCCGGGAGTGAGTATGTTTTAAGTTCAAGTACATCAGATAGTGAAACTGAAATCTATAAGCCGAAAGGGGCTTACAGAAATCCAGTAAACTGTTTAGTTGAAACAGGAACAGCTTCCACTTAGATATATAAGAAATTTAAAGAACGGAAAGCATTACCCGACATTATTATAAAGGATACTAAACCTGAGGAGTAAAACGACGCCGATGAAAATAAGAAAACAGACAACTGGCTAACTGATTTTGAAATTGATTATATTTCAGAACCATACGCACCTGAGGATTCCTGAGAGATACCTATACAAGAGCCAATAGTCTTACAACCTGGTCAAGTCGAAAAAGTCAGAAATAATAGTATTTTAACAAACCTCACAGATAATCCTATATTGAAGCCACAAGCTACCCTTATTTCTCACGAAACTTTCTCAGAAACAATAGTTGACGACAAAAGAGAACAAGAAGTAATAATTGATTATTCAAAAACGAACGAAGGTAAAAGGATCCGTGATAAAGTACATTGTTGCTATTTTTGTCACAATTTATATAAGAATAATTTACCCTCTTCTTGTGTTGTTTTTTATTTAGTATTTTCTTCTTGTATTGTTTTGTATTGGTGCCCAAAGAAAGGTGTGGAAAATGCTCAAAAACAGGAAGAAACCCGTAAACGAATACGTACAGGTTAAAGGAGTCACTACGGAGGTGTGGGAAGAATACTTCAGGAAGCTATATGACGCCGAGGACACACAGATGGCAGAAGGATACCAGACAGCATCCAGCGCAACAGTTACCGAGATGGAAACAAGGGCAAGATTGAACAAACTAAAAAACAGAAAAGCTCCAGGTACAGACGACATACCAAACGAGCTTCTAAAATACGGCGGCCCAGGGCTTGCAGCAAGACTAACAACACTGTTTAACAAAATCTTGAACACTACGGAAATTCCGAAGGACTGGCACTCCGGCATCACAATTCCCATATACAAAAAGGAGAAAAAACAAAGCCTGAGAACTACAGAGGAATAACTCTACTATGCTCAATAATGAAGCTGTTCACAGGGCTGCTCAAGGATAAACTAGAAGAGCAAATAAAGACCAGAGAGGAACAACAAGGATTCAAAAAGGACAGATCGACAACCGATGCCATATTCATAACGAAACAAATAAAGGAAAAAGCAATAGAGTACAACACACCGGCATTTATTTGCTTCGTCGATCTTACTAAGGCATTCAACAGAGCCCGCCTGGAAGACATCATAAAGATTCTAAAGGAAAAAGAAGCCCCTGCCAACATAGTAACAACGGTATACAACCTCAACACTAATAACAAAACACAAATCAAAGCTAGAGAGATTATCACACCCAGCATCCCCACTCCAGGAGGAATTAGACAGGGAGATAGCCTTAGTCCATTTTTATTCAACCTCCTGATGGACAAAATCATAGAAGAAGTAGCATCCCTGAACTTAGGATACAGAATGAACAACAGGGCTATCAGTATGGTATGCTACGCCGACGACGCTGCAATATTCGCAGAAAGTGGGAATGACCTACAGAGACAGTTATTTAAGTTTTACCAGATCAGCCAGCAACTCAATATGGACATATCCATAGGAAAAACGAAAACCATGACCATCGCCAGGGAACCTGTGAGATGCAAGCTGGTAATAAATAATAAACCCATAGAGCAGGTCATGCGGTTCAGATACCTGGGCATAGATATGTCCAGCGCTCACGACCCGGTAAAGGACCTAAGAAACCAAATCAACAAATCAGCTATAATATCAGGCTGTCTAAGGGAAACTGTATGGGCTAATCCTTATATGCGAAAGGAGAGTAAGATCAAAATATACAAGACATGCGTCAGGCCAATAATGACATATGGTATAGAAGCGAGAGAGGATACCAACAAGACCAAGAGGATGCTTCGAGTCGCCGAAATGTCAGTACTGAGAACAATAGCCGAGAAAACAAGGAGAGACCACGTAAGAAACACAGACATTAGAGTACAAAGCGACGTACAGGATGTGGTGAGATGGGGAAGGCAGAGGAGAAGAGAATGGTATAACCACGTGAAGAGAATGACCGAAGATAGACTACCACGCATTGTACTAGAGGGAAAACCAGCAGGGACCCGTCCACCCGGAAGACCACCAAAGAGATGGAGAGACAGCTGGCAGTCCACATCCCAGGAAATAATACAGAGGCAGGCCCGGAATTAACAGATCACCTAGATCTCCAACAAGTGGAAGAAGAAGAAGATTGTTTTTTACTCACATTTTTGACAATAAACTTGGCCATTCGTTTTTGGGGTATTTTATTGAAAATATAATTTATCATCAAATTTATGGGTGGTGAGGTGTAATAAATTCTATAGGACTGTTCTCAGGTTTCACCCTGGCCCGATAAAATAAGAATATTTATTAATAAATAAAATTCCTACAATTTTAGTATATCGTACTTTTTATAGTTTTAAAACAAGATAAGCACATTGATTTATTATGTTTCTGCAATTTTAACACAGAAATATGAAGACCATCAATGATCATGAATACCTACCATATACAGGGTGTCTCTAAAAAAAGGTCTGTACAAAATCTGAGCACATATTCCTGAGGCCAAAATAATGCGATTTAAAGCAACTTACCTTTGCCCGAAATTGCTCCGTTTCCGAGATACAGGGTGGTAAAGTTAAAAAATAAAAATCTAATTTTGACCTCCAAAAAAGTATCTAAAAAAATACATTTTGCACTGCTAATTCACTGACCACATTTCATCCTCAAAGATAACATTTTTTACCAAGTTTTAAAAAATGTTCGTTAATTTTAAAAAATTCTATTTTTATTTTTTAACTTTACCACCCTGTGTCTCGAAAACGAACCAATTTCGAACTAAGGTGAGTTGCTTTAAATCGCCTTATTTTGGCCTCAGGAATATGTGCTCAGATTTTGTATAGACCTTTTAGAGACATCCTGTATATACCCATATATGTGAAAACCGGCATTACGAAGCCCAAAATTACATATTTTGCGGTGTATAGGAAGCTCAATGCATTTTTACAAAGCCCAAATCGGGCTTTCTAATTTTTCTAGTATATTTTTCAAAATTTTAACCTCAAGCAACCTCTGAACTGAAAAATAAAAATTTCACGGATTGTCCGGATTTATATAACTTCACAGAAAACATTAAAAAATGCAATATTTTTCTTTGTATTACTATTATAATAAAATGTTTTTAAAGTTATTTTTAATTACATTTAGAGGGTTAAACCGTTGTTAAGAAAATAAGTCGTCGTAGTGTATTAATTCCTAGTGAATACTGGACACCGGGACCGGGATACGTGTGATACTTTTGTTAAGCATTTAAGGATGTGGTAAAAAGAGTAAAATTATAGATATTTACGTTATAAGTCCGGTAAATCAATTTTTACAGTATGAGTGAAATGTTTCGAGACGAGGCGACGAAGGAGCCGAGTCTGGAATTTTGAAACGAATACTGTAAAGGATTTGCCGGACGAATGACGTACAATATTTTATTTCATACTGTTCTGTTGAAAATTATAATGAAGTTTTATTCTGCGTCGTATATTTGAAAAGTGCTTATATTTACTGGTGGAAACATTGTGTGTTTGACATTGACTAAACTAAAACTTACAAATTTCAGTCCGGTAAAGAAATTTTACAGGACTTATTGCTGTAAAACCTTATTTTCTGGACTAAATTCAAATATGTAAAGGTGTGTTTTACAATCCAGTATGAAATAAAGATAATTATTGCATTTCTTCTGTCATACTTACTTTGCCGATGCTTCGCTGTAAAGAAAAGCTTGCTCGAAGTTTCTAAGCAATACATAAAAGTATAGGTATTTGGTTTACACATCGTCATGCAGCGTATTTGCTGTAGCAACGCATACACACACACTCGTTGTATTTATTGTGACATCACCTATACACTTCCGATTTCTTGTGGCATCGATGCCACTATTTAGGATAATTAATGGTTCCTATCTTGGTTAAAATGGAGTGTATCGCAATGCACGTCGGTGCGCAGTGTTGTCAATTTTTTTTGCAGACCGGGTGTTGCCGATATTCGCATGTGACCACAATTGGGGTTATAGCCTAGATGCCACTTTGAATATGAGAACAAGTATGTGTGTGTGTGTGTGTGTGTGTGTGTGTGTGCGGCTGTGTACGTGTGTGGATTACATTCGTACCACCAAATATGTATGCTTTGTATAAGTGGACAGAGGATTATTAGTGTGGGCTGATTTTAAGTCTGTTGTGGTATGTCTCGTAGTTCTTTTAATATAACCACTTATGATTTCTTTGTAAAGTAAATTGCTCTCACATTAAATGTCACTGATTTTATTAACTGCTTCCTTATTTATTTAGTTTTTTCGTTTCCTTGCACATAAACATAATTCGCCGTTTCTATTATTTCGGTAAATGGTGCCTATAAAGGGTGGAAAGAGATATTTTATTCCAAATAACCGATTTTAGGGTTGTTTTTTTTAAGTAGGCGCTAACAGCAGAGATCGTTGAAAGGTCTGCCTGCAACCCGTTCCCACACATCATCAAGGTACCACGAAAACATCTGCGATAGAAATATGTTGGCGCCATCGGACTTCTTAAAGAAACAACCCTTTCGTATTATTCTAGCGTTCCCTTGTTTCGACGGGGTTATTTACCGCGATCTAACCCCCCCCCCCCGCTACGCTCTAAGAACCTGCAGAGAGCGATATTAAAATTTCTGCCAGCTCAAATTTTTATCTTTTCTTATATCTACATTTCTGTAGGCGCCAATGGGTTTTAATGATAGTCTATACGACCCATTTTTAACCTATGCCCATACAAGAATATTTTAAAATGTATGGTGCCCTTATTTGGGGATTATTTTTCTTCTTTGTTAAAAAACAAATATAAATGAAGTCGGTTGAATTCAAGGTAATCCAATGTCACAAGATAAGTTTTGATTTGAACACCTGCATCACGGAAAATATAGCTATATTGTCTGCATCTGCATGCATTCATAGGCAATCAAGGGCATCTGACGTCACAATTCAAGTTTGAGTTGGAACACACAGCATCTCCTTATTAGAATATTATTTATTTTCAATTTGAATTTTTTATTACAAATTACAATCACAATGTTACAAATTTTCTATTAATTTAGTACCTACATATTAACATTCTACTAAACAATGAGGTAGGTACCTACTTTACTTAGGATGTTGTGTTTAAAGGCCCAAAGATTTGCTCTGCAACATTACAACTTGTATTAGGTAAGGTGGTATGAATGCATAATTTTAGTTAAAAATATTACTGAGGTTTCGATATTTTTCGATTATTAATTTTTAATAGTTTTTGCACTATTTTATAAATTTATATATGTTCTTTACAGCCGTTTTTAATGTTCCTCCTGAGAGAATGTTACATATTTTAGGATTCAGATAGGCCACACTCTTCAGATTAATGGTATTATTGTTTACTAGGGTAATTGCATCTTAAGAGTTCTAGCATGTGTATAATAAGTATTTCCAAAAATAGCACATCTGAGCTTTAAATTCACGTATGACTATTAAGATTTCAGTATAACATTTTTCCCTTTTTTGTGTTAATCTGGTGTTAATTTGATTTATTTACATAACACAAAATGGTAAAGTATAGAGAAAATTGAGTACCTCACTTATGCTGTGGACATTGTACAATACTGTCACATAAGATCATAAAAATGTCTCTAATAGTGTAACTGTTTACATAATTTTATTACATATTTTCCTTAAATTTAAGTCTAGTGGGAGTAGTATTTGAAATGAATTTCATTTTTTTTCCTTGAGCTTTATTCAATTCTCAAAGCAAAACATAATGACGCTTTAGTAAGTACTTTAGTATATACAGGTATAATAATTATTTTGGTTTTAAAATACATGCTATTCAATCAGATTTATTACCTTTTCTCTTTTTAACATTGTTACACTGCCTTAATGTTTCTAATTGTTGAGTACGATTATATAGCGTAAGCGAATATCAAGATTACCTCTTTTTTGTTTACTTCTTGAATAAAATAATGGTATAATACTTTCTGCTTTACACGTTAACTACATCATTTTAATTCATATTTCGTAAAGGAACTAATTTCTCTTTTAAATACACACCCACAATGGCAAATCGCTGCCGTCGCCCGCCTAAGATCCAGTAATTCTCGCGCAGGACACCCATTAATCCCTGAGTGCCCATATGCAAAGATTTGACATGCTGTTCAAAGATAAGCCTATCAACCAAAACATTCTTTGCTGGTAGTTGCACTTCAACCCTTGAAGAGTGCAGTCGTTGACATTGACGTTAATTTCTCTCGGATCTTTTGAATTGAAGTATTGTTACAGTTTGAAAATTGCATTTTATAAGTTTGATTATCTCTGTTAAGTTTTCGGTTTTAAATTGTTGAAATACATATGTAGACTCTCACCTTAAATATTAATTGTTAATTAAGTTACCTGTAATAGCCCAAAATTTTCATTATGTTTAGTTTCAAACCTTGGTTGTTGTTTTTATTTCAGGAATGTTTTGTATCTTGTACGACATAGCTAAATGGATTGATTTCTTCTGTTCATCGTTTAATACTAGTTGCAGATAGGTTTGATTTCAAATCTTTCTTTTAGTTAATTGGTAATTGGTAATTTATAACTATTTAACCTAGTATAGAAGTGGTAGGTTAATCATCTCGAATGTCGTAAATCAGCTGTGTTTTAAGAAAATCGATAATAGGTCAGTGTCAGACTGACAGTTTCTGTGCGTTTTCACAGCGACTTCTGGTTAATTTTTGCTTGGTCGCGTGGGTAGACTTTGGTCGCCATTAGTTTTCTGTGTTGTTGAAAGAGCTTAGTTTACGTAGATAGGGTGACTATTTTTTTTTGTGATTGTTTTGTTTCGGTAACTATGTACGTTGGAGAAAAATAAGAAGCGTCCCTTTCGACCATGGACACTGGAAGTTAGAGCACGTTTGTGGTGTTGTTAAGCCCTTGGTTACTTGATTTTATAAATGCGAGCTCCTCTTACTTTGGTGGACAATAGATACTTAAAGTTAAAAGATAAATAAGTGGAATGAAATATTAAAGTGATAGTACTAGGTTTGACAATGAAATTTCTGAAGGTTTAAATTTACAAAGTTATTGATAAAAGAAAGCAAAAAGTCAAACCCTGTTTGACAGAGTCTTGCACAAGACGGCAACTGTCAGACCTACACTGAAAAAAAAAATGACTGTTCAGTCTGATCTGGCAGCCACATAGACCTACATCCAGGACATTGCCTGAGACATGGAATTTCCGCAAGGTCTGTGCAAGAACCTCTCACAACTAACTAAATTTGCCATAAAATCTCTGTTATAGTATGATACAATATCTTACGAGTACCTGTGGTTACTCAATAAGCATGCTAGCTACTCGGCCATAGATACATTAAAATGGCGAAGTTACAAGTACTAAATTTAGAATAAACAAATGGCCTTTAGCCGGGAAACAAAAATATTTTTGACTTTAAAGTATCACCATACGAGCAAAGAGTTTGGGGTGAGTTTTCTTTATATTTGCAGTACGGCCATTAAGAATTAAAATATGAAATTTAGTTAGATTCTAAGGATGAGTTTAAGAAATCGTTTCAGTGAAATTTAGAGTTAGAAAGTACTTAATGACATTTACAACTTAGCTTTTTTAATCGTATGTCTGCTTACAATAATATCAAAAGCTGTTTAATCCTAAGTGAAATTAAGACGTTAACGTTTTTCTGATAATAGATAGTATTTTGTCTGAACTGAACGTACAATGTAAATATATTGTTTAGAAAAGCTAATATTGTATCCAAAGAAAAGAAATTGGTAGTAGTAAAAAAAAAAGAAAACAAGGAAACCGATGTTTCAGCACGTTAGATTCAAAGAAATAAAGCGAAATAAATAAAATGCAGGTTTTAACTTTAAAGTATCACCATACGAGCAAAGAGTTTGGGGTGAGTTTTCTTTATATTTGCAGTACGGCCATTAAGAATTAAAATAATATGAAGTTTAGTTAGATTCCAAGGATGAGTTTAAGAAATCTTTTCAGTGAAATTTATAGTTAAAAAGTACTTAATGACATTTACAACTTGGTTTTTTTAACCGTATGCCTGCCTGCGATAATATCAAAAGCTTAATGTTTCATCCTAAGTGAAATTAAGACGTCAACGTTTTTCTGACAATAGATAGTATTTTATCTGAACATAAAGTACAATGTAAATATATTTTTTAGAAAAGCTAATATTGTATCCAAAGAAAGGAAAATTATAGCAAATAGAGTTTGGCAATAAGACAATTAGGGCCTCCGCTATCTTCAACTAACGTATTTTTTCCAAAAGTGTGTGCGTGTGGGTGTGTGTGTGTGTGTGAATAGACCTGCACTATGTCGCCCGTTCTACTTGTGGCACCATACACTCGGATACGACAACAAAATATGGAATATACCGACGTATGGTAGTTTGAATTTAAGTTTGGATATATTGCCCGCCTTCATGTAACCTATCTCAACATTCGGTACTGACCAATTAGCGTTGGTAATTCTATAACGTTTCCCGCCAATTATGTATGATATGCCACTATTGATGCTAATTCACATCTTACTTTAACCTAAATTGTAGTAACCGCTATACGGTGGCGCCCTCTACAATACACACTTCAACCATGTATTTACTCGATATTATTGAATATATGAATAATTATGAATTACTGAGCTAGAGAATTGAGGTTATGTTAATTAGTGTCAAACTAATATTAATAATAGAATTCCATTTATAACCCACGAGAAGATTAATAAAATACGTTCGGCTGTATTTAATGTATTGGTCAATATCTATAATCCAGAGAGTTAAAAAAGTTTGTCATTAGGAGGAAGTTTTTATACTCAGTGCCGTTCCCTGAGTAGTTGGCGCCCTAGTGCAAGCTGAGATTTGCCGCAACAAAAAATAATGAAAATGTTTGTATGTTGTATTTTTTAAGGTCGTTTTAATTGTTTTGTGTGAAGAGTGCAGACGTTATGTGTCTTACATTTACTGTGGCATGTTGTGTGTAAATAGGCCTGCACTATGTCGCCCGTTCTACTTGTGGCACTATACATTCGGGTACGACAACAAAACATAGATTATACCAACGTACGGTAGTTGGAATTTAAATTTGGATATACCTATTTCCCGCCTTCGTATAAGTTATCTCAATATTCAGTCAAACACTTTAAAGTAAAATTTCGAGAAGGATTAGTTTCAAAAACATTTGTAAAAATGTACGATTTTAAAACATTTTAACATTGGAAGGGGTTATATTCGTATATGGGGCAAGTTTACAATTTTCGTTCAAGGTCAAAGGTAAATTTTTTTTCTATGTTTTAGCAGGTAATGCAAAAGGATGAAAACTACCCCGTATTAAAAGTTTTTTACATATTTTTTAAATCATATTTAATTATTTCACAGGCGAAATTTTCAACGCACTAATTCTTACTAGGTAATCAGATTTTTTTTAAACGCTTTGACTGGATAAACTTTAGTATGAGTTTTTATATAAGTAACTATCTTTTTATTTTAATGTATACCTAGTGGTGGAATTTAGCCTCTCAATTGCGAAATAATCATTGGCATATCCACAATGGGTTTTGTAAGTAAGAACCCCATTTAACTTAACGTTACAGAGATGTATTACTTGGTGCAATTTGTTGATAATGGCATTTGGTACGTTTGTCCTCAATCGCGGCTGAAAAATTTTAAGGGGCAAACTTTAGTAAAATGGCCACAAGATGGAAAATGGTATAGAGCCACAATTCAAGACTCTGGTGGTATGTTCACTCTTAAATTTAAATGGTAACAACTACGCCCATAAAACTTTTCCAAAGTTGATTTAATTCCTACAAATAACTGAAAATATTTATATTAATTTTAGGTAAAAGAGCTATGAAATTATTATATGAAAAGGAATTAAAAGGTAAGGACTCAAAGTTATTATTCTCTGCGTGTGAAAAAATAACTTATTTATTCTTCTTCTTTAGGTGCCGTCTCCGTTTCGAAGGTTGGCAATCATCAGGGCGATTCTTATTTTTGAGACCGCAGCTCTAAACAGTTCGTTGTTATTGCATCCAAACCATTCTCTAAGGTTCTTCAGCCATGAATTTCGTCTTCTCCCCACAGATCTATTTCCTTGGATTTTTCCCTGCATAATAATTTGTAGTATTCGATATTTTTCTCCCCTCATGGCATGTCCCATATATTGCAATTTTCTTCTCTTAATTGTCGTAATAACTTCTCTCTTCTTATTCATACGCCTCATCACTTCCACGTTGGTTATTCTCTCTACGCATGAAATCCTCAATATTCTCCGGTATATTCACATCTTAAATGCCTCCAGTCTCCTCACGTCGGTTACCTTCAGCGTCCAGGCTTCTATCCCGTAATATAGTACGGATAGCACATAGTATCTCATTAGTCGTATTTTTAATTCAAGGTTTAGATTCCGGCGGCAGAAAGCCTCTTCATTCTTATAAATGTGCTTCTGACCTGTTCGATTCTGATTCGTATTTCTTGTGAGCTGTCATTGTTTTCATTAATGGTCGTGCTTAGGTATTTGAATTATCACACTCTCTTAATAGGTTGATTGTTTACATATATCCCACGAATGTACTGAGTTGTTTTTGTTATCAGCATATATTTTGTTTTGCTTATGTTCAGTGATAGTCCATATTTTTCGCTTACTGTGACCATTCTATTAATTAGCGTCTGTAGGTCTTCATGTGTTCCAGCCAAAATAACTGTATCGTCAGCGTACCTCAGATAATTTATTGTCATGCCGTTGATTTTAATGCCTATGTTCTGATCATCAAGTGCCCTATTTATTATGTCCTCCGAGTACAGATTAAAGAGAATTGGTGATAGTATACACCCTTGACGAACACCCCTATATATTTCTATTTCTTCTGATGTCATGTCTTCTATTCGTACTACTGCTTTTTGGCCATAGTATAGGTTTAATATTATTCTTATGTCTCTGAGGTCTATTCTTGTCTTTACTAATATTTCTATGAGCAGGTCATGTCTAACTTTATCAAATGCTTTATTGTAGTCTATAAAGCACGCGTATATATCTTGATTTATATCTAGGCATCTTTGTGACAGGACATTGAGTGAAAATAGTGCTTCCCTTGTTCCTAGGCCTTTACGGAATCCAAATTGTGTATCGCTGATGTCTACGTCCAGTTTCCTGAATATTCTATTATGGACCACCTTTAGCAGGACTTTCAATGTGTGAGCCATCAGGTTTATGGTACGGTAGTCAGAGCACTGTCTGGCATTTTTCTTTTTTGGAAGGGTTATAAAAGTTGATAGCAACCAGTCGTTTGGTATTATTCCTGTTCTATATATGGTATTGATTAATTCTACCAAAACATGAATCTGGTCTTCCTCTATCAGCTTAAGAATTTCCACTGGCAGTTGGTTCGGACCTGCAGCTTTTCCGTTCTTCAACATCTCCAGTGCATATGTCACTTCATCCTTAATTATGTCCGGGCCCAACTCCCCTTTTATATTTTCAAGATTAGTTTGTCGTCTTTCATCTTCGAATAGTTGTGTAATGTAGTCTCTCCATATTTCTAGTTTTTGTTCTGTTTCTGTGACTATTTTCCCGTTGTTGTTGTATAGTATATTGAGTTGCTTTTGTTTATTGGTGCCGGCAAGTTCGTTGATCTTTTTGTGTATGTTGAAGCTGTCATGTTTGGCTTGTAACTTCTCAATTTCCTCACATTTTTGTTTATAGTAATCTTCCCGTGCTTTCCTGATTCTTGTGCGGAGTATTCGTTGCGTTTCTTTACATTGTTGTTCATTTTTTCCTTTATAGCTTCTTCTTTTATCCATGAGATTAAGAATTTCGTTAGTTATCCATTCTTTCCTTCTTGTGGGCTTCTCTTTCTTTAACATGTCTATTGAGGGTTCCAATACGGCTAATTTAATTCCGCACCATTTTTCGTTTGTGTTTGTGCAGTTCCGGTATTCTTCCTTGCTTTTAAGTGTTTTCAGATTTTTGTTTATTCTTGTTTGTAGTTCATTCCGTATTTCCTGGTTCTTTAAGTGTTCTGTATTTATCCGGGTTTATTTCTTCTTTGGAATTCTTTTGAGTTTAATGTGCATTCGAGCGACTAGGGGATTATGGTCCGAGGAGACATCAGCGCCCGGGTAGGTCTTAACCAAAGACTGTCTTTGGTCTTAACTGACTTGATGTTATTTCTATATCTTGCGCTTATCAAGATGTAGTCTATTTAATTTTTTATCGGGTTTTGGTCATTGTCCTGTGGGGATTTTCATGTGTAGAGTCGTCGCTTTGGAAGTTTGTAGAAGGTATTGGTTATTATCATCTCTTCCTCTTGGCAGAATTGTACCAGTCTTTCGCCTCTTTCATTTATTGTCCCTAATCCATATTCACCTATGAACTTGTCACATCTCCCTTTTCCGACCTTCGCATTAAAGTCTCCTAGAATTATAGTGATATCTCTTGGTTTTAGTGATTCAAGCGTTTGTCTGATTTGTTCGTAAAAGAGCTCGTTCTCTTCTTCAGGCTTGTCTGCAGTAGGGGCATATACTTGTAGTATGTTTAGTTTCCTTGAGTTGGTCTGTAGTTGTAAAAGTATGACACGGTCTGAGACAGGGACGAAGTTGGTAACGGACGCCATAACTTCTCGAGAGACGGCAACTGCTACTCCATGTCTGTGATAATTATCATCGTTCCCAGAGAAGTATAGCATGCCTCCATTTGTTGGGATCTGGCCATGTCCTGGCCATCTTGTTTCACTGATTCCTAGGATGTTGAGTTTCAGTCTTTGCATTTCGTGTACTACATTATGCATCTTTCCAGGTTCATACATGGATCTCACGTTCCATGTACCAATCTTTAACTTGTTTGTTTTCACAGTCTTGTTCATCACTGTTCCCCCCGGAGATCCGATTGGGGAACTTTTTACTCCGGATAATTTTGTTCTGAACATTGCCATGATAATTTATACTTATTATAAGGATATCCGTAGATCTGTAATGCAGTAGTTTCCCCTTGCTTTCTGCATCCTTATGCCGTTGACTTATTGATAGTTCTTCCGCCTTTGGGATCAGTTTCTTGACCCCAGGACATAAGAGTGCCCTTACACTTGCTGGCTCTTCCACCCGAAGCTGTTGGCCAGGAAGTGGAGATTGCTTATTACGGCAATAATTCGGTCGTCAGAGCCTCGTCTGTTATCTAGCTTATTTATAATAATATATTATAGGAAGCAAATTTAAACAATACCTAAAAACATTGACAGAAAACCTGGAGCAAAAATAAATGTAAATAATGTCATCATCTGTCCTAGGTGATTAATCTAAGTTTTGCAGCAATTGTTCCAAAAGGTGTTTCTTATAAATCTAAGATAAACCTAAATATAAAGTATAAGTTTACAATATTTTAGAGCCTTAGGTTTTTTAGCATTCAACCAGCATTTTATTTAACCAGTGAAACCGAAAAAATGCAAATCAGTAACTATGTTAATTTAGATTATAAAAGTGAAGGTTCGCCAAAGCCATTTGCAGTTGTTTCACCTTTTAAAGACATTTCTAGCGAAGCGGAAGAAGAAGACGAACCGTTTGTCTGCTCCGGGAGTGAGTATGTTTTAAGTTCAAGTACATCAGATAGTGAAACTGAAATCTATAAGCCGAAAGGGGCTTACAGAAATCCAGTAAACTGTTTAGTTGAAACAGGAACAGCTTCCACTTAGATATATAAGAAATTTAAAGAACGGAAAGCATTACCCGACATTATTATAAAGGATACTAAACCTGAGGAGTAAAACGACGCCGATGAAAATAAGAAAACAGACAACTGGCTAACTGATTTTGAAATTGATTATATTTCAGAACCATACGCACCTGAGGATTCCTGAGAGATACCTATACAAGAGCCAATGGTCTTACAACCTGGTCAAGTCGAAAAAGTCAGAAATAATAGTATTTTAACAAACCTCACAGATAATCCTATATTGAAGCCACAAGCTACCCTTATTTCTCACGAAACTTTCTCAGAAACAATAGTTGACGACAAAAGAGAACAAGAAGTAATAATTGATTATTCAAAAACGAACGAAGGTAAAAGGATCCGTGATAAAGTACATTGTTGCTATTTTTGTCACAATTTATATAAGAATAATTTACCCTCTTCTTGTGTTGTTTTTTATTTAGTATTTTCTTCTTGTATTGTTTTGTATTGGTGCCCAAAGAAAGGTGTGGAAAATGCTCAAAAACAGGAAGAAACCCGTAAACGAATACGTACAGGTTAAAGGAGTCACTACGGAGGTGTGGGAAGAATACTTCAGGAAGCTATATGACGCCGAGGACACACAGATGGCAGAAGGATACCAGACAGCATCCAGCGCAACAGTTACCGAGATGGAAACAAGGGCAAGATTGAACAAACTAAAAAACAGAAAAGCTCCAGGTACAGACGACATACCAAACGAGCTTCTAAAATACGGCGGCCCAGGGCTTGCAGCAAGACTAACAACACTGTTTAACAAAATCTTGAACACTACGGAAATTCCGAAGGACTGGCACTCCGGCATCACAATTCCCATATACAAAAAGGAGAAAAAACAAAGCCTGAGAACTACAGAGGAATAACTCTACTATGCTCAATAATGAAGCTGTTCACAGGGCTGCTCAAGGATAAACTAGAAGAGCAAATAAAGACCAGAGAGGAACAACAAGGATTCAAAAAGGACAGATCGACAACCGATGCCATATTCATAACGAAACAAATAAAGGAAAAAGCAATAGAGTACAACACACCGGCATTTATTTGCTTCGTCGATCTTACTAAGGCATTCAACAGAGCCCGCCTGGAAGACATCATAAAGATTCTAAAGGAAAAAGAAGCCCCTGCCAACATAGTAACAACGGTATACAACCTCAACACTAATAACAAAACACAAATCAAAGCTAGAGAGATTATCACACCCAGCATCCCCACTCCAGGAGGAATTAGACAGGGAGATAGCCTTAGTCCATTTTTATTCAACCTCCTGATGGACAAAATCATAGAAGAAGTAGCATCCCTGAACTTAGGATACAGAATGAACAACAGGGCTATCAGTATGGTATGCTACGCCGACGACGCTGCAATATTCGCAGAAAGTGGGAATGACCTACAGAGACAGTTATTTAAGTTTTACCAGATCAGCCAGCAACTCAATATGGACATATCCATAGGAAAAACGAAAACCATGACCATCGCCAGGGAACCTGTGAGATGCAAGCTGGTAATAAATAATAAACCCATAGAGCAGGTCATGCGGTTCAGATACCTGGGCATAGATATGTCCAGCGCTCACGACCCGGTAAAGGACCTAAGAAACCAAATCAACAAATCAGCTATAATATCAGGCTGTCTAAGGGAAACTGTATGGGCTAATCCTTATATGCGAAAGGAGAGTAAGATCAAAATATACAAGACATGCGTCAGGCCAATAATGACATATGGTATAGAAGCGAGAGAGGATACCAACAAGACCAAGAGGATGCTTCGAGTCGCCGAAATGTCAGTACTGAGAACAATAGCCGAGAAAACAAGGAGAGACCACGTAAGAAACACAGACATTAGAGTACAAAGCGACGTACAGGATGTGGTGAGATGGGGAAGGCAGAGGAGAAGAGAATGGTATAACCACGTGAAGAGAATGACCGAAGATAGACTACCACGCATTGTACTAGAGGGAAAACCAGCAGGGACCCGTCCACCCGGAAGACCACCAAAGAGATGGAGAGACAGCTGGCAGTCCACATCCCAGGAAATAATACAGAGGCAGGCCCGGAATTAACAGATCACCTAGATCTCCAACAAGTGGAAGAAGAAGAAGATTGTTTTTTACTCACATTTTTGACAATAAACTTGGCCATTCGTTTTTGGGGTATTTTATTGAAAATATAATTTATCATCAAATTTATGGGTGGTGAGGTGTAATAAATTCTATAGGACTGTTCTCAGGTTTCACCCTGGCCCGATAAAATAAGAATATTTATTAATAAATAAAATTCCTACAATTTTAGTATATCGTACTTTTTATAGTTTTAAAACAAGATAAGCACATTGATTTATTATGTTTCTGCAATTTTAACACAGAAATATGAAGACCATCAATGATCATGAATACCTACCATATACAGGGTGTCTCTAAAAAAAGGTCTGTACAAAATCTGAGCACATATTCCTGAGGCCAAAATAATGCGATTTAAAGCAACTTACCTTTGCCCGAAATTGCTCCGTTTCCGAGATACAGGGTGGTAAAGTTAAAAAATAAAAATCTAATTTTGACCTCCAAAAAAGTATCTAAAAAAATACATTTTGCACTGCTAATTCACTGACCACATTTCATCCTCAAAGATAACATTTTTTACCAAGTTTTAAAAAATGTTCGTTAATTTTAAAAAATTCTATTTTTATTTTTTAACTTTACCACCCTGTGTCTCGAAAACGAACCAATTTCGAACTAAGGTGAGTTGCTTTAAATCGCCTTATTTTGGCCTCAGGAATATGTGCTCAGATTTTGTATAGACCTTTTAGAGACATCCTGTATATACCCATATATGTGAAAACCGGCATTACGAAGCCCAAAATTACATATTTTGCGGTGTATAGGAAGCTCAATGCATTTTTACAAAGCCCAAATCGGGCTTTCTAATTTTTCTAGTATATTTTTCAAAATTTTAACCTCAAGCAACCTCTGAACTGAAAAATAAAAATTTCACGGATTGTCCGGATTTATATAACTTCACAGAAAACATTAAAAAATGCAATATTTTTCTTTGTATTACTATTATAATAAAATGTTTTTAAAGTTATTTTTAATTACATTTAGAGGGTTAAACCGTTGTTAAGAAAATAAGTCGTCGTAGTGTATTAATTCCTAGTGAATACTGGACACCGGGACCGGGATACGTGTGATACTTTTGTTAAGCATTTAAGGATGTGGTAAAAAGAGTAAAATTATAGATATTTACGTTATAAGTCCGGTAAATCAATTTTTACAGTATGAGTGAAATGTTTCGAGACGAGGCGACGAAGGAGCCGAGTCTGGAATTTTGAAACGAATACTGTAAAGGATTTGCCGGACGAATGACGTACAATATTTTATTTCATACTGTTCTGTTGAAAATTATAATGAAGTTTTATTCTGCGTCGTATATTTGAAAAGTGCTTATATTTACTGGTGGAAACATTGTGTGTTTGACATTGACTAAACTAAAACTTACAAATTTCAGTCCGGTAAAGAAATTTTACAGGACTTATTGCTGTAAAACCTTATTTTCTGGACTAAATTCAAATATGTAAAGGTGTGTTTTACAATCCAGTATGAAATAAAGATAATTATTGCATTTCTTCTGTCATACTTACTTTGCCGATGCTTCGCTGTAAAGAAAAGCTTGCTCGAAGTTTCTAAGCAATACATAAAAGTATAGGTATTTGGTTTACACATCGTCATGCAGCGTATTTGCTGTAGCAACGCATACACACACACTCGTTGTATTTATTGTGACATCACCTATACACTTCCGATTTCTTGTGGCATCGATGCCACTATTTAGGATAATTAATGGTTCCTATCTTGGTTAAAATGGAGTGTATCGCAATGCACGTCGGTGCGCAGTGTTGTCAATTTTTTTTGCAGACCGGGTGTTGCCGATATTCGCATGTGACCACAATTGGGGTTATAGCCTAGATGCCACTTTGAATATGAGAACAAGTATGTGTGTGTGTGTGTGTGTGTGTGTGTGTGTGTGCGGCTGTGTTTGTTTTACATTTACTGTGGCATCTTGTGTGTGAATAGGCCTGCACTATGTCGCCCGTTCTACTTGTGGCACCATACACTCGGATACGACAACAAAATATGGAATATATCGCCGTATGGTAGTTTGAATTTAAATTTGGATATATTTCCCGCCTTCATGCAACCTATCTCAACATTCGGTACTGACCAATTAGCGCTGGTAATTCTATAACGTTTCCCGCCAATTGTGTATGATATGCCACTGTTGATGCTAATTCACATCTTACTTTAACCTAAATTGTAGTAACCGCTATACGGTGGCGCCCTCTACAATACACACTTCAACCATGTATTTACTCGATATAGCGCGCAAATAAGAGTTGAATAATTGAAATAATGTTGTGTGTGAATAGGCCTGCACTATGTCGCCCGCTCTACTTGTGGCACTATACATTCGGATACGACAACAAAACATAGATTATACCAACGTACGGTACTTCGAATTTAAATTTGGATATACCTATTTCCCGCCTTCACGTAAGTTATCTCAATATTTGGTCAAACACTTTAAGGTAAAATTTAGAAATATTAGTTTCAAAAAATTTGTAAAAATGTACGATTTGCAATGCCATGCGGCGGCCACTGTTAGCGCTGTTTTTAGTGTAAAGCTGCACTTTTTAAGAAGAATAGCCTAAAGATTTTTTGATTAAAATTTGTAGTATCAGAAGAAAACCTTAAAATTACTAACGAACGTTTCTCACATTCTAAACACATGCAAGTGACTCGTTTGCCATTTTTCCTGCATAGTTAATAATTAATAATCTTGTGTGTTCTTTTGGTATCTTACACCGACATCTTTTGACGACATGCCATGTTAGGAAAGTGTTTATTTTACATTTACTGTGGCATCTTGTGTGTGAATAGGCCTGCACTATGTCGCCCGCTCTACTTGTGGCACCATACACTCGGATACGAGAACAAAATATGGAATATACCGACGTACGGTAGTGTGAATTTAAATTTGGATATACCTATTTCCCGCCTTCGTATAAGTTATCTCAATATTCAGTCAAACACTTTAAAGTAAAATTTAGGGAAATATTAGTTTCAAAAAAATTTGTAAAATGTACGATTTTAAAACATTTTAACATTGGAAGGGGTTATATTGGTATATGGGGCAAGTTTACGAATTTTCGTTCAAGGCCAAATGTAATTTTTTTTCTATGTTTCAGCAGGTAATGCAAAAGGATGAAAACTACCCCGTATTAAAAGTTTTTTACATATTTTTTTTTAAATAATTTTCAACCATTCCACAACTACATGCGCCGCAGGCGCGATTTTCAAGGCACTAATTCTTACTAGGTAATTTTTTACACGCTTTGACTGGATAAACTTTAGTATGAGTTTCTATATCGATACCTTTTTGCCATAACATCGTAAGTGACAAATTTAGGAAAAAGGGATTATTGAACTATCGTAACTACCAAACCGTCAGACACCTTAAAGCAAATTATCGTAAGGTAGAGAAGCATATTCTTTAGAGAAAAAACCGAATTAAGTGTAACGTAAGTCACACAAAAATGTAAACAAATCTCATTTGTATTTGCGAAAACATCGCATGATCTCCAAAACATCGTAAGGTGCAAGTCACGTGGTACAAAAAATGCGACTTACGACGCAGCGAAGTGCGTTATGACCTTTAAGTTCATTGTGTATCGCTGCGGAGTTAGAACGTAAGTACCACAATTATTTTCTTTCTGTAATTAATAACGGTTTTTGGTTGTTTCCGTTGAGATTCGTAAAAAAATTGTATTAAACTAGGTAGTTCTAATTCAAAATCATCTTAGCACAACGAAGTTTTCGATTAGTTTTATGGAGTTCTTAGTAGATAATGATTTTATTCGTGTGATAACGATTGTGCTAAACTAAACAACTTATTAGACGGTCAAGACAGTTGTACCCTTTACGGTGAGGGTTGGCCTAGCATTGGATTTTATTTGATGTAAGAAAAAATTTTAGCTGTAAACATCAACAATAAGGTTTGACCTTGATGGCAGTAAAGAACACAACTGGCGCGACCGTCTTGTGTCCAACCGAATATTTGAGAACTGTTTTTGGTTTGCTCTTTTGTTACTATTTTACTACAATTTATTATGTACAGGGTGGGTTACAGTACGTTGACACATTCTTAATCTACAGGGTGTCTCACGCTAGTGTATTTTTCAATAAATCCAATACCGAAAGAAATACGAAAAACTGTTTAATAGAAAAGTTGTCCAAACTTGCACAACTGTGAATTTTAAAATGTTTCGAATATACGGGGTTGATGGTTTACCACGTACTGTATTCAAATTAATTCCTAGTAAGATTCTAAAGTGATACAATGTGTCATGTCCTGTATACATGAAATTAGTCTAGAATCTGACGAGCAAATAAAAAATGCAATGATATAGAGTGCTCAATTTAAAATGAGAAAGTTAGATGCGGTACAGGGCAAACTATAAGAACACCTTATAATCAAAAGTATTTTTAAAATGTAGGTACAGTTCACGTCTGGACCACTATTGTATTAAGTATTTTTTTCGCATTTCTTACATTAATGTATTATGAGGATTTAAAAACTTCCAGCCCTAACCATTCATACGGAGGACTCTAACCGAAAACACTTTTGTTTCTATTGGAAAGACAACATGATATTTTTATTTTAGATTATCACCATGACTACTAGATCAAAACGTCTAGTGGCATTAGCTCTATGTTCTCAAGGAACAGTGGAACCCAATGCCGTACCGCGTTTAGTATTAACTTTTTCTGGGTCTCCACAAAATATTGAGTCACCCATTAGCTGTTAATGGTAGCGAGTACTCTGAACTGGTATCACAGGAAGCCCTAAACGCCATTATAGACTCAAGTACATGCACTAGCATCAGTATTTCCTCAGAAGTCGGTCAAATTTCGAACTTAAATGATTATTTACAATCTTTAGATACGGTTGTAATTAGTCTAGTTGAACCTATATTATATTATCATAATATCACTGCCGGTGGAACAGAAATAGTCTCCGAGTTTAATGTGCCCAGTTCTTCAATTCATATTGACCTTCACCAAAACAACCCAGTAGTTTCAACACGGCCCTTTGTGAATAATATCATTGCCGATGGAACAGAAATAATCTCAGAGTTTAATGTGCCCAGTTCTTCAATTCATATTGACCTTCACCAAAACAACACAGTAGTTTCAACACGGCCCTTTGTGAATAATATCATTGCCGATGGAACAGAAATATTCTCAGAGTTTAATGTGGCAAGTCCTTCAATTCATACTGACTTTTACCAAAACAACCCAGTAGTTTCAACACGGCCCTTTGTGAATAATATCATTGCCGATGGAACAGAAATATTCTCAGAGTTTAATGTGCCAAGTTCTTCAATTCATACTGACCTTCACGCAAACAACCCAGTAGTTTTAACACGGCCCTTTGAAAATAATATCATTGCCGATGGAACAGAAATAATCTCAGAGTTTAATGTGTCAAGTTCTTCAGTTAATACTGACCTTTACCAAAACACCCGGTAGATTAAACACGGCCCTTTGTGAAACTCGTTGATTATGACTATTCCAGTAGCGAGGATGATCAAAATACTCGTACCTGTATTACAAACGTTTACGTCGTCACTCTTCAGACTATTCCTTTGAAGAAAATATCGCTAATAGTGACTACAGCAGCTCGACTGACGCGGAAGAAGACACAATGGGAAAAAATAGTTTAAGAAAACAGAAAAAAACATGCAAAGAAAAAGTTATAACAAGTTCGGTGCCAATAAGTCTGTTGGGGAAAATCCTTGTAGTAATAATTGCCCAAACCAGTGTATTTTCAAATTTCCAGAGACAGTAAGAGAACATGTTTTCGATTTTTATTGGGGCTTAGGAAACCCGCAAAGGCAACGAGACTGGCTGCTTTCGTGCGCAAAAGATGTTGAAATAAAACGTCGAAAACAAGAGGGTGAACAAAGCAGAAGACAATCTTCCTTCAAATATATCATTAGGTGGAATGATGTGGAACACGACGTATGCCAACAGTTCTTATTGAAAACTTTGGATATATCACAAATGACTTTGAGATATACGAAAAAAAATTCTATGTCAGGCGTATGTTTCAAAAGAGATCAGAGAGGTAAGCATGTCCCCCATAACAAGACTGGGAACGAGCAGAAGCAGAATGTTCTAGATTTTATCACGATGCTCCTGTAACGGACTGCGAAGTCCTGGTGTATTTCTAAATAAAAATGTGTCACATAAGATACCTAAATCAATGAAAAATAATCTATATTATCAAAGTAAATTAATACCATTTCATCTTTTCAAAAGGTTATTAGCATCACTTTATTCGCCTGCCACAAGCGTCCAGAAAAAATGACAATTACCATATCAGTGCGCATATCTCTCCACGCCTACAAAATATTTCTAACAGCTAAAGACAGCCCAGCGTCCTACTATTTCAAAATATATTATATTCTCATTGGATACATCAAGCCACTAAAAATTTCAAGTATTCTAATGCCTTCCCACAAAAAATGAGATCATCTCGAACCAAGGTTACTCAACTCCGAAATAGAAGCTTAAAACGGAAGACGGTCAAAAAAATTAATCGTTTTACATACAATTTTATTACATTTCACATTAAATTCTTGGAAAAGAATTCGTAACTGATGACCGCATACCACCTAAGTCAAGTAGAAGGGACTTTTCAATCCACCTCTTGAAGGCGGAGTTTGACTTAAAAATTTCCCTTACTTACTCGGATGGGATGGTCAAGATTCCCATTTTGCACCTACGCAAATTTAGAGAGGCTATAAAAACGCTAACTCGCCCAGAAAAAGTCAGTTCCCCAGAGCTCACAAAAGTTCCCAACAGTTCAGTCAGTTTACTACAGTTCACAACAGTCCAAAAGAAGTCAGTGCAGTTCAAAGTAAAAAGTTCAGTACAGTGCAGTTCAGTTCCATACAAAATAATTGAAAACAAAGAAAATCTATCTACGCCATCCAGTGCAGTCAAAGTATTAAAAAGTAAGAGACACTTTCATTAACGTATATCCAAGTATAGTGCCGCGACCTAAGTCAAAAATTAGTCAAAACATACACCGCTTCTCGCAAAAGTTTAGTAACCAAGTCTCTGAGAGAACCATTATAAATATTCTTTTAAGACCCCGGTTTAACCAAATAAATTAAAATTATAATTACAGTATTTTAAAAATCAGTTTAATTACCAAAAACCTACTCAGTTCGAGATTATTATTTACAGTGAAGCTTTTCTCATAAACCTACAAACTTTACAGTGAAAAATAGACTTAAAATATTCGCAAGCAAAACTTTTCTAAATCTCTGGCCAATTCTCAGAAAAAGGGATTCCTTACGTGAAAGTAGAGTCAACGACCTATATTTCAGCCCAAACTTTCAGGTGTGGGTTAAGAACCGAGCTGTACAGAGCGAATAAACCTAGAACCATCGAGTGTGAGAGAGAAATGCTAGGTTACATAATTGTGATTTACTGTTGTAAGTAAAAGTTGAATTAACCCATTTATTTTATGCATATTTCGTATTGAACCATATTTACTAAATGTATTTTGTCAGTGAATAATTGCTGAAATCTGCCATATTTAACATTGTGATTTGCTGTTACCATAATTGCGTTTAACTTAGATTGGAAATAGAATATTTTTGAACACCCCTTTGTAGAGTTTTTGTTATCACTAAGGAACCGGAATAACCTTAAGCACCGCGCCTCCGTAGGCCTCAAACTACTTTACCGTATACCACGCTTGCAAACCGCTCCCTTTCATTGCCTGTTTTACCATCAAGCTGCGGGGTATAACACTCCCCGCAGTCCCATCTCATTGTTGCAGGAATAAAACATCGAGAAAATACTTACCCACAGAATTTTGCAACTTATCATCCTTATACGGGCATTTTAAGAAAAATCAGTTAGAAAATGGCATAACAACTAAAAACAATATCGTTTCCCTACAAGTTTTCCGGAAGATTTTTAAGACGGAATTTAATATCGAATTTGACTCGCCGAAGAAAGATAAGTGCAAAATTTGTGAAGTGAGAAAGGACAAAGACTTTGAGGAAACAGTAGAAACAAAGCAATTATATGAAAAACATCTGGAAAGCAAAAATATTTGTAAGGATTTATTTCTAGGTGATCAGAAGAAAGCTGTTTTAGATTCAGTATTTTTATGTGCCAGTTTCGACCTGCAGAAGGTGTTAAACACACCCCATGGGGACAATTTGCTCTTGTATTATGCCAGGAAGTATGCTTATTACAACCTTACTGTTTACGAAAGTGGAACTCAAAATGGCTTTTGTTATTTATGGGGAGAATGTGACGGAGGACGTGGCAGTAACGAAATATGCACCATAATGTACAAATATTTGCAAGAAATTGATGGACGACAAACCGTCAAACACCTATCACTAAATTGTGATAGTTGTTATGGTCAGAATAAAAACAAAGCAATGTTGGTAATGATCTCGACTTCTTAAGGACTTGGTTCATTTAACGTCAATCAGTGTGCGATACTTACTACCAGGTCATACTTATATGCCTGTCGACTCCGTTCACGCAACAATAGAGCGGTTTATCAAGAAACGGATAGTATGGGCTCTATCAGAATGGTGTACATTGATAGCGAACTCTCGCACCATACCGAAACCATTTGAAACAGTAAAAATGGACTTTAGCGACTTCTTAGAATGAAAAAAGATAGCTGATGATGTACTAAAAGCGAGTAAATTCAAATGTAATAACGGGAAACTTAAATCAGTTAAATTAAAAATATAAAATTTGAGAAAGGGAATCTAAATATAGCGGTTGACTATTCATACAATGGCAAAATTGCATCAATTTCAAAATGGATTTAAAAGGGAAAAAACCAAAAAGACTCTATTCTCAAAAATTATTTATTTGGAAAATGCTATAGAGCTCGAAGTTTTTAAGCAATAAATAAAAGTATAGGTATTTGGTATACACATCGTCATGCAGCGTATTTGCTGTAGCAACGCATACACACACACTCGTTGTATTTATTGTAACATCACCTATACACTTCCGATTTCTTGTGGCATCGATGCCACTATTTAGGATAATTAATGGTTTCTATCTTGGCTAAAATGGAGTGTATCGTAATGCACGTCGGTGCACAGTGTTGCCAATTTTTTTTGCAGACCGGGTGTTGCCGATATTCGCATGTGACCACAATTGGGGTTATAGCCTAGATGCCACTTTAAATATGAGAACAAGTATGTGTGTGTACGTGTGTGGATTACATTCGTACCACCAAATATGTATGCTTTGTATAAGTGGACAGAGGATTATTAGTGTGGGCTGATTTTAAGTCTGTTGTGGTATGTCTCGTAGTTCTTTTAATATAACCACTTATGATTTCTTTGTAAAGTAAATTGCTCTCACATTAAATGTCACTGATTTTATTAACTGCTTCCTTATTTATTTAGTTTTTTCGTTTCCTTGCACATAAACATAATTCGCCGTTTCTATTATTTCGGTAAATGGTGCCTATAAAGGGTGGAAAGAGATATTTTATTCCAAATAACCGATTTTAGGGTTGTTTTTTTTAAGTAGGCGCTAACAGCAGAGATCGTTGAAAGGTCTGCCTGCAACCCGTTCCCACACATCATCAAGGTACCACGAAAACATCTGCGATAGAAATATGTTGGCGCCATCGGACTTCTTAAAGAAACAACCCTTTCGTATTATTCTAGCGTTCCCTTGTTTCGACGGGGTTATTTACCGCGATCTAACCCCCCCCCCCCGCTACGCTCTAAGAACCTGCAGAGAGCGATATTAAAATTTCTGCCAGCTCAAATTTTTATCTTTTCTTATATCTACATTTCTGTAGGCGCCAATGGGTTTTAATGATAGTCTATACGACCCATTTTTAACCTATGCCCATACAAGAATATTTTAAAATGTATGGTGCCCTTATTTGGGGATTATTTTTCTTCTTTGTTAAAAAACAAATATAAATGAAGTCGGTTGAATTCAAGGTAATCCAATGTCACAAGATAAGTTTTGATTTGAACACCTGCATCACGGAAAATATAGCTATATTGTCTGCATCTGCATGCATTCATAGGCAATCAAGGGCATCTGACGTCACAATTCAAGTTTGAGTTGGAACACACAGCATCTCCTTATTAGAATATTATTTCAATTTGAATTTTTTATTACAAATTACAATCACAATGTTACAAATTTTCTATTAATTTAGTACCTACATATTAACATTCTACTAAACAATGAGGTAGGTACCTACTTTACTTAGGATGTTGTGTTTAAAGGCCCAAAGATTTGCTCTGCAACATTACAACTTGTATTAGGTAAGGTGGTATGAATGCATAATTTTAGTTAAAAATATTACTGAGGTTTCGATATTTTTCGATTATTAATTTTTAATAGTTTTTGCACTATTTTATAAATTTATATATGTTCTTTACAGCCGTTTTTAATGTTCCTCCTGAGAGAATGTTACATATTTTAGGATTCAGATAGGCCACACTCTTCAGATTAATGGTATTATTGTTTACTAGGGTAATTGCATCTTATGAGTTCTAGCATGTGTATAATAAGTATTTCCAAAAATAGCACATCTGAGCTTTAAATTCACGTATGACTATTAAGATTTCAGTATAACATTTTTCCCTTTTTTGTGTTAATCTGGTGTTAATTTGATTTATTTACATAACACAAAATGGTAAAGTATAGAGAAAATTGAGTACCTCACTTATGCTGTGGACATTGTACAATACTGTCACATAAGATCATAAAAATGTCTCTAATAGTGTAACTGTTTACATAATTTTATTACATATTTTCCTTAAATTTAAGTCTAGTGGGAGTAGTATTTGAAATGAATTTCATTTTTTTTCCTTGAGCTTTATTCAATTCTCAAAGCAAAACATAATGACGCTTTAGTAAGTACTTTAGTATATACAGGTATAATAATTATTTTGGTTTTAAAATACATGCTATTCAATCAGATTTATTACCTTTTCTCTTTTTAACATTGTTACACTGCCTTAATGTTTCTAATTGTTGAGTACGATTATATAGCGTAAGCGAATATCAAGATTACCTCTTTTTTGTTTACTTCTTGAATAAAATAATGGTATAATACTTTCTGCTTTACACGTTAACTACATCATTTTAATTCATATTTCGTAAAGGAACTAATTTCTCTTTTAAATACACACCCACAATGGCAAATCGCTGCCGTCGCCCGCCTAAGATCCAGTAATTCTCGCGCAGGACACCCATTAATCCCTGAGTGCCCATATGCAAAGATTTGACATGCTGTTCAAAGATAAGCCTATCAACCAAAACATTCTTTGCTGGTAGTTGCACTTCAACCCTTGAAGAGTGCAGTCGTTGACATTGACGTTAATTTCTCTCGGATCTTTTGAATTGAAGTATTGTTACAGTTTGAAAATTGCATTTTATAAGTTTGATTATCTCTGTTAAGTTTTCGGTTTTAAATTGTTGAAATACATATGTAGACTCTCACCTTAAATATTAATTGTTAATTAAGTTACCTGTAATAGCCCAAAATTTTCATTATGTTTAGTTTCAAACCTTGGTTGTTGTTTTTATTTCAGGAATGTTTTGTATCTTGTACGACATAGCTAAATGGATTGATTTCTTCTGTTCATCGTTTAATACTAGTTGCAGATAGGTTTGATTTCAAATCTTTCTTTTAGTTAATTGGTAATTGGTAATTTATAACTATTTAACCTAGTATAGAAGTGGTAGGTTAATCATCTCGAATGTCGTAAATCAGCTGTGTTTTAAGAAAATCGATAATAGGTCAGTGTCAGACTGACAGTTTCTGTGCGTTTTCACAGCGACTTCTGGTTAATTTTTGCTTGGTCGCGTGGGTAGACTTTGGTCGCCATTAGTTTTCTGTGTTGTTGAAAGAGCTTAGTTTACGTAGATAGGGTGACTATTTTTTTTTGTGATTGTTTTGTTTCGGTAACTATGTACGTTGGAGAAAAATAAGAAGCGTCCCTTTCGACCATGGACACTGGAAGTTAGAGCACGTTTGTGGTGTTGTTAAGCCCTTGGTTACTTGATTTTATAAATGCGAGCTCCTCTTACTTTGGTGGACAATAGATACTTAAAGTTAAAAGATAAATAAGTGGAATGAAATATTAAAGTGATAGTACTAGGTTTGACAATGAAATTTCTGAAGGTTTAAATTTACAAAGTTATTGATAAAAGAAAGCAAAAAGTCAAACCCTGTTTGACAGAGTCTTGCACAAGACGGCAACTGTCAGACCTACACTGAAAAAAAAAATGACTGTTCAGTCTGATCTGGCAGCCACATAGACCTACATCCAGGACATTGCCTGAGACATGGAATTTCCGCAAGGTCTGTGCAAGAACCTCTCACAACTAACTAAATTTGCCATAAAATCTCTGTTATAGTATGATACAATATCTTACGAGTACCTGTGGTTACTCAATAAGCATGCTAGCTACTCGGCCATAGATACATTAAAATGGCGAAGTTACAAGTACTAAATTTAGAATAAACAAATGGCCTTTAGCCGGGAAACAAAAATATTTGCTTTATAATCATAAATTGTACTGTATTTATAACAAAAGTAGCTGTAACAGACTACCTAACGCTTTGAACTACTAGAGACTCTTGTGACGTCTAAACGCTATGTCGACATACGCTATACGTTTACATTGCACAAGCTCTGTACATAACATAAGTGCAAAACTTGACCAAAACACTGTATGGTGAACAATACGCAAATGCAGAATATTGATATTTTAAGTTGTTACTAAGTTACAACAACATACTCAAGAAAAATGGTACTTAGCTAAAACCTTACGTGCTACTCATGGTTCATGAAGACTCAATCTTCACACACACTCACACGTGGTCTCTGAAACAGCTAGCGTGGAAACTGCTACACAGCTAGTCTCCAAGAAATCCCATAGTACACGGCAACTGGCCCGTCTTGCGTCCAGACAATTCCAAAAAAAATAAACTAGTACATCACTTTGTACTCGGACTTTTAGCCCCTACCAAAAAAAAAAACCCTAAAATCGAATTTTAGATATACAAACATGAAAGAGAAATCTTTCATAACACCCATCGAGGGTAATTCAGATACTAAAATTAAAAACTACCTCAAATAACTAACGAGGGTTCCCAATTTACCAGATGGCGTCTATGACCGCTGTTGAAGTTCATTAAAGCATTTTAAATCGGCATTCCGCCCAAAGGAATAAGCAACTACAAGGCCATACCCTTTTTAATGCATTTGTGGATGCTATAACAGCACTACATTAGCCTGCATGGCCCAATAAAAACTAAACTTGGGGAGCTACTTTCACAAACGTGCTCTAACTTCCAGTGTCCATGGTCGAAAGGGACGCTTCTTATTTTTCTCCAACGTACATAGTTACCGAAACAAAACAATCACAAAAAAAAATAGTCACCCTATCTACGTAAACTAAGCTCTTTCAACAACACAGAAAACTAATGGCGACCAAAGTCTACCCACGCGACCAAGCAAAAATTAACCAGAAGTCGCTGTGAAAACGCACAGAAACTGCCAGTCTGACACTGACCTATTATCGATTTTCTTAAAACACAGCTGATTTACGACATTCGAGATGATGATGATGTTTGTCCCTTTTCTTTCCGTCAGACCCAATCCTTGGACGCGTTTCGCCGTATTACGGCTCATCGGCAAACGCGTCCAAGGACTGGGTCTGACGGAAAGAAAAGGGACAAACATCTTTCTTTAATATCACGTTTTCGGTTCACAGAAACCGACGATTGGCTTTCAGCGCCACCTGACTTTAGATACCTGCTTATGCGGGATCCATTCCAGCGTTTGGTCTTCTCTAAGACCTCGCTGGTCTGGTTGGGTGGATAGCTCGATTGCTACGAGATGTCGCCACGTGTAACATCTCGCATATGTATTAAATTTACTATTGTTTTTGCGTCAGCTCTCCTAATTGGAAAAAAGTAATTGAATTTACTAAAAACATCGGTTACTACAAAAATATACATATTTCCACGTTTACTTTTAGGTAATGGTCCAAACAAATCCATACTGATAACCTGCCAACAACTATCTGGAATTAAATTATCCCTCATTTTACCCGCTGGTAACTTCTGTTCCGGTTTTACTCTCTGACATACAACACAATGTTTTATAAATTTAGCAATATTCGCTCTCATACATGGCCAATAATATAAACGACTGATTTTCAAATATGTCTTATGTACACCTAAATGACCTCCAATTGTCGAACTGTGGCAAGACTCAATTATCTGCCGTCTCTTTTCCTTAGAGACTACTAATTTCCAAAAATCTGCAGCTTCACGCAAGTCCGGAAAATCTAGCTGAACATATTTATAAATCTTATCATCAGTCACTCTCCAACGAGGAAAATTAAGTGGATTTTTTAAAATACGCTTTTTAAGATCAATATACCATTTTTTATCCTGAACATTTTGCATGTTAATGTTTGAAATCTCCAAAACATTACAGGACTCAGACACACTACGACTTAAAGCATCCGCAACAACATTATCACGCCCTTTGCGATGAATCACCTTATAATCAAATTGTTGCAACCGTAAGGCCCAACGACCTAATCTGCCCTGAGGATTCTTTAAATTATCCAACCACTGAAGACTGTAGTGATCAGTAACGACAGAAAATTTCGTTCCCTCTAAATAACATCTTAATTTTTCAATTGCAAAAAGAACTGCTAAAAGCTCTCTTTCAGTAGCCGAATAAAGCCTCTCTTGGCGAGTTAAACTACGGGAAATGTAACAAACCACATGTTCTCTATCATCATAAACTTGATATAGGACCGCTCCTACTCCAAAAGAACTAGCATCAGTCTGTAAGACAAATTCGTGTTTAAAATTTGGACATGTTAAAATTGGTGAAGAAACCAGGACATCTTTAATTTTCTGAAAAGCGTCATTGCAACTATCGTCCCACAGAAACGTACTTCCTTTACGCAATAACCGAGTAAAAGGTGAAATCAAATCTGAAAAAGAAGGTACAAAACGTCGAATTTGACTATAACTTACCTATAAGAGTGCTAAACCTCTCAAATTAGAAACAAAATAGCGAACCTACCCTGAGTTGAGCTAGCTAAGGGGTGTCTGAAGAACATCCTCCAGGGCGTAATTTGGGTTCTTTATAACACACTTAAATTGTTTAATTGTTGTGGGTTTAATTAATTTTAAATATTTATTATTTTTTTTGATAACAGTATCGAATTTTTAATTTTTATAAGTGTCACCCAAAAATCAATTTATTTTTACATCTTATCTATGGAAGTTCAAAGTGGGGGTGACCCCCGCCCCAACGAGACTAAGCTGCCGACATCCGATGACGAGCCCATGATCCAGCCAGACGTACAGCAGACGGTTGAGGAGCGTATAGAAGCATGCAAAAGACGAATGGAGGCAAAATGGCGGAAGATGATAAATGGCATTAATATGAAATGGGTAAACAAGACCCGGCAAATAAAAGAGGAAAGTATGAGGACGCCGACAGAGTTAAAGGAGATGAGTAAGACCATAAGGGAGTTGAAGGACGAAATTGGTAGGTACAAGACTGAGACAATTGACGAGACAGAATCAGAGAATAATATTAATTTAAATTCAAAAATCGACAAAATTTTTGAAAGTTCATTGACAAAGACAGGTAGTTTGACAATATTAGGTACAAAGACCGACATCAACAAGGACTTGACTGCTGTTCGAAAACTTAATAGTTTACAGGTCAATATTGACAAAATCAAGGTGCTACATGCTGGTTCAGACATGGAAATCGATTCTGTGTCTGAATCTGTCGATAGTAGCGAGCAGTGGTCTAGTCAAAAGACCAGACGTACTAGAAAACGATCTAACAAGAACCCCTAAACTGATAGTAACAATAAGAAAGTGGCCGGTACTTCTGCGTGGCCGAACCTACCTAAAACAAACAATGTCGCACTAACTAATCATTTGACGCACAAAGTATCACAATCCAGTCAAAAAGCTTCTGGTAGTCGTACAGAGGTATCCGCGCCATAAATTAAAGCCCCCGTTCCGAACAATTCAAGCGCCGTCACTAATGGTGTATCGAAGACTGGCCCGCCGAAACTGCGAGTCCCTCCGATCATCATCAGGGACAACACCAAATTTAATG
Organism: Polydrusus tereticollis; assembly: GCA_963920685.1. Lineage (NCBI taxonomy): Eukaryota > Metazoa > Arthropoda > Insecta > Coleoptera > Curculionidae > Polydrusus > Polydrusus tereticollis. The sequence continues at coordinate 44,494,372 of OY987335.1, read as the reverse complement.
AAATTACTAGTCACCTGCGCACAGTTAAGGTAGATTATGGCCGCGCTGTGACCGTGCCGGATGGTGTCAAGATACTCCTCTGGATTATCACAAAATCGGAAAATTCTTAATTGCTAATAATCTATATCACTACTCGTTCCGGTTCCAGGACGAAAAAGAGTTACACGTTGTACTCAGAGGCGTCCTGGACTGAAGAAAAGATCAAAGGTGACCTAAAAGATCTTGGGTATAATCCATCACGTGTGATCCGATGGCACGGTCGTAACGGGGTCCCATTGCCCTTGGTGTTGGTGTTTTTGCCGCGGAGGGAAAAGACAATCTTTGAATTAAAAGATTTGAACTCTATGTCCATTAGAGTCGAAGCGCAGCGGGCGCGCGCCACTATTTCGCAGTGCCATCGGTGTCAGTTATTTGGCCATTCACAATTTCGGTGCACTGCACCGGTCAAATGTTTGAAGTGTGCTGCCGACCACTTTTCGTTCCAATGCACTAAACCGAGACATGAGAAAGCAAAGTGTTCAAATTGCAAGGGTGACCACCCCGCGAATTATAAGGGTTGTCCACGGCACCCGACCAATTTAAGAAATAATGTGATTAGTAATAATAAGAACAACAACAACATCACACCGAAAAGTAACTTTCGCTGGGGACAACAAGACATCAGTAAACTGGCTAGTGATGGTAATGCGAAGGCGACCACAAATAATCCGTCGCAGGAAAAACCAATACCCGGCGCTTTGGAAGCAGCTCAGCAAAGTACAATGCAGAGCTTCCTGGCGCAGTTCACTAAAATAATGGAGACTCAACTTAAAACTATCGTGGGTGCTTTTCAGAAAACCGCTGGTTGTGCAACCGGAGACGGCATACATTAAGCTCGCTACATTTAATGTCAATTCAATCAAGCAACGGAGACTCGAACTTATCGAGTTTGTCGAGAGAAATGAAATAGATGTGTTTCTTATCCAGGAGACATGGTTAAAGGAGAGAGGTTTTCTTTCCCAAATGACACAATATTTAGGAACGATCGCCTAGGTAGACGCGGGGGCGGAACTATGATTCTGGTTAAGTTGTGCCAGGTCCTGACAATTGTTCCCATATTGAAGGGACCTTCATTTCTATTAGATTCAAAAACAATCAACGCGTACACCTGGGATCTGTTTACTGTAGTCAGTCGGTAAATTTCACAGGCAACTGCTTACAAAAAATTTTTGGAAATAACAATAGAACGATTATAGGGGGCGACCTCAATGCCAAACATACGGTCTGGGGATGTAGGTATACAAATCTAAGGGGGCGCTCCCTGATCTGATCTCAGACCATGTACCGGTCGTTATAGAAGTGGGTAATCCCCTCGAATAAGGTAGAGGTTTTGTATCCCGCACCTCAACAAACTGGCCAAGGTATACTAATATAATGAAAAATGTAGAGGTGTTACAACCTCTACATAGTCCACTGGACATTGACAATGCAGTAAGTAAGATCACAGATGACATCAACGCAGCGTTGGCCCAAACTTCTGTTACAAAAGTGTCCGGGTATTCAAAATACGGGACTTTATCGGATGAAATAAAAAATCATATAAGAATTAAAAATCGGTTGAAGAATAGGGCGTATCGTACTGGAGATCCTCGCATCAAGGTGAAGGCTAATCGGGAAGCTCAGGTAGTCACGGATTTGTTGACTGAATGGCAATCGAACATGTGGGACGACAGGGTAAAAAGTCTCTTTCTATGGCGGATAATTCTATCTATAGAATGACCAGGACCTTGATCAGAGGCGCACGAGCACCTATGTCCCACCTGAAAAATCAGGAGACAGGTATGGTTAAGGCTTAACTGGAAGCTCAATTCAATTTATACAGTAAAGCTTGCAATGCGTCAATTAGGCTCTATCTACCCTCTGCTTCACAGGCGGAGTAGACTTTCAAATAGGACTAAGGTCAACCTCTACAAGGTATTGGTCAGGCCGGATCTCACTTATGGTGCACCTTCGTGGTGCAACATAAGCAGAACGGAGCTTAATAAGTTCCAGGTAATTCAGAACAGGGCGTTAAAAACTATCGCGGACGTACCTAGATATACATCCAACAGAGTGCTTTACCGTGACTTTCAAATGCAGACGATAAACGAGTTTTTCTTGAAAATTATTGAAGACTATTACCGACGCACAGACGTATCGGCAAACCCACTAATCACAGACTCACATACGAGATCTAGATAAGACACGACATACAAACTACCAAAAGACTGGCTCCCTGTTGGTCCCAATCCAAATCCATAGTAGAGAGGCACTATATGAATTATAATAGAAAAAGGCGCCAAAACTTTGCAGACAAAAACTTTTAAAAGAAAACGCACGAACCAAAATTATTTAAGGCAAGAGGCAATATCAAAATTCCTGCAAACGATAATACCCAAACAGTACACAATGAATACCAGATGTCAAAGGATAAAATCCTGACGTAAAAATACATTCAAGAACCCGATTGCTTTGCTGGTAAAACCACCAGAAAACGAAACTGTTCAGCATCTTTTCGATTACTAACCCTAGAACGTAAACGAATTACACCATCACTGTCCATGAAAGGGTTCAAATTACACAAACTAGGGTCCTTTTCCCCCTCAAAGCACTCCTTTTGAACCAGCTTTAAAATATTAGTCTCGGCTACTTCCAATTCTTTTACAGAGAGCTCCCCCTACAATTTATTATCTGTATGATTCCCTACATTATATAGAGATCTAAAAATTCACCCAACCATGCGTAATGTCTTAGTGAATTTCGAAAAATATGAGAGATGCCAATCTACCGAAAACAAATTTGAATTAAGAAAAGTGATAGTAGACTTTTTCTTCTCTTTTCCAATCTCCTCCTCATTAAACTTATTCTCACTTTGTGGCCACAAATCAGGTGGGTCATATAGCCAACTTGGGCCCTCCCACCATTTTAACTTACATAGTTGTTTCGGAGAACAACCGCGAGAAGGAAGGTCCGCAGGGTTCAAAATCCCTGGAATAAAATGCCCCTCTTCACTGGACGTATGACTTGTAATTTCTTTCACCCGGTTACCCACAAAAGTTCCCCAATTTTCCCTTCGACGTATCCAACTTAAAACTGTGGAAGAGTCACTCCAAAAATAAACCGGCAGCCTTGAGTCAAGAAAGAGATCCTACTTTAGAGACACAAACAACCTAACTCCAATTAGAGCTGCTAACAGTTCCAAACGCGGTATAGAGATATCTTTCAGAGGACCTACTCTAGACTTGGCTGTCAATAAGCGAATAAAAACCTTTCCATCAAAAACACCTCTAAAGAAAATAACAGAAACATTGGAAACCTTGCTCGCATCGCAAAAAAAAATGTAGACTTCCCTGACCAAAATACAAGTTATCTCCATGAATCCATCGTGGATTTTACCGGGGAACTCCAGGCTAATATTTTCTCCCATGTTTTTTGAAGCAGCAACTTGGGTAATAAGGTAGATGGTGCAGTGAATCCAATGGGATCAAATATCCTCTGTGCAAAAGAAAGCATTAACTTTTTACTTATTGGCTTGTCTGCAACACTTATTCCATAGCATTCCTAAAGCAGTGATCCCAGATGGAGCTTCAGAGGAATCACATACCTGACCTGTAAATTCCCATCCTCTGAGATCAAACTTCCCTTCATTCATAAAAATGATGGACTCCCTGATGAACACCTGTAATTTGTCGTCATCAGGTACACTTGTGACACAATTGTCCACATAAAAGCTTTTTAATAACTGTAAAATAGTCTCTCTACTGTATAGTACAGCGCCTGCAAAAGGTGGTATTCTATAGTCGCCCCTAGCAGAAATGGAGTACTGCTCACCCCGAATACTACTCGCCTGTGCCGAAAAACCTTTTCCTGCCCTTCGGAATCGACCTACAGAAAACGCAAAAAATTCCTATCAGCCTCGTTAATACTGATCTGCATAAACGCCTTCCTGATATCAGACACAACGCCGATTTTACCTATCCTAAATCTTAGCAAAATATTCGGAATTAACTCTATAACATTAGGTCCTTTTTCCGACGAAGCTGGATTTACAAGGGATGGCATAATTAATTTTCATAACAACCATCTATGGGCTGATGAAAACCCTCATGGAATCATACAATCCCGGCACCAGCAACGATTTTCTATTAATGTTTGGGCAGGAATAATTGGCGATTATTTAATTGGTCCTGTAGTACTACCAAATATATTAGACGGATTATCATAATATCTGGATTTCCTTCAAAATGGATTACCACCTTTATTAGAAGAAGTTCCAATTGAAACGCGACAGCAAATGTGGTTTATGCATGATGGCGCTCCAGCTCACTTTAGGCGAGAAGTTAGAGAATACCTCAACGAAACGTACCACAATAAATGAATAGGTCGTGGAGGGCCAAGAGCGTGGCGTCCTCGTTCACCCGACCTTAATCCATTGGATTATTATTTATGGGGGCACTTAAAAAACATGGTTTATTCCGTTCCCATTCCTAACGTACAGATTCTTCGTCAAAGAGTTGAAATGGGTTGTCAGCAAATTCGAGAGATGCCTGGAATTTTTGGACGAGTAAGACAATCCATGAGAAAACGCATTGAAAAATGTATTGAAGTTGAGGGGCAACATTTTCAGCACCTTTTGTAATTTTGTTTGTTGTGTTGGTTTACATACTTTATTAAAATAATTGATTTCAATTTCTAAGTTTTTAGTATTTTAATTTTTGTAAATTACATATTAGTATGGTGTTTCAAAAATCTAAAAGTTTCAATGTCGTTTCTGCCATTTTGTAAACACTGGATCACAACGTAGGTACTCGATTTTATTACTGTTAGGTACTGAAATTGCTGAAAGCTGATATTTGCAAAATGTTTAATTACGGGAAAATGGCAAGAAATAATAAACCATTGCCAATTATATAGTGGTCGCATTTGTGGCGACACGGTTTTCTTAATTTTTTTGTATGAAACGGTATTAAAAATTTAAAGTTTATCCAAAACGGTCGTTTTCGGATCGGAACCGAATCTGAATCGAAATTTCATATTTTGGAGGGAACCGGATCGGAACCGTTAAAAATTGGTAGGAACCGAATCGAAATAATTGTTTCGGAACCGGAACTGTAACGGAACCTAAATTCTTTATTTCATCTGAACCTAAAACCGAAACGGAACCGATATTTCATTCCGGTCCTGGTCCCTGCCTATGTGAACAGGATGAAAAATATGTCGGTGAAAAATTTTAAACTCTTAACCAACCAACTCTGGTCATATTATTTAATATTCCGTAATGTTTTTGACTGGCATTAGTGTACCGGGAGTCCCAATGAATTATGTTTGAATATACTGAACTGTTTCTTTTGCATATTAATAATGTAAATGATTGTCAATTTTGTTGAAATACGAAAATTCACATATACAGGATGTCCCGAAAAGTCGTTTCATAATATTATGTGGCTCAATAGCTACTTCTCAATTGTCTTAATTTTTTTTTAAACAGGTAATTATAGATAAAAAAAATTAAAGAGTTTTATCGAAATTGTTTCATTTTTGAGTGACTTTAATATACCGGGTGTCCCAAAATATATGGAAGTTTAGCAAAATTCGTCATATTAATCGGAAAATAAATGAAGAACTGGCTTTTTCTTTAATATTTTATTGAAAAACTAAAATTTATTGGTAGAAAAAGGCCAATTCTGTGAAAATACGAAAATTTACATAATACAGGATGTCCCAAACAGGCGTTTTTTGTAGCTTAAAGTTTCCAGGTTAAAAAAGTTTGTTTTTCTTACATTATTTTAGTATTTTCGTCTCATTTCTGTGTGTTAACTTTATATAGGGTTGAAAAAAGTCCTGTAAAATTTAAGAATTTAGCCAATTTTTCAGAATAATAACTATAGCGCTGACTCATTTAGGTGTGTGTGTTGATTTTATAGAGGGCTGAAGAAAAGTCACGGAAAAATTAAAACCGCTAAACAAAGCAACCATCTTTGACCAACTTTAATGTACCGGGTGTCCTGAAATATGTTTTGAGTTGAGCGAAAGTCATACTAAAACACGGAAAACATTAAGATAAACTATGTTTTTTGCATATTTTTAATGACAAGGATTATATATGCAAATTTATTGGTACCAATGATGCTGAAATACAAAAAATCACATATACGGGATGTCCCGAAAAGTCGTTTTTCAGTTTATGTGGCTCAAAAGCTATTCCCAATTTGTATTAATTTTTTTTAAACAGGTAATTATAGATACAAAAATAATGGATATTTTAATTTAAAAAAAAATTCGTAATACATTTTCAAGTGACTTTAGTGTACCGGGTGTCTCAAATTATATTGGAGTTTAGCAAAATTCATTATATAAATCGGAAAATATATTAAGAACACTCTATTTTTCCACATTTTACAATAAAAATAAAAATTTATTGGTAGAGAAAGGCCACTTCTGCTAACATAGGAAAAATTACATTAATATACAGGATGTCCCAAAAATGCGTGTTTGGTAGCTTAAAGTTTCCGGATTTGAAAAGTTTGTTTTTCTTGTTTTAGTCTTTTCATCTCATTTCTATATTTTGGTACGACTCCACCATGATGGTCGTACCCTATGTCCCTTTTGATTTTAATTTCCCAGTCAAAGTTGGGTTTTTAATAAGTTCAAAATAAAATAAAATTTAATTTAAACTCATATTTGGCGAGTGTTGGTGAAAAGGGGTATAAGTCAAAAAATGTCGAAAACGAGTTAGATATGCAAATCGCATCAAAACTGATAAAGCGTTAATGGGGAAAAGTGATATAAGTCTATCTGTATTTAAAAAGACAATAATCCAATGTGGCACAAGGTATAGGTACTTTGAATGAAATGTAATTATAGTAAAAACTGATATATGTACTTTTGTATCAAAGAAAAAAAAAAATTTTGCTACCAGAAATCACAACTTTAGAGAAAAGTGAAATAAGTCTAGTTATAACCGTCTCTCCTATCCAATGGCATAGCTAATATTTGTGAAAAGTGATACATGTGCACTTAAATTAATACAAATTTTATAAAATAATTGAGAAAACTGATATAAGTGGATGTATATCGTTTTTCCCGATAAAACTTCTTAAGGAAAATATGATATAATATGTCAACATATATGAGTTTGCTCTATCGCAATATGGATTACTACAACTCTATATGTCTACATATACCGTTGTTCCCTATAACTTATCTCACTTTTCCCTATTCAAATTATGCAAAGTATTTTCCCGCCAAACTAACTTGTCCATTTCATTGAAATTTAATTTTAGTGCATTAGTATCAAACGTCTATTGCTATCGTGTGTATCGTATGCTCAAGAATAGGCAAGTGTCTCATAAATATTTCTTACCAGTAGATGGCCAACTAGTTAATATTTGCAAAAAATGTCTTTTAAAAACTTTAGATGAGACAAACAGATTCCTAACCGATGTTATAAAAAATAAAAGTTCCTCAGTTTCTGGAATACCACACGACGACTTACGAGGTCTTGCACCAACACGAAATAAAACTCCTGAAAAATACATTATGTTAGTACGTCTATCCCAGCTTATGAGAGTCACTATTGCCGAAAAGACTCATCAAAACTATATCTTCCTCATTATTATGCCCTAACAAGAATGTATGATGAGTACAAAAAATGGTTACCGCAGGAAAAAAAACAGTACCAAAATTTAAATATCAGGAAGTATTTCACTCAATGGGAATAAAAATAAAAAGTCCCAGTAAGGATACCTGCGCTACATGCGACAAATTTCAAATGCTTCTAAAAATAACAAGAGATGTAAATGAAGGGCAAAGAATTCAAGTTCAACTTGATGTTCATCAAAAACAAGCATCGGATGCATACGAGGCCAAGCGATAAGACAAGACAGCTGCTTTGGAAAATTCATCAAAAAATATTTACACTTTTGATCTGCAACAGTGCCTGCCCACTCCCCACTTGCAGACGTCAATAGTATTCTATAAAAGACAGTTATGGACATTTAATTTGACATTACATGACTGCTGTAATAGTCAAGCAATATGTTTTATGTGGCATGAATGTGTGGCGGGGCGAGGTGCAAATCAAATTGCATCCTGCCTGTATAAACATCTTTCGGAAATCTCACCTGAAGTGAGAGAAATCACATTTTATTCAGACACATGTGCTGGACAGAATAAGAATTCTTTTTAACAGCCATGTACATGATGATTCTAAAAGATAATACTAATCTATTTTATATACACCATACATTTCTCACGCCTGGACACACTCATATGGAGTGTGATTCAGACCACTCGATAATAGAAAAAAAAACGATACCCTTGTCCAATAGAGCATCCGAGAGACCAGATCAACTTAGTCAAATTGTGTGGCAATAAGAAACCTTTTCTAGTTACTGAAATGTTCAGAACAGACTTCTTTGAATTTCCATCTTTGTATAAATCAATCTTGCAACAAAAGAAAGTTAATGACTCTGGAGACAAAGTAGTATGGAAGAAATGAAATGGTTGAGAATTTCACAGAATTCAGGTATCCTTGAGTATAAAACAAGCTTAAATGAAGAAGAGCCATTTATGGCTGTTCATTTCTTAAGAAAGGGTAAAACATGGCCTAAAAATATAAGGATACCTTTGTCGTACAAGGGCCCCAGTCCCATAAATGTGGAAAAGAAAAAAAACCTGATGGAACTTATGCCATACGTTTCAGAAACTTTTCATGATTTTTATAAAAAACTAACAACAAAAGAGGATGTAGGTACTAAATACTTTACCCGATCTCGACATCGAAAGTACGTGGGATAATGAAGAAGAAAATGTCTCCTAGTTTTCTTTTTAGCAATATTGTTATTATTGTATTATTGTATCTTTCTTAGTTTTAAGTATTTTGCTGTATGTTTCACTCGAGGTTTTACTTATACGAAATATGTGTCTTCTTTTCCTTAATAAAGTATAGTGGGTGCCGGTTTAGTATGCGGTCTACCTAAGATTATCGGGTTTAGTATGCGGTCTACCCAATTAGTATGCGGTCTACCCAAGATTATCAATAAAAACAACTAAATAAATGTTCAAAAACAATTTATTCGATATATATTTACAAGTTAAGTACGATATACAGCTCGCATATTTTGTAAAAATGTGATAAAAACGTCGTTTGCATTATGGTTTTTATTAATGACTTTCCAAGTAATGTGATCTAAGTGAGACTGGAAATGGTGTATTGGCACACCTCTCATCTTCTTCATAATTTTTATCTTTGCATCCAACCAAGATCGTTCGATTCCTTGAGTGTGTGCTCCTGTATGGGGATCGACATAGTTCTGTTGGTGGTTTACAGTTTCATGTACATACACAAGTTGACGCAATCTGCTATAGGCCCGCCATTCATCAGAGTGAATATGCGAATCGGCTCTGACTTCTCTCTGGATAAGCGGTATGAGTGTGTCTGAATCTCGCCTAAGTACCTACATAAAAATATCTGGTATCTGATTTCGTTCGCAGGCCGAACACCCCCTTTGTGAAAAAAATATCTAAAGTTATTCTTTTGTGAGTGAACTTTATTGGATAATTTTATTACGGTGTAGGTACTAGGTAGACCGCATAATAAACTCGAGATAATATTAGGTAGACCGCAAAGGGCAGGTAGACCGCATACTAAACCGGCACCGTATAGTGTAAAGTGATATATGTATGTTTTTTTTCCAAAATTATTCAGTTTTTTCTCAGCTTCTAATGAGGTTCTCTTAGAATGCATAATTTAAATATCATCTAAAAAAGATCTAACTGAAAACTCTTCGTTTCTTTTAAATGTCGGCATAACAAATTTCAAAAAACCTTAAATTGCGTTTTTCTCAAAACTTCATATTTTGACTTATGCCCCTTTTCACCAACACCCGCCATTTATTTACAAAATCTTTTACTACTATTAGTTATAATGCATTAGTTATTTAATTAACGTTACATGGTTTTCTTATAAAAATTAAAAAAATTTTCTGCAACATAAGTTTAACAATTTAACAATGCCATTGGTCTCTTCATAAATTAATTACATCTTAATAATAACCCACTGAAGATGAAGGTTTATGCCTTCGAAACATGTATGGGCATATAATATAAATTTATTTTATTAAATTAGTGGAGCAGACTTTGTGTTTTATTCCATAAATCATTTCTATGTGTTGACTTTATACAGGGTTAAAAATGTAAAAATTAGAAATTAAGTCAATCTTTTTATAATAATGAAACACTATAGCGATGTTACTGTAATATTTTGTATGGGATTTAAGGATTTTTAGTTTATTTAGGCAAAGTGTTCTTTAACGTAGGTAACCTACATACGGGAAAGTTGTCGAATATCGACCGCAGTCTAATATCGACCAAGCACATTTTGATAACCCTGTACGAATTTCGCCATCGCAAGAGAACGTATCAACCCAATGTAATGTCTAGTGTTTAGTGTTTCAGTAGCGAACTTCACTGAAAGAAACAAACTGCTGTTTATTGTTGTTTTTGGCGTGAAACGGAGAGTTTACTTCAATTCGTGCATATTTTATAAGTTTGAAAGTGTCTAGTCTAAGGTAATTCTGAGTTTTTATGGCATTTAGATTTATTATTTTTATCACAATTCACAAAGGACATATTTGTAGTTAAGTTTAGGATAACATTGTTGTCAAATTTTACTCTAGTTTTTGTTACTTCAAGCGTTCTTTTTCTGTATTGTTGTTGGCTAATATCGACCCTGTGATCGATATTAACCCCCACGGTGGTCGAAATTATACTCAATGTTATTTGTTCTAGATGCCTCGTGAAAGGTATCAGTCATATTATTAGTATGTCCAAAATATTTTATGGACTGACGGCAAAATCTTTCCGCCAGCTTGTTTATCAGTTCGCAGAAGAAAATTACATATCCCACAATTTTAACAAGAAGAACATGATATGTGGTAAGGATTGGCTCTACCTGTTTATGCATCGTTACCCGGTCTTAAGTTTTCGCAAACCAGAAGCTGCCAGTCTAAGCAGAATTTTGGCTTTTAACAGGGAAGAAGTAAATATATTTTTGATAACCTTCAGAAAATATACGACAAACATAAATTTGAAGCTCATAGGATATTTATTGTCGATGAGACAGGCATTAGCAATGTGCACGTTCCTAGCCGAATTGCAGCTTCCAAGGGCCAGAAACAAGTAAGTTATATTACGAGCGGTTAATGAGGACAACTAATCACTGTTGTTACCACAATCAGCGCGGCGGGTCATTATGTTCCACCAATGTTTATATTCAAAAGGGAGCGGAAGAAAGAAGGGCTTCAAAGAAATGGACCTACTGCCGGGGTGGATAACTGAAGAGCTTTTTACATAATGGATAACACATTTTGCCTCTTACACAAAATCTAATAAAGTTGATCCTGTTTTACTATTTCTTGACAACCATTCAACCCACTCTAGTTTAGCGACATATAACTTTTATAGAGAAAATGATATTAAAGTCATCTCAATCCCTCCTCACACAACACACCGCCTTCAACCCCTGGATGTTGATTTCTTTGGACCGTTAAAGATACGATAAGCCTATAATCAGGAATGTGACAAATATATAAAATCCAAGCAGCTTGAAAGAATCTTACAAACTGACACTGCTGAATTGTTCAAAAATGCCTTCAATAGGGTAGCCATCATCGAAGAAGATTTACGAGCCTTTGAGCTAACCGGAATTTTGTCATTAACCGCATCGTATTTAGTGAAGACGAATTGTCATCCTTGTCGGACGGCGAGGATCACATTACCGTAGAAAACTCTGGGCCTAGAAATGCCGAGGAAATAAATGCAGTAACTGCAATTCAACGTATCGAAAAAACTCTCTCACCTTTACCTGGTCCATCCACGTCTAAGTATCAATCTCCAACTAAAATGGCTCTATACAGGGTGTCCGGAAAATACGTGTACAACGTTTGACAATAGACTCCTGACGTCAAAATAGGTCGATCTAAGCCGACTTAGTTATATCCAAAATTGTCTCGTTTAGCCGGTAAAGAGCGTCAAAAATTTGTAAAAGTATTGGTTTTTCCTAAATTACGTGAAAACCTGCTAATCGATTTTAATGATTTTTAGTATGTAGACTAATAACGAGTGATTATTAATTATTTTGCTCAAGGGCGGCTGTGACCCAGTATACATAGTGTAGCAGTAGCGCGTAGATTAAATCATAGGGCGAATTTGCAAGAAAGCAGCGTTGTCACGTTGAAAACCTAAAATAATGTTTTTTGACGGTATGTAATATAAAATCCTGAGCTATCTTACTTTGAAAGCCTACTTTAAATGGCCGCCTCCTACTTCTAGACACCTTCTGATGTTTCTTCTTACCCTCAGAGACACATTAACCAATACGTTTGGAGAATTATTAATTTCGGCAATTTTTTTCTGAAATCCTTCGTTTAAGATCATTTATATCCTCAATTGGTGTTCGATAAATGGAGTTTTTTATAAAAGGCCACAAGAGGAAATCGCAGGGTGTTAAATCGCAGGAACGAGGTGGCCATATTTGTTGCGTATTTCGGCTTATAACTCTGTTTTCAAAAAATTCACTTAAAAAATTTAAATTTTCTCTGGTTACATGAGGTGTAGCGCCATCTTGTAATTCATCATCGTGAAGCTCATTAATAAATGTTGTCAGAATTTCGATCCGATATCTCACAGCTGTAATTGTGCCATCAAAGTAAATTGGGCCTACTATTCTTCTAGAACTAATTGCTGCCCACACACCAACTTTTTGAGGATGAAGAGGTCTTTCTACAAAAACATGCGGATTTTGCGTATTCCACATTCGCATATTTTGTGAATTAACATAGCCTGATAAATAAAAATAAGCCTCATCGGTAAAAAATGTTTTTTCAAAAGCACCACTATTTTCTTCTTGAAAATTGTTTAAAACCCATTCACAAAAATTAAGTCTTTGGGGAACGTCATTGGGAAGGAGTTCATGAATAGCCGTAACACGATAAGGGTATAGATGCAGATCCTTTTTCAAAAGTGTTTGACATGTACTGTAGCATAAATCCGTTTGCTGAATTTGTTGAGATCAATGCCTAATAGAAGTTGAAGGATTATTTTCCATAATTTGTCGCGCTTCTTCAATAACCTCATTCGATCGTTTCGTTGGTCTTCCAGCCCCTTTTTTATGTTGAACAGAACCAGTCTGACGAAATTTATCAATTAGGTATTGTGACCCAGTACGAAAATTATGAAAGGTCACCGCAACATCAGGAAACTCGGTTCGAAATTCATCAAAGCAGTCATGCATAGAGTAATTCCACACACCGCCTATTTTGTTTCCATTTCTAAAAAAACTTTCAACAATAAAAATTTTTTGTGCTTCACTAAACATTTTTACTGTAGAACTTTCAATCCGGCAACAAAGCTTCACCAAAACTTGATACGCTGAAAAATAAAAAAAAAATAAAAAATTAAATCATATCCTGCAAATAGCACTTTATAATAGTCAAAAGACGACTCCCCGGAGAAATATTAGTTAAAGCAATAGTAACCTACCTTCAAATAACTGCAAAAATTACAAAATTTCTCCAATTTTTAAACTTTACAAATACACAAATTCAAATAAGACGTAAATGTCATAAAACAATCATGTCATCTTATCTACGCAGTACGGCCATGATGCTTTTAAAATGCATGGCCTCCCTTGAGCAAAATAATTAAAAATCACTCGTTACTATAAAATAACGTTTTCTAGTAGTATAGTCACCGGCTGTAAATAAGTAAAAGCATTATAAAAGTGATATAATACATCAACATTTTTCTGATTTTTTATATCAACGGCGTTATGACAAAATCCAGATATATTTGTCGAGTGACTGGATGTATTTGGAAGCGATTTTACCTCTTTAATATTTTTCGTTAGATGAGCTGTTTTGCCAGAAAAAAAATATTTACAATTACCTGAATATATCAATTATAAACGTTAGTAATAAAATTAAAATCAAATTACCTGTACCAATAAATTTTTTAGTGACCTTGTTGCTAAGGCATTTAATAATTTGACAATTATTGACAAATTGTCACCAGTCTATGAAATTGACTAAAGTATACGATCGACATTCTTGAATTACAAGCTCATTTTACCATTAAATATGGAAAATTATACGAACTCTGAGAAGGTTGACATGCTCCTGGTATACGGGGTTTCTCAAGGAAATTCTGGAAAAAGTTGAAGAAGAACCAAGTACCAGTACCCGTCGCTTAGAACGTGAGTTATACGTTCCTAAAACTATTGATTGTCAATAAGGCTTTAAACGAACAGTTGTTACATCCATATCACGTGCAAAAAGTTCAGGAACTTTTACCGACGACTGATCTCCCATGCGGCTTACATTTTGTCAATTTATTAGAAACAAAAGAATTCGTGATCCAAATTTTTGTAGAAAAATATTGTTTACTGACGAGGCGTGCTTTACAAGATCTGGAGTAACCAATCTGCACAAAGAACATATTTATTCCGATGAAAATCAACATGCCATTAAAGTTGCACATCATCAGCATCAATTTAAATTAAATATTTGGGCAGGTATTATTGATCGCTACCTTATTGGTCCTATTGTTATTCCAGACAGGTTAGATGGAAATATTTATTTAAATTTTTTGCAAGACACATTACCAATTCTTCTAGAAAATTTGCCCCTTTTACTTCGGAGGGAAATGTGCTATATGCATGATGGTGCCACGCCCCATTTAAATAAAGAGTGTACAAGCATGCAGTAGTGTCGGGTGTACCAATTCCGGTCATTATTTTAAATATAAGTAGTATCTTGTGCTAAATAATCAGTTCTGTTATGAATAGCCGGTGGTGTGTCCGATGGTCTATTCCTAGTGCAATTTTGGGCTTCTCTTATCACTCCTGTTAATTGATTTTAACGAATTTTTAATTTATAACCTAGAATTCGATTGATCTAGCCCTACCTGTTCGATAAATTTATTGGTCCCATATTGCGTTAAGTATCATGGCAGGAGGCAAAACTACTAGAAGCACTACACCTAGTGCACATGATGCCTTGGATGATGCAACAGAAAGGCTGATTACAAAGGTAAAGTCTGTGCGTTTTAAGAAGTCCGATATCGGATTAAATCACCAAGGGATGTTATCGCTTTTAAAACAGTAAGTCGGTTAAGTTACAATATCTTCGCACCTTCATTACACCGAACATCCCACTGGTTTACTGTATTCTATTACTGAGCGAAATAGAATACAGTAAACCAGTGGGATGTTCGGTGTGATCAAGTATAGCGAAGGTGCGAAGATATTGTAACTTAACCGACTTACTGTTTTAAAAGCGATAACATCCCTTGGTGATTTAATCCGATATCGGACTTCTTAAAACGCACAGACTTTATGTTCGAATTTCTCCAATCAAATGGAAACCAAGTTCAATTTACGATTTGATAAGATTGATGATAAACTCTCAGATGTCCAAGCTACTCTGAATTCTCTTAAAAAATACGTTTCCTCGAATTCCGAGGCAATCACCAGCTTAAAAGACAGGGATGACCATTTGGAACAACTAATTAAAAGAAACTCTCTTCGGATTCATGGACTTCCCGATGATGCAAGCGAGAACCTAGTGGATGTTGTTGTTGGATTTTTTAATCAAAAATTGAGAATTCCAGTTACTCAGCAGGATATTGATTCTGCGTTTTGCATTGGTAGAGGAGATAGGAATCAGTCGCGTGCAATTTTGGTTTCTTTTCTTCGAAATATTAAAAGAAACGAGGTATTCAGCGCTAAAAAATTGCTCAAGAATACCAATTACTCCATGTTCGAGGATTTGACACAGCGACGCTATGATCTCTTGCTTACTGCTAAAAACATATTTGGCAAGAACAAAGTGTGGTCATCGGGGGGTAAAATATATGTTTGGAATGATAAGGAAGGGAAAAAGTTTATACTTAACTCAAGCGCGGACTAGCGACTCCTGCTTGCGATGACATGTTTCCGCTAACCTTTAAATTATTTTTAGGCCTATATTTATGTTTTAATTTAATTAATATACCTACGATTTTATTGATCTGGTAGGAATATAATTTAATATTTTCTTAAATTCCTTTCCTATTGTTATCACGTCTATATTGTTAAACTCCGAGCAGCATTTATTTTGCTGATATGGATAGTTTTTTAGGTATGATGATAATGCGTTGTACGCCGGTTAAGTTACCTTCGGGTTAACTAGTGGGTTTTATGTATTTAATTATGGGGTCACTATCAAGGGCGTCCATAGAGCATTCTTTAGGGGGGGGGGGGCAAAAGCCAGTGGGGTCTTTCTTGCTTTCTTAAAAAATGCGCCGCAGACGAAAAATTTTTAGGTGCCACGCCCTTTTTGGGAGTAGTAATACTTAGAAATTCTACGTTTCAATAGCTCAATAAAAAAGTAGAAATTAAGAAATGTTTAAATATAAACGGAAACGGCAATATAGTGTTATTAAATATATTTTTAGGCTTTCAAAACATAGAAATTAAGGAAAGTAGGTATTTAATTCCGAGACAGGGAAGGGCAATGAGAGGAGGGGGTACTAAAAAATTATTTATTTTAAAACAAATTTATTTTTTTGAATCGTTTTCATCGGAAAATAAAAATGTTAAATTCCGAGAAGTCTTGCCAAACTGGTTAATTACTTCTTTTATTAAATTATCTTTATTTTTTTTTACATATTTCCGATGAACGCTCATTAGACAGAGACCATCCAAACGGTTGCCGCTGATGGTGGATCTGATCCATGTCTTGACTCTGCGAAGAGTGCTGAAGGATCTTTCGACTGTACAAGTTGTGGGGGGTAAACATAATGCTATTTCGATTACCTTACCAACGGCTGGATAAAAGTGACACTCTTCCAGTAATTGAATCATAGCAGTATCTTCTGTTACGTTGGTTTCGTTCGTATTTGTCCAACAATACTGCCACGCCAGAGCCTGTTCTTTAAAGTTATCTATTTGGTAATAATTGTAAATTTCTTCTACTAGTTTACCAAATTCATCCGTTTTTAATTTTTTTAAATTAAACGGATGTAATTGGTAGAGCATATAAGCTTTGGTATTTTCCTCGGAAAATCTAGTATGTAAAGAGGCTATTAAAGAATCCAAGTAGGGAATAAACATTGATCTTCTGTAGTATTCTTCTATTGAGCCTTCATAATTGGCTCTATGAAGCTGTCGCCCTGCAATCCTTGGAATTTTAAACTCTATGTCAAAGGTTTCACCGATCGTTTTCGCACTTTTGTAGATAGAATGAAACGTTTCAGTAACTTTTTCATCACTTCTATGATCTTGGAACATCTGTATTAATTTATTAATATGTTTTTTAACTGCTAGCATATCAATTGATTTGCCTTGAAGAATATTTACCACTGGTTCCAATAAACTTGAATATTTTGCTATTATCTTAAGGCAAATTAGAAACGAAACATCAGAAGTAGCCATATTGAGTTGTTGCGCTTTTGTTCTGGAAGCTTTATTAAAACTGATAGCGGCCGCTATTGTCTCAAGACTTTTCTTAATTGCAACAAAATGTTCTGAAAAAAGTCTTATACTCTTGTACTTTTCAGACCATCGCGTTTCTGAGAGCAACGGAAGATTAGGGGCATGCTGTCTTCTTAAGGTGCTTTCCCGGAAAAACCGTATAACTTCTTTTATGGTTCCAACGCAATTTTGAATTTCCCTAACAGAGTTTAAATCATTAACTACAAGATTTAACCTATGAGATGCGCAGTGAAAAAATAAAGCTTTTGGATACCTGTCTCTTATTAATTTTTGTACTCCTCCTTCGTGACCGGCCATCGTTGAGCAGCCGTCAAAACCAAGACCTACCAATTTCGTCATATCTAATTTTGACTTTTCGCAAAAGGAGAGTATTTCAGAAGCTATAAATTTGGCATTCATTTCCTTTAATGGTGAAAATCCTATAAATTCTTCATGAACCTTTGGCAATTGTTCAGATTTTTCAACAAATCTCACAGCAACTGAAAGTTGCTCGATTCCTGCAATATCTGATGTTTCATCGGCAAGCAAAGAAAAAGCAATAACATTTTTACTGTTTATTTTATTTACGATTTCTTCACGGATTAAAGATCCAGTTAAATTAATTAACTCGTTTTGAATTCTAACAGACGTGTACTTTGCTTTCCCAGCGCAATAATCGAAATGTTCTTTAAGAACTGCATCACCCGACTCGATTCTAAAATCCAAAAGATCACTAAAATTTCCCTCATTTGACTCTTTACCACGAAGTCCTAAATCATGAGTTCCACAAAACAATATAGTGGACAAAATAGGATATAATTTAGCTCGATTTTTAAGAACTAACTCATGTGCTACTTGGTTAAGTTGCAAGTCTATGCCTTTCTTTTTATTTTCCATGACGTCAACAAAAAGTTTGGATTTCATTGTACTTTGTCGGTGCCAATCAGAATTTTCATGATTCCTAGCTGCTTTATGAAAATGTTTATATCTAACAAAGGCTGTGTTAATGAAAGAGCCTTGAAGTCCTCTTTTTATTGTTGATTTAAAAAGTACGCATCGAACGCACAACGCGCTTTTCATTTTTATGGAGTAAGTCATCCACGAATACTGGTTAAACCATTCGAAACGAAAATGTCTATTAGCAGTATTAGCGCTTGATATTTCACCTGCATTTTTGAAATCAAAATTTTCGAAAAGACGCGAAGGATTGGTAAGCAACTGAAGTTTCTTGGCGTCACTTAAACTATGTATATTATTTTTCGTTGGTATAAAATCAGCGATGTCTACTTCAGAACAAATGGAAGGAAAAGAACCACCTTCATTGCCGTCGGTAGTATCTCCCAACGCAACGGAAACGTGTGTTTGAGCAGTTATGTGCGGAGTGCTTTGAATTTTTTTTGATGAAGATTCTGTTTCTGCGGATGATATTGTTTCGGCAGGGGCAGGGCGTTTCAGAAATCGTCTAATATCCATAATAAAAGCCTAGAAGAAGAACATAACAATTAATTTTTTATCATTTAAAATATGGAAAAGAAGGCCCTTTAACAATTTTATGATTTCTGTGCCACTGCAACCCGGTATAGGTACGTACAGAAAAGGCCAGCCCTACTCATTCATTTTATTTTAATTTAAGGTGATTTTGAAAAACTGTTTTAAATACTTTTCTGCCAAAAATATCAATAGGTAGGTTAGGTACTTTTTTAATATTGATTTTTTCAAAAAATGTATTCTTGATCAAAATTGGTGCCTAATCTTGGAGAAAAACAAATTTTGCAAATTATTAATGTCCAATTTTAATTAAATTCATAATACAGAGCAACGCGCTGCAAAAGTTTGCAATTGAATAACTAATTACTAATAAACATTTTAACATTTAGTTTTTATTAAAAAACATACGATTACGGTACCTACCTATAAAAAAATGTTTATTACCTAACTTAGTTATTAACTTATTCTAACGGTAACAATAAATAATGGACAATGGCAATATAACTATTAATTTAGCATAACACATTAAAATGTATTAAAATAAAACACTACTTACTGCGTACTGCGCAGCCTGACACTCTGCCACCACCTGATCCTGGCACTAATCCTAATATGAATTGAACCCTCTATTTATCCTCTGTCCTCTAGTCTTGTAACTCTTTTCACTGAGCTAATTGTAGTTCCGCAGTTGCTACTTACCAATAAATAGGTATTGCTCTAGCAGTCAGCAGTAGAACTAAATTTAACAGATCTGATCGTCAGCCGCCAGATTATTAACGACACGACGCGCGACGGCACGCGATAGACGACAGTGTTGCCACTGTTGCCAACTAACGCGAGACTCAACATAAATGTTCCCTTTTCGTGGGAATTGGAAATCTTTCATTTCAAAATTTAAAAGAGATAACAGGGAAATAACAGATCGGACTTTTCTAGTTTTGTGAGTTATGCATATTATTATGTAGTTGATATCTTGTCATAATATATGTCATAATATATTATTGAAAAAAATTACAACAATAGTGCTGGCGGCTAGGGGGGGGCAAGTGCCCGTTTTGCCCCCCCCCCCCCCTATGGACGCCCTTGGTCACTATCGCTAGTTTAGGTTTCTGTCAAGAAATTATTTTTGTTTAATTTATTTGCTTAATATTATATACGTTCTGACTGATGATCCTAATCGCAACTATTTAAGAATAACAATGTTATATAGGTATTGTTATTACTCCAATATTTTATCTTTTTTCTTCTATACAGGTAGCGATAAGAATATATTATTTTATTTTAACTAGCAAGACCGGGACAAACATTGATACGTGTATGCAAAATGCATTCCTTGAATTTGCCCATTTAGTGTTCGATCCCTTTTTACAGGTTTTGATATTTTTTCGGGGTTCCTGGCTGAGGGCTCCCTCGATATTCTGGGTCTTTCTGAAACGTGGCTCAATGAGAATATACTTAGTTCTGGTTTACTTATAGATGGTTACAATTTAATTAGAAAGAACAGCACTGGAAGGGGTGGTGGTGTGGCATTCTATATAAAACATAATTTTAAGTTTACTATCTTGGATCTTGGAAATGTGAACGATGGGTTGGAACAGTTGTGGATTAATTTAAAAATCGGTGGTAAGAAGCTGTGCTTTGGCTCATTATATAGACCTCCTTCAAAAAATCTTCATCAATGCTTAAATAACTTGGAAAATACTTTGATTTCTCTCTTACCTGAATACGATTATGTGGTTTTTGGGGGAGATTTTAACGTCGACTTTCTGCAAGGCCATAATAATCCGGGATGTGCCTTATTTAACAATCTACTAGAAAAGTATGGATTAACACAATGGATTACTAATGCTACTCGGGTAACTAATACGTCACAGACCTTAATTGATTTTATAATCTCTTCTTCTCCTGATATTATTGATAAACCTAAAGTACTTACGTACAAATTATTTGTTAAAATCACCAATATATGTGGTTAACTTTTAACTTAATAAAGTGTTATTAGTACACCTTCAATTGGTAAATTTTAACTGAACTATTTATTTATTTATTTATTTATTTGTACCATTTAACCACTCAAAGATTGCAAATTTAACATCGTGTTTATAAAAATTCCTTAACCAATTCTGGTGTGGACCGTTTTGAACTATTTTTCGTGTTAAAACGGAGTTAAAATTTTTGTGTGTGTACGATTCATTTTATTAGGTACCTGAAATGTAATTGAGTTTATAAGAAACGACCAATAAATTTTTTATGGAGAACAATAGTTTATAGTAAATCTAAAAAAAATAAAGGGCTCCTATTATTTTTTCATATCCTACATAATTTTTGGATTATACACAAAATGATGTTGTTTATACAATTTTTACAAGAAATTTAAAGCACTACAAAAAAGCCCCTCTATTGTCATTCAACTAACCTGCTTGGTGAGGGTACCACAAAAAGTTGCAGGTGCCCAACATGGTTCGACAAATACGACGTTGTGACATCGCAAGGGTACGTTCAAGGTAATCTAATCTTCTGACGTCACAGGGGGAGTCGGGCTTAAATACCTGGTATTGGCCTCTTTGTTAGAATACAAGACCAGCCTGACGCCACAAAGGGAGTCGGGCTTGATTGTTAAAAATAGCAATGAAAACGTATGTACTCAAGGTCCATCTTCAGAGACCAGGATTTTTTAAATTTAGATTCATTAAAGATTAACTTAAAGAAAAAAAATAGTTTTAATTTTTTTAAGTTATTTCCACGCGTTTTATGCAAAAATGTTAAAAGAGCAAATAGTTTCGGCTTCTTATACACTCTACGCTAGGATTTTTTAAATTAAGATTCGATGAAAATTTAGATTGTTGTCTTTTTTCCGATTTTTATTAATTTTCTTCGGGCATTTCCCGACATTTCACGACAAAATGCTATACTACAAAAACATTTATTTTGTTCCGAAAAATCGGTTTTCAGCTATTTTTTTTTTATTTCATACAATAAAGCGCTTTGGTCCTTACGGGGCGGGCCGACTTAATACACCTGGAGAGGTCTGGTCCACAAGCAATTTAAAACACCCAGGAGGCTCCGAATCTTTCGGAACCCCAAACCCCGTCCAAACGTTTTGGACCCTCCCAGGTGTTTTAAGTCATTTGCGCGTATTTTTTCACTAAACTATTTTCACTCCTTAGAACCGAAATCTCCACCCCCAATTTGCGATTTTTCAACTTCACATTAAAAAAAAAATTCCAGTTGTTTGCGAAAATATTAGACACGTGTTTCGGCGTGCAACCGTCTCGACGGCATTAAGCCCCAAAGTCAGGCTAACTTTCAATAATCCATAATTTCAAAAATACATTTTTTTTAATTTTGATCATGTTCTTAATTAAATTATTTCGCTATTTCTTATGTTTTTTTCAAAAACTACCCCAAAAGTCAACTTTTCTAAAAAAGTATAAAAGAACTGTAGTCATTTTAATATATGTATTGTAAATGTCTACATTTTTTTAATTATTTTCTAATCGAATTCCTATGTAAAAAGTTGGGTTCTAAAATTTCTTCCCTTATACCTTTTCCGATAAGGTGTATAGTTTCCCGATAAATTACTAAAATTTACCAAGGGTAGTACTAAAAGTACATAGTAGGTATACCGAAAAACTTAAGTTTTTATCCTTGACGAAATGAAATTTAAAAAATGTGAATTTATAGATTAAACTAAACGAAACACTTTAAGTTAAATTTTTTGTGCCCTCAAGTTATAGGAAATGCCTTTAAAAAAATATTCGAAAATATGAAGGAGGTGCTACAAACAAATTCTCATTTTTAACTAAATGCAATTTAAGGTATTGGAACCCATAGTTTAAACTAAACGAAACATTTTAAGTTTAATACCTTTTTGTTCTAAAGCTATGTTAGCGCCATCTAAACGGCGGCCTTTCTCCACCTCTGTCACACACTCAAGCGGCTGATCGACGTATCAGGATGGTTGCTTTAAGGGGGCATTCCGATACGGGAGACCGCGACAAGCGACCGAGACCGAGAGACCGCGACGTGCGACCGCGACGTACCGCTTTAATGGATTTGTATGTGGTGCTTTCCGATGCAAGCGACAGCGACGCGAGACGGTAGGCGTGGCCATCGTGCTACCAACGGTCGCGCGACCACACTGCTCTGGAAGCAGTGATACGCTGCGACCTGCATAGTTTATTTCAATTATTTTATACCTATGGCGACGTTTTCTACTCAGGAAGATGAATTGTTCATCGATTTAGTGTCTAATCACCCACCATTATATGACAGCACTCTCCAGGCTTATAAGGATAGTATTTTATTTAATTTTTTGTCTTTTTTTCTTGCGGTAAAGCCAACACAATTATATCTTCGTCCTCGTCTTCCAATAAACGTTTTAGTGAATGTTTTCTTACTTTAAGATTGTTAGACATGGTTTTCTGAAACGTACACAATTACTAAATTAAACAAAATGGACCTAGCCAAAGTCGCCACGTCGCGCGTCGCGTCGTCTGTATTTGTATGCTACTGGTCGCCGCAGCAACATGCGACCTTTGGTCGCTTGTCGCTCGGTCCCGGTCGCTTGTCGCGGTCTCCCGTATCGGAATGCTCTCTTCAGGCTCAAGTCGATCGGCGTGCGGGGAGTGATTTTCAGTCGAATTAGAACCGAGCAGGGATGCAGTCGATTTTGTTGTTTAACAAATACTCTTGTAGAGTGCTCCGACCTGTTTTGTGGTTATATTTGTAATAATTTTTCGATTCACTCGCAATATAAAGTGAGTTATTTTGCCGGTCCATTAATAAAGGATGTTTATTGTTAACATTGTTTTTATTAACGAACTTTTGTTGCTTAGTTAGGACGGGTAGTTTTTTCTGGACGCAACATAAATTGTGACAATCCGATTTTGTCACAAATGAACAATTAGAATCTAATGCCTTATATCACATGTCTGACTTGTATTGTGTCTTTAAAAGAAAATTGAATTTTGCCTTCTTAAAGCGATGTTTGGTCCCCGGTATAAAGGTAATACGTACCCAAGGTCAACGGCCTCTGTTTTTGTTGTCTTTGACGAAGCGGGCTACATTATCCTCATATTTTAAATCACATATCTCCCTAGAATACACTATCGGAGACTTATTCTAGTGGTTCATTATGTAATTCAATTAATATATTCGTTTGTTTACAATTGTTATGATCACATGTCAAATTGACTAATGAATTTTCTAGGTTAATATTCTTCTTCTGAAATATGTTTGGGCACTAATATTTAGCCACCCAAACTTCAATGGCCGTTTGCTCCGAGAATGGCAGGGATATTCTGGGACTTGGGTTTTCTTTAAATACTTTTTAATGAATTGTAGGATTTTCGAATTGACTTCTTATGTAAAACTGAATTTGGGTGCATCCGTTTCGTTTCTCTTGGCTTGGAGTATCTGCAATTGAATGGGCATGGCTCTGGGGGCTTCATTCTGTGTCGCCGCCAGTGTGTGAACGGGCCTCTCTCTTTTCGGAGCGAACGGTGGTTCTGGCCGGAAATGGGTCGCTCTTTCGCTTTATCTCTCTCCACCCCTCTTTGGCGTTTCTCTTCTCTCTCATATCCTGTTAACGGCACGTTTTTTAACTTTTAACCTGCAATTCTTCAGTGACTTCACTTAACTTCCAGCGTTCAACGGGGCAGCAGGCGTTTCTAGACCCAGGGCTATTCAAGCCATCTGTTCTGTAGGATTTTGGGATCTTGAAGCGATACTTTCTGTGCCCCATTGGTTTTCATTAGTTTGATTTGGTTTCCGGGGCCACAGAAAGCCACATCGTGGGATTTTTTGTCACCAGTTGTTCGATGAAGGTAGGTTTTTTTTCATATACCATGCCGTTTCTTTGTCAATTTTTCAATTTTTCTCCTAAAAACACCATCTGGGGCTCTCTTTTAGTTAAGTCGGGTCACTAAAACCGGGAAGGACTGACCAAAGGAGCACTCACCACCGTTGGAACCCCCTATTTCAATTTTAAAGACCCTACAGCTCCATTAGGTAAGCGTAATTCATTTTTCTTTCATATTTGTCCCTGTATATTGCTTCAAAATCGCTATAATTTAACACCACATGCTTTGTCAGATAAATGTGCCTTTTGTACTTATGACCGAGTAGAATTGGTCTCGTTGGCTAAGTAATTAAAATTCTTTATTGTTTTACGAATAAGTGGACCCTATTTTACCTATGCTATAGGATTTTTTGTTACCGGTTTACTGTCAATTTGGTTTAAATGCAATTAATCTTGACCTTGAAATTTAATTAACTTTATTTAAACTAGAATTTTTTCTTTATAACGGGGTCCAACTTACTGCTTTATTTTGGAACGTTTTCTTTGTTTTATATAGCACAAGTTTGCTTGAAAGCCAGTATTGCATGGTATCTTAATTCTTGCCATACAGGGTGTGCCCTAAATATAAATATTTTAAGTGCTTGAAAATCAAACCAAATATATATTGATTGTCACAATTTAAATCATTTTAACATCTACAAAATTAAAATAAATTATTTGATCAAATTTGAGATGATTTAGTTGCAGATATTTTAATTTTAATCATTTTTTTTTATCTAGTTATAATGGAGCCTTATTTGATTATAATTACTGTAAATCCACCAATTTGTCAAGATGGTTCTTGAATGAACATTTTTAGTTTGTAATATTTATTTTAAATAGTAACACTAGAGTCTGAGCTCTCTTTTTAATAGCGGCATATCCTGATTATGTAATTATTTTTTTTATAATGTCCTGGCTTAAATAAATTACTGATTGGTTTGCTGTTTGATAACAAATATATTGACATCACTTGTGCTAAATTTTATATAGTTGTATATTTCCCTTATGTGTGTACATAATTGATTTTTTTTTTATTTTATGATGTAACCTTAGTACATAGGCGTACGTGCTGGCTTGACAAATTGATTTTATTTTAACTTTTTGGCTCTTCAAGCTTAATTAAAATATTTAATCACTATAATATTAAGTCCCTGAATATAATTTTATAAATTAATTTTTACCTCAAGCCAAAACTTGATTTGTGACTTTAATTATTTTTATTGACATTTTTCAAATTTAATTTAATTCAAATTTAATTCTTGCTTATAATTTAACATTTTTATAGTTGATTTAATTTTTTTATAGTTCCTTTTTCCTTTTGTTTATTTTCACTTAGTTGGTTTTGCCATTTTAATTTTATTACTTTACTATAAATTTATTGTACAAAGGGAAAAGGAACTAGGTAATTTTTTTATTAATAAGCCATCAGCTCATGCTTTTCTTTTTTTTAACAGGGTCTTTCTCTTCTTTCTTCTTTCTTGTCTTCTTCTCCTAATCATCCCCTCTTCTTTTTTGACGCCTTCTGTGTGTCATCTGATCTTACTTCCTCACTGGAAGAAGTCCACCGTTTTCACCCTATTCCTGCAGCAGCACGGATAACAGTGTAGTCAGGTTTATTAGGTTTAATACTAACCCCCATATATCCATATATAAACTAGTAGAATATTGGGGTGTGCAGCAATATGAAAGGATACTCTTTAAAGTTTTATTCCAAGCTTTCGGAATTATTTATTATCAATTCCATCTTCAGGGAGACTACAAAATGAGGAAAAAAGTAACAGTGAGGCTGCTATACAATTATATAGTGTTAACTACTTACACTTTGTTGAGGGTGATCATGTGGATCTTAGAAATTCGTAATTGGAGCATCAAAGTAGCAGTAAAACTCGTTAAAGACAAAAAACCAAAGGTTCATATAAGTTAGGTAGGTTTTAAAATTGTATAAGGACGAAACACGAACATGAAACTGGAAAATTTAGTTACGTTCACATAATTAATAAGAATTTTTTTTTTATTTAATTGATTAAGTTAGCTTAGCCAACTTTAAAAGGTATGTCAGTCATTTGGCGCGAATGAACAGACAAAACGTGCAACCACCGTGATAAAGACAGGTTATGAATCTCCGTCAGATTTCATTTTTGAAAAAATTGACAGTTGATGTCTGTCATTTCATGTGACTTCTTTTTCTTCTAACTAGTCAGCAAAGACTACCCTCTCAAATATATCCATATATATATATTTTTTTATTTCATTTAATAAAAGCCAGCATTTAATTTTAATTATTTTTGTTGTTTTATTTATGCAGCTCCCCCTGTGGTTTGCTTTATCTATTTCTTTTTTTTTTACCTAAGGTGAGAAGTCCAGCTGAGAGTGAGGCCCCAGCACCATCTTGGAGGTTTCCGTTTTGACCTGGCTGCAAAACGGTGGCGCCCTATTTAAAACCCCCCCTTACTCTCTGGCAATAGAGCTAGGGCTTTTGCACGCGGTCCCTCAGCCTCTCACCTCAGCTTGGCTTCGTTTTGACTTCACTTAAATTTCATTTAATTTAAATAAATTTTTTAATAAAAAAAAAAAATTAATTGATTTTTAATAACAGCGAAAGACGCGTTGCAAAATAGTGGCGACCGTGACAGGACGATTGGCAAAAAGGTGTACGTTTGTACGCGAGTTGACTGTTAAGTTTTTATACACTTCTGCCGCAAGTAAGAAGTGTTGATCAATCTTAGCTGATATTTGTTGTGAAACGAACTTGGGATTTTGCAACATAGACTTTTGCAATAATAAAATCACAATCGGGCTGCAGTGGCGTAAAAACCGCCCCCGCAGGCCCCGCATTGCGGGGTGGGGGCGCAGCAAAGCCAGGGGCGCCGTCAGGTCCCGTGATGAAAATAGTAAATCTGCTTAGTTTGTAAGATAGTTGTATTTATGTAATGAAATTATCATACTTATGCATAAATAAATGTATGTTTAATACATTCCAACTTTCAACTAATTCTAATTCCCCTTTCATACATATTTTAAGACTTTGTTTTCTTATCTCAGTGAGTACACAACTTTTATGTCTGTTTTAATTATCACATTGTTTTTTACATTATTTTAAAATTTCATTATTTTTACAACAAAAAAATTGTTCTTTGTTCTCTACAATACTTTATCTCCTTCTATATTAAACAACTCTTACAAATGACAATATTTTTTACTATAGTGTAAGTGTGAAGGATTCAGACAGGTTCAAAATAGCAGGTCGCTTTCAAATTTTGTGGGGGGGCGCACATGCCCTTAGTTACGCCACTGTCGGGCTGCCATTTGTATTTCGGCAAGCGATTATTGTTTTGAACGTTTTATTGTGCAATAGTTAAAAAATGGAATCCAAAAAGAAAAGTAGGAAAGTCTTGCGCGCTGCGTTTTCAAGAAAGGCAAATGATCTTGAAAAGTTATTTTCTGAGGTCAACGTTAAAATTACGGTTAAAGTGCTTTGGGACGTTCTACCAGCGAATTATGACACGCTTAAAGTAACGGATGGTGAAGTATACGATTTAATGTTGGAAAAGGATGCATCAGAGGACGATTTGCTTGGTGAAATGTTGGGTAGTGAGGAGTACACAAAAAAGTATTTTTAATTATATTGTCGATATGCTGAGTTGGCCAAACCCGATGAAGTGGCTGTACTGTCACAGGCTGCATCGAAGAGTACCGGTTCAGTCATTCAACGCCTGACAGGTAAGCGCAAATTTAAATTACCAAGTATTCAGTTTAAGCTTTTTGATGGTAACATCAAGGACTGGTTGCCGTTTCGGTCACAATTTAAAAAAGTACACGACGATACCGACATTGACCTGGCAGACAAGGTACAGTACTTATTACAGGCCACTGTCCCTGGTAGTCATGCCCGGCAACTAGTAGAAAGTTTCCCAGCTGTAGGCGATAATTATACTCAGATAGTGGACTGCCGAACTACCCGCTTTGGCCGTGAAGATATATACAGATCGAAGTGTACATTCGTGAACTCTCAAGTTGATTCTAAATAACGCCATTTCCGCGAATAAGTTGGACGTCGCTATGCTTTATGATAAGTTAGAGACACAATTGCGCGCTTTAGAGACATTAGGTATTAAATCTGATAAATGCGCAGGTATGCTTTTTCCCTTGACAGAATCATGTTTACCGGAGGAATTGCTGCGTGTTTGGCAGCGCTCGCCGCGTAGTTCTGATCTTAAATCTTCTTAAAATAGTCTAGGGGTTCTACAGCCTCCTAATGGAAGAGAAGTTAAAGAGTATTATGTCATGCGACGCTGCCTCAACTTTGGGATTTAGATGTTCTAGGCATCAAAGATCCTGTCGCAAAGAAATCTTAAGAAGAATTGGATTTGGCTACTAAAGCAAACTTTTAAGAGACCGTGGTGATTAACAGTGAGGGGAGGTATGAGGTTCGACTGCCATGGTTAAAAGGCGATCCGCCTTTACCGAGTTCGTACAATGTTGCTAAAACTAGGTTACAAAGTACGGTTAGTAAAATACAAAGGGACGGTCTAGTAAAAGAATATGATCAGGTTTTTCAGGATTGGTTGAGTAACAATATGATAGAGGAGGTAGTTGAGGAGGTACCTTCCAGAATAGAATAGAATTTTATTTAACTATGGTTGTACAAAAAATATACATTATAGCAGGTCAAAAAAAAACAATGTCCAAAATACATAGTAAATAATTATGACAATGAAAAAAGTAACATACAAAAGAAAATATTACAAACTAAAATAAAATAATATAACTAGACATAAACATAGTACAAAGTCGATACATGGTTAAAATAAAATATTACGTGGTCAACGAATGGTATGCACTGCCTCACAGAAACAGATTTGAGGCAAGGAATTCCTGAACAGAATAAAAACAGTGTTTTAAAAGATTATTTTTTATTTCCATCTTAAATCTTTTCTCGCCCAAACTCTGCATTTCGCTGGGCAATTTATTATAAAGTTAGAGGTTTAATAACAGACTTTGCCAATCTTAATCTTGGTATCAGGAGAGTATCCTTTCTCAACTTATACTTATGAATCGTACTGGATGACTGGTAACTTGATTTTTTCTGGTAAATTTCCACCAACGAATGAAATATAAAAATGCATGGCAACGGCATTATTTCGAGTCTTTGAAATATGGGTCGACAATGTGCTCGATAATGAGAGCCAGTAATAGTTTGAATGGCTTTTTTTGAGTTCTATATATAATTTGGGCTGCGGAACTATTTCCCCACAAAGCTACGCCATAACAAAGTTGAGAATGAAACAAGGCAAAACAGCTCATCCTCAACACATCAAAATGTACGAGCGCTCTGAGTCTGCGCAACAAAAAGTTAATACCAGAAAGCTTGCCACGGACCATTTCCACAAGGCACGACCAATTCAATTTATCATCTATTTTAATACCCAACAAATTCACACACCTGCCCTGACCTACACCGTTACTTGTTGAAATTTTTAATGACTGTGTTTTTTCGGTATTAAGTTTAAACTTATTAGCCTGAAACCACTCCTGGGCTTTTTCTATGCAATTGATTGAGATTGTATCTAACGCGTCTGCATTACTATCAAAAGAGACAATGGTAGTATCATCAGCATATAGCATACATGTGGTTGGTCGCATAAAATGACATAGATCGTTTATATAAATAATAAATAATAACGGATTAAGGATGGATCCCTGGGGCACCCCAAAACCGTTATTTTTCTTCTGTGACATTTTACCACAAAACAAGACATGTTGGGATCTGTCCGAAAGGTAAGATTTAAAAAGACTAAGAGCAGTACCCCGAATGCCGTAAAATTGAAGTTTGTTTAAAAGTATCTCATGAGAGACACAGTCGAAGGTCTTAGAGAGATCACACAGCGTAACAACATAGTGTTCCGAACGCTCCAGACCCTCAACTATGCTTTCTACCACCCTAATAACAGCCTTAGTAGTTGACAATCCCGGCCGGAAACCGAACTGGGAAATATCAAAAAAATCATTACTTTCGAAATACTTTAGAATACGGTCCTTAAGGATACGTTTAATTATTTTTCCTATCAAAGGCACAATGCTAATTGGTCGATAGTTATCAGGTATATTAGGGTTGCCTTTTTTTAAAAAGGGGTATTACTTTATTTGTTTTTAAGCAACTCGGGAACTTGCCCTCCAAAAAACACCTATTAATGAGTATTGTAAGTGGGGATAATATTAAATCAAAATGACCTTCTAAAATTTTATAGTTAATGTTAAAAATATCAAAAGATGAAGTATGTTTTATAGCCCTAAACACATCAAACACATCCTGCTTGATTACCGGAAAGAGAAAAAAAGAAGTGGATTTTTGAGGTACGCTTTCTAAAAGGGTCGAATTATTTAGGTTTATCTCTGGCAAATTTTTTATAATAATGGGAGCCGCTTCGACAAAAAAATTGTTTAAATCGTCCACATTTAATGCATTTAATGTAGATTTATGAATAGATATACTAGTGTTCTTTTGTTCGCCTTTTATTATTCTCCAACTATCTCATCTTATTTTCCGAATGAATCAAAAAAGAGTCATAAGCGGACCTCTTAGTTTCTTCAATGGATTTTTTATAATTTTTTTCAGAGTTTTGTACAGTTGTTTATACAGGGGGCATTTATTAACTAAATGAATAGTTTTAACTGCATTAAGCTGATTCCTTTTTGCTCTCAATTCGTCAGTGAACCAGTTAACTACCGGTTTATGCTTCTTTTTTATTATTTTTAAAGGAAATAAACTATCGATATTCTTTAGATATAAATTGTTTAAAAATTCTCCTAATTGATCAGCGTCAGCTTTCGGATCTTGAAACAGACGCCAATCCGAAACCAAAATTATATCCCTCAATAAATCCAACCCCTGTTCGTTTATTACCCTATGCCCCGTAAATACATCGTCAGTGTCAATCTTACCCTTAAACATTATGAATTGGCCGAAATGGTCAGACAGTCCTGAATCCAGAACACCGCTAACAAACAATTCCTTCTCTATGTCGGTCACAATATTATCTATGCATGTTGAGGATAAGTCATTCCGCCTTGTGTTGTCTGTTTAAGCCCATAAGAAGCAAATGTTGATAAAAGTTCGCTCAACGCCACTGACGGATTCTGAAAATCTATATTAAAGTCACCCAGAAAGATTATTTTTTTATTCGAATTATAATATTTTTTTAGTAGTGCCTCCAGCCGACTCACAAATATATCATACATGCCATTACAGGACCTATAACGTTGTAATAATTATAGTTTTGCACTCTGTTATTTCTAAACCGCAAAATTCGGCATGAATCTCAATGTTAAATTCTGAAAAATCCAATTCCCTGACAGCGATTCCCTCAAAAACATGCAAACCCCGCCATGCCTAAAGGTTAGCCTACTAAATGAAGTTAACAAATTATATCCCACTATATTAATTTTTTGCAAATTAATGTCTGTACGCCAGTGTTCTGAAATACAGAGTAAGTCACAACAAAAATCATTTAAAAAGGCTGATAGCAAATCAAGCTTATTTGACAAACATTGAATATTTATGTGAAACAGACTTATCATACCATTCGTCCCCAGAAATGTTCTAGCAAGATCCAAATCAAACATATGACCACTCTCTCCATCAGGAATATTGATAGTGTTGTACGGGATGGTTATTTGGTTACTCGAGGTATTTTCCGCTTGTGTAAAAAACGATTTACTCCATCTCCTCTAGGCCAAAAGGAAGCGTCCATAGCCATAGTAAGGTGATTTTCATGAATCACCACCTTAAATGAAGAATATATCTCAGGATATTGAGAGTTTAATTTTTCGCAGGTAGCCTCACTGAAGGTTTGTTTTAAAAACAGAGTTAATTCCTCGGTTGTCATTTCAGGATGAAGCCCATAAACGTACAGAAAGGACAGAATATTGCCTGCTCTAAGACCACAAGCCATAGTGTCACTGTTGTTGCCTATAATTGGTTTATTTGGTCTAGGCCGATTTTTCTTTCTGATTACTTCAGTTAAAGAAGGTTCCTGATTTAAGTTACTATCAGAAATAATTGTTTGAGCATCCAGAATTGATTGTGCAACCTCATGTTTGGAAAACACCTTGTTAGTTTGCTGCGTTTCTTTTTGAGTAACCCCGGTAATTCTAGGATCTTTGGAGCCACTTGGAATATGCTTAGTAGCAGCATTGGTTAGTATCTCGGTCGACTTGCCGCGATTTCGGGTGTTAGAAATGGTGATGTTTGTCGGGTGCTTCTTTTGGTTTACAATAAAGCCAGGGGATGGGGCCTCTGGATTAATTGGTGTTAATACCTTCCCAGCCGATTTTGCTTATACCAACATTGTTTTAAATACATTTATCAAATCGGATTGTTCATAATTTCTTGACTCAAGGTGAGTAATTAGTAAATTTTTTGTTGTTAGTTCCTTTTCTAAAAAATCTGACTTACATTTTTGCTTCGCGCAAGCCAGTGAAATGCCACATTCCTGAAATACGTCATCAGCATCTACAAATTTATCTTTTTCTTGGTTATCCTGCGTTTTTTCGCCTTCACTCTTCTTTATGTACTTAAGAATATCACACTCTACTAAATTTTCTGGTATTCTTCTATAAACAATAATATCGATAAGCTCATTTTTGTTTAATCTTGATAAGCGACCCACAACCGACTGCAATTCAGTCGCCATCTTGGACCTACTACTACAAGGGAAAACGTACATTATTTGCCGCATCGTCCAGTGGTAAAGGAGAACAGTACTACTCCTATAAGGCCTGTTTTCGATGCATCAGCAAGAACAAAAGAACAACCTTCACTTAACCAACGGATGAGTGAAATGAATGGTTTAAATTGCATTTATTTAAGAACCATGTACAAAATCTAAGACGTGGTGCATAATCCTCGTCAGAAAGAGCCTGCACTTGTTGTAAATGGTATGGGTACAATAAATTATCATGTAGGATTCGTTGGACTGTCATATGGCTTACTCCTTCCATTCTTCCAATTCTTCTAGTACTAGATTCAGGATTCGCCTCGACAATCTGAAGGATTTGTTCCTCACGCTGTACTGTTCTTACGTATTGTGGTCTTCCACTGGAGGTGCAAGGCTTTAATGACCCGGTTTCACGTAAGCAAGTGTGAATCCTTGAAAAAGTCTTCCTATTCGGAATGCGTCGATTTGGAAAACGTTCAACATACAGACGTACAGCTAACACAGTATTCCCGTTGGCACGGCCATAAATAAAATGCATATCTGCTAATTCTTCAACTGAGTAATCCATTTTTAATAGGTTTATTACTAAAATTAAAAAGCCTAAGCAAAATTAAATAACCTAACTGACAATGACATTATCAGAAAATATCGTGATCCAAGGCATGCTCGATTTTGTTCCTATTACCCTCAATTTCCTATGTAACCTGTGGAAAAACTGATATTTGCAAAATGTTTAATTACGGGAAAATGGCAAGAGATACAAAGAAAACCCAAGAGAGGAATTTTGTTTAGAATAAAAGGAAAATTCATAATTTTTAACAAAAAAATAATTCTACCAGTGGCGTACCACATTTTTCATTAAAAACCCTACGGCAATATCCGTATGCACGCCACTGAGTATCCCAGGAAGACAATTTTTTTACTTCTCCTAGGGCATTATCAAGTGAAGTTACTGCTAAAATTTCGTTTCGTTATCTGCCAGCGTTCAAAAGATAATAAACAAAAACTAAATTTTTAAGAAAAATTCAACACCCTGTAACTTGGTAACAAAATCCCGTAGAGCATACCCTTATATGAAAAATTTCTATTATTTTTCACTAAGGAATCCACCGTTTAATTTATTCCCAACCTTTATGTTACACCCTGTATACAAAGAGGCAAAGAAAAACAAGTAGAATATTCTAGAGCAAGATCTCAGATTTATTTGCCACAAGGCGGGTAAATTCGACAATCATTATGAAACGCCGCTACAGGTTGCAGTGTAGGTTAGTTAGTTATTAGTAGGATGTACTGAGGTCAGAAAAGTAAATTTTATCAAGTGGGGTTTAATTTCGTTTATTCTTATCGTCGTGCGATAGAGACTATAAAATATTCAGTTTAAAAATGTAGGTACATATTTCTTTATTACTTGTATATTCGCCGGAATTAGGACAGAAATGATGAGCAAATATTTTCTATTTCCATAACAGACGTTTCGGTCCATTTTTTAATCTTCAGTGCTACACAATCAAAAATTACATAAATAAGGAACCACTGACGAAATACATATATGATTTCTCTTATATACTGGGACCACAATAACGTCCTAATGTCGTTTAGAATAAAAAAATATAAGATGAAGGTTTCGATCGGCGACTTCAGGTTATTGTCAACAAGCAAAAACATACTTTGTAACGCTGAGTTGTTGGGATATCTTTTTGCGATCCAATAATATAAACTGCCAAAATATTGGCCAAAAAGTGTCACTTTATGTCCTAGGGCCTAGAAGTAGGTATTCCTCTAAATCTTGAAATATAACAGATAAATTTAATTTTGAGCCAAAAAAAAATTCTCTAAAACTTACAGTTTTATTTTCTCTTTTTGTCCAAAGATTCGATTTGTTTTAACAAACAATTGTTCTACCAATGCTGACTTTTTTAAGGTGCAATGTGGACTCTACAAAAAAATGGGGATTTTCACTACTCCACATGCGTGTATTCTGAGAATTCACCTAACTGGTGAGGTGGAACCAGGCTTCATAAAAAAAAATATCAGGTCTAATAAATCATTTATTTCCAATAAATTTTGGGTAAACCACTGACAGTAATTATTGCGTGTTTCAAAAACTGCAGCTCGTATTTCTTGGAATACTTGCACTTTATAAGGAAACAAATTTAACTATTTTTTAATAATAGTCCTGCGTATTCCATAAGATCTTCCCACTTTTTGAGACAAGCGTCTCACAAATTTTGTTGGCGTATTTTGCATTATTTCACGAAGGTTTGCAACAAGTTCTTCTGTTCTTACAGATGGTCTTCCAGTTCCTTTTTTATGTTTTCTTAAACAGAGCCACGGTTCTTCTGAGGCAATGATAAAAATCCCTAGCAGTAAAAGCTGCGTTAGGAAAATTTTCGGGAATATCGTGCACAAACGCTGATTGTATTGCCAGTCACCATTTACTTTAACCCCGTTTCGAAAATACGCTTCAACCATGAATTTTTTGTGCTGTTCCGTAAAACCCATTGCGTGAATTATTCAAGAAATTGGATAAATTAGCGATGAATCGAATTACATGTAACGACTGTTAAAGATGACGGACTAACTGATTAATTGATAATGCTGGTATTTTCTGATATCCAACAGGTATTTAGCTCTACCGCTAAGTAGTGCGGTCTTAGATGCAAAGCACACTTTGATGATAATAATTTTTATTCGCACGGTATAACAAAGTGCTATCCGGAATTTAAATCCCGCAACAATGCATTTATTAAAGTAGAATCCGATTAATCGCCCATTAAAGAGACAGAACCACACATTTTGGAAGTGAGTTTCCCAAACACAATGTGAATTTTCCACCTACCGACCTAGTAATGCCGTGAACTACAATTTCGATTGGGAATTGCCACTCCACATAATTTTTTCCAGAAATTCTGGACGATCATTTTACTGTGTTACCAAAAAGGCGATGAATTCCGATCGTCTTTCATAATAATCGTTAGGCCGTAGATTTTGTAGCACATGAATTTTATAAGGATGGTTTCAATCCGTTGCATGGAAGCCCTGCCGATATGCATTGAACGAACACATAAGTGTTTATTGTTATTACTATAAGTGCAAGGACATTAATTGTGTTAGTTTTGTCACTTACTGGTCGAACATGCATATTTCTCGAAACAGGGCGTCAGGCGATTAGGGGCACCCAGATTCTGGGATGCGTCAGTCTAAAAATTTTTACTAGTCTAAAAGAATTACAAGTTGTATCCCCGGATTTTATTTTCCACATTTCCACTAGTACAAAGCGTTGGTGTATGATGTGGTCTAGAGTAGGTGACTATTCGTGAGCAGTAAAAAGTGAAGACATAGGTGTATTCATCAGAAATTACTTGCCTACTTAGACTCAGGGCCGTTCCAATCCAGGGGTCTCAGGGGTGCAGGGCACACGGACGGCAAGTCGGTTAAAACAAATAAATTTAAAACTAATTTATTAGTAGAATAATCAATATAAAAATATTATCATTATACTAGGTAACTAGTTAGAGCTAAAAATGCATTTTACAAGTATAACTGGAAATAAACAAAGCAACATCATTGGATTTATAAACACTACTCACCCATCATCCCATCAAATTGCCGGCATCGCGTCGTTGCGGGCGGTTTTTGTCAGGTCGCAGAAAAATACTCGTTTGAACCTATAAATACACACTCCGGGATAATTTGCACTATTTTGATATTGAACATGTCAATCTCAACAACTGAAAAACAAAACTTTTGGTCTCTAATTTTTGTGCTCGATTTTGTGATTGCTGGCTGGCCAATAAAAATATTTCACAGGTAAGTAAACTTGATATTTTTTTCTTCTGCAGGGTTAAAAATTGAGATAATACATTTAGGGCAGCGATGAGTAATACCGTACACCTAAAGTTGAAAATTAATTAGTCCTAAACCGTAAATATTACAGATACAAGGTTTATCCCTATGATTAGCGTATATTATGTGTTAATTAAAACCCACAATGTCATAACCACACACAATTATGCAAGTTAGTAATACATAATTTTTTGAAGGGCTGCAATTACAGAATTTGCACGAAACGTTCGCATAGTACCATACAAAGCGTCGGGTTATTCCGTACATTATTTTTAAAGAAATGTTGCACTGCATCATTCATTTTGGTAGGAGAATATGTAATTTTCCATTTATGCGGCGGCGCCATATAAAAAAAATTTAGGTATCTAAAATATAAGAACATCTTCTGATATAAGATAATGTCGAGTTTAATACCGTACACTGTACACCTTCTAGAAATTCTGTACAAATGTACGATCTTTTCCCGATTTTACTTTTAAAAAGTTAAATGCTATTTTGAGGAAGGTTTGGTAAAAGAAAATTTCTGAACCATTCTTCAAACGGTTCTGCCGTTGTATCTTCATGGTAGTCCACGCAGGAGTCTTTAATATTTTTTGCAGGAAGCCACAAGACATTTGGGCTCCAACCGTTTTCTGACACGGCATGTAAAAAGGTAATTATTTTCCCTTTATTTGACGGAGCTCTTGTTCTACACCTGCCGGAAGAATCGGACCATCCCTTGGATGGTGGGTCCAACCATGTCTCATCGAGGTAAATTATTGGACGATTTTCAGAACGATATTTTACCTGTTCTTTCTTATATCGTATAATTTATTAATTTTAATCAACTTAGAATTTAAGATTAATTATCACGAAAGGTACTGCTGGGTAACGTTCGTATTTCCAACGGATTCTAGGAGCCTTTGAAGTCACTTTAATGGTTCTTTAAAGTTCAGCTTGATTTTGCCTTCCATACCAATGAAGTCAATTATATTTCAGTGATTTTATTTTATTGCATATAAAATGGTAAGTTCTAGTCGTCGATGTTGCAAAAATTCAGCCGGTAAGTTGTGTTATATAAACAGTGCGGACGTAAACTTTTGAACCGTACAAGATATCGACTTTCTGACATAAAAATCACATGTGTCACTCAACCCACCCCACAGAGGGCTTTGTCGACAATAAATGTTTAAATGCAATGGGGATCTAAGGATACCTCCAATGAAAGGTATTTTGAACCTCTATTCAACGCCGTTTGGTTTTGTAAAATCGGTTTATCGGTTGCTAAGAAATTACAAAAACAAAGATATAATAATACTGAGACTATTATTTGTATGCTGGAACGTAGAAGGTTGTCTTCACAACATTCTTAATATGTATCAAAAAAATTTTGATAAATAAATAAATACCTTTTTTTTTACAAATAATAAATACCTGCTTGAAAATTACTTTTAAATAAATAATTATTTTATTTTTTGTCTCCATAGTAACTAAAAATGTAAGTATTCGATTGACAGCTGTGGTTGATTATTGAATTTTTCATAGTTTTATTTTGCTTTCGTCTCGAACAAAAAACAAAAGGTTCCTACAAAACACGCCAGACATTGTTGGTTGAGAATTTAATGTGGAAGTCATATTTGACAAAATATACGGTGTCCTATTTGAGAAATCAAGTTGATATTAAAAATTGAACTATTATTAACCTCTATTTTTAAATATTCGCTTAATGAGAGTAGTTTTTAAACCAAGAACTATTTCACTTAAAAGTTCTTTTAATATCATGTACAGGGAGAACATATTTCGTGTATAGATGGAGTTGGGACACCCTGTATATAATACAAATGAATATTGTACTGTAAATTTATATTACCTATATCTTACTTTAGTGTGGTTTCGTTAGTATTCAATTGTGACATGGCGGGTACTGTGTAATGTACCTATCTATATATTATTAAAATTATTGAGGAAACAGATTATCAATAATGGACAAATTATAAAATAGTCCTACAAAAATGATTGATTCAACGTTATTTAGGTAATTGATTTGGTAGAAGAAAAAAAACGGTACAATAAAAAAAAATCAAATTTACTGGCATTCACCAAACATTAAAAGAACTATCTAGCTAGCAGCAACTGCTTCAGCATTAGCTACGGCAAGAGCATCACCAGCACCGTGGTATCCAGGTTGGGTATGACTAGAAGCGCTTGAGGAGGAGGACGTTGCTTGGTATCCTTGTCCTACGAAAGTTTGTGTATTTGCGTTAGCAGTTGCGTCGGTTCCTCCAGTTGCACCTGTAATTGAAAAAGGAGTAAATAAAAGTGTAAATAATACAGGTGACGATATGTAAAATTGTTTCTGGACACTTTACCCATTTTTGTATTAAATATATTTTCCATATTTTTCTTGCCTTATGTATGATGTTGAGCGATAACTCAATTCAACAGACAGCTATCCAGCGTTCAAGCATATAAAATATACGCTTTTTAGCTGTTCCAAAGTGATATTGTAATCATTTGCTAGGACCGTTTGTAGCTGCAGTATCTTTGTATCGATTTTTGATTTATACATACCTACATAAAACTACTTTGTAAGCTTTTTAAATTATGGGGTGTACCAATCAAGATATATTTTTCTTAAAGCTTTACCTGCTTTGGCATTTCCGCCACCTATTCCGCCATTAAATTGTTGACCACTTGGAAATACCTGACCACCTTGAAATCCTGGACCACCTGTTTAAACATAGAGGGTATATAATAAATATTAAAACAGTTCCGGAAGAATGTTTGCTGCTGAAATTACATTCGTAATAAACAAAAGCCGATTTACAAACAAGTTTTAACAAATCACCCTAGTTTGTCAGCTAGGAGTCTAAAATGGCAAAGAACGTAAGCAGACTAAGAAGAAAACTAAGTATTGTGGTTTAAATAAATTATTAAATTTTATCGCAATTTCTGAAATGTATAAATTGAGTATTTAGAATATTATTTATTTAAAAAAACTCCCAAGAACTTCTCAGAACAATAACTTTTTGGTATAATAAAAATGTCCCTTGAGCAACATGCATATTAACAATCTTAAGCGAACATATCTGGAGAACCCGAAAATTTACGTTCCATGTTATAGGAAATTCTAGGCGAATGAGAGTTAACTCCGGGCCATTTTCCTGGTAAATTAAAAAAAAAAGGAATTTTCATTTCATACGAATTATGTTTCCCATTTATTATTTGAAGAAGGCTTCATCTAGTTCTTAGTTGAAAAAAATGTCCCAAATAAGATATAAACAATTTATTTAATTTAATCTTTATAGAGGCAATGGATCCATCCTCTTGTCGTAAAATTAAGCGGAAATCTTTCTGTGACTTTTAGGAAATTTCTCCAACAAAATTGACTTCTACTGAAGTTATCTACATATCTATGTTCAAACGGAATGGATTCTAGAACCACCATTATCATTTCCTAATGTATATTTTGGTGTAAAATTAAAGATTTCTTACCGCGTCCATCATAGCCTCCAGGGTAACTGCCTTGACCGGGAAAATTGAATCCACCTCCTGAGAATACAATGTAAATTATTATTATAGTTACTAATAGTGCATATATTATTAAGTAGTAAAATCCCAACCTTTAAAAATGTTAATTTAATCAGATTTTTGTTTACCAAACTATTAAGAAGGTTACATAATGTTTTTGAAAATAGATTTAAGGCTTTAAGCTTCCGCACTATACAAACAAAATTATAAAATTTGCTATACTGGTATTTAATTATTATTAAATGTGTTGAAATCTTCTAAAATCCGTGAACTGATATGTGTTTATATCATATTATTATATACATGTGTGCCTGATAAAATACCAATTCTTGATGATTCGTGGTCACATCGAATTTGATAGTTCAGCGTAGGAATACTGCAAAATCGGTAATATGTATTTAACCAGGTAGGTAATATCAAGGCCGTAGCCAAAGAGGGGGTCACTAGGGCTTGATGCCCTCCCCTCGAAATTAGTGCTAGATTGTAACCACGTTAAGTTTAAAAAAACTTAATCCAAGCGGGAAGAACTTTTGTGCACTAAAAATAAAATGCGTTTTAATTTGGTGTGTTTTTAGTTTTAATTGATTGGATTCCATATCATATCAAATGAGTGATGCCATCTGCCTACTGCGCTGTCTTCAGGTTTTCACTTATAAAATATGAATTTCCCATACCGTCAAACCTCGTGCTTTTGTTGTAGACTAGATCGGTGAAAAGTTGCATGAGAAGAACACGGATTGAAGGGCCGAATCAATTTAAAAAAAAAATGCTTCGACTGACATAAACTAGCCAGGTTTTTTTTTACTGCAACAATCTTATTCGACAACTTACTTCAATCACAATTGATTTCATTTTTATTAATAGAAAAATTAATAAGCAAGATATTAATTTTCTGACCGTCAAAAGTATTTTCCTTATTTTATTAACTATGCGATGCCACAATACTGGTGTATATGTCGTAGGCTTATTGTAATATCAGTCGTATTATAATACGCTTTTTCAATATAACTAGGCATATTTTAATACCAGAGTACAAACATCACCGAACAAAGTCACTCACCCAAAATCCTCTCAAGTTTTCACATCAAAGGAGAAAGCCGACCAGAGAACTGCAGGGCGTGCAGTCTTCCGCCAGCTGCTGCTGGAGGGGGGGGGGCAGTGGCGTAGCTAGCATTTTGGGGTGGGGGGGTGAATTATGGGAGGGGCGCAGAGTGCGGAGCTAAAGCGCCGCAGCCAAAAAATTTTTGGGAGCACGCCCAAATTTCGTAGGAATTCACGTTCTTTATGCTCCCTGGGGAACGGGGGGGTCTGGCCCCAGATAAAGTGAAAATCCGCTATATAAAAAAAAGTTAATATAATGTGGTGGAACGCTTTCGAAACCGGTTTTATTAAGTTTATTCCCATCGCTCTTCTTTACTAAAATAAAATAAGACCGATCTTGTTTTTCAAGAATTACTATTTAAGTGGTAAAGGGCGCCAGGCCAAGGGAGGCGGGGGGGGGGGGTGTTCGATAGGTATGCAGTAAGAATTCATCAGTCGATGGAATTTTAAAGAACAAGCGAGCGAAGCGCTCTAAACAATTATGTTCATTAGATGCGACCACTCAAACAGAATAGTTTTCCAACTGCCCCTCGTTAAGCGAATAGGCTCAGATTAGTGCTCGCGCTGACCACTACCCCGGAAAAAAGTGATTGAAAATGACAAGAAAAAACCAAGAATATGTTCAGGTTTTTCACGTATTTTCTTTTCATAATTCCAATATACTATCGATTTTACGAATTTAGACAATAAATTATGGCTAAAACAAAAATTGTTATAGAAAACAATAATTTTTCAATTGTAAAACTTTTGATACATATATCATGATCTTTGTAGAATTAAGCCAGTTCATTATATTAGTTCTTTTCTATCATTTCGATCAACCGAAAAAAAAGTTTAATGTAAGGTACCTACTAATTAAAGTTCTTTTTTCTGAGAATAAAATAGTAAAATTAAATCAATTTCTTGTTGAATATAGTTGTAGAGAAATATTTTTGTTTTAAATATGTATTATTCGAAAGAAAGATCTGATTATTTTTATCAAAAACAATAATATTGTTAAAATGTTCAATTTCAAATACCTAATGAATAATTTATACAGAATTTGCAATAAATTAAAAAAATATTTCTTTGCGATAAGCATGTTTTTCTCGGTGTATAGAAATACAACAGCGTAGTTATCTTAAAATAAATACTATGCATTTCTATTATTGTTGTCATTATTGCAATCATTATAATTTTGATATTGCTTTCCATATAGTTAATTCAACAATAAAATATCATAAGACTATAATTACTTGCTCAGATTTTTTTATTAAATCGATTGAATACGATTCCAGCATAGTAAATTAAAATTTTTCTGGTTACGGTCTCGCGTAATATTACAACAAATTCTCATTCAATGTGATGTAAATTTATAAATAGTTAATAAGCCCATAAAGTCGTAATGTAAAATAATTAAAGACGTTAACGTTTATAGTACATTGCTCACGAGTACACCTCTTCGATAGCATCAAAATTAGAAGGGGTTTAAAAGAAATGTTGTAGGGTTTACCAAAGCGCATAACGGAAAAATATTTTATAGCACACCAAGTGTGAAAAAAATTATCTGATTTCATATTCAATTTTTGCTAGTTTTCTTTTTGACTTTTAGACAATAAAATATTTCAGAATGCTATACCGATTAAGTTGATTACCTTATTTAACAATAATGTAAACATTAAAAACAGTTAAATGAGTATGTACCACATATTCCAACGGAGTTATGATATAAATTGTGTTTGCCTAAGTTGGACCCATAGATAACTATGAATGTTTAAACGAGTTCCTTAAAACTCCTTAAATATTAGAAGAAAAATAAAACGCAGCAAGCAAATCAAAAACGTATGAAAGGTATTAAATAACAAATAAAATATATAATAATTTGGTGTTTCATTTAATAAAAAGACATATTAATATTTAATAACTTAATTAGAAATTTTTTTAGGGCCACTACTTACTATAGATACTGTAAAATATTTTTGTCTTATGTGCTTTGGTAACCCGGGTGCTATCGAAGACGAACCCGTTACCGACGCACCATGTATTTAGAGTCCGCCACTTAATACCCTCCAGGCCCGTATTATCCTTAATTTTTAATCGAAAAATTTTAGAGTTACCTGGGTTCATAGTTCAAGTGTGTCCCAAAAAACTATGAAATAAAACTATTATGGAAATATTAAATTAGCAAAATTTTCATTTGTTAAAAGAGAAGAAAATGTTACCTAAATTTCTAATATATGTGCTACTTAATGTACTTATTTGAACGGGTGATTCCTAGACCAATTTTAAGCCAAAAATTCATAAAAACTGCCCTAAAATCATCGGTTTTCGATATGTGCCCAACTTTTTATTTTTTTCGTATCTTTAGCTAAATTGTTGGAAACAACAAAGCACTAAATAAGCTAGATTTTTGCTAAAAGACGGAGAAAAATAATAATGTAGCGTATGTATAGGTCTATCGAAAGGCATTTTAGGATATACTTAATATGTGTATATGAACTTTTCAACCTAAAATTGGTCAAGGAATCACGTATTACAATTACAAACTTGCATACCATTGACATTACCTATATTATTATTTTTTAAATTACTGGAAAAAAATTTTTGTTGCTTTCTCGAAAACAAATGAAAATTTAGCATGGGTTTTCATAACTTAAAT
Organism: Polydrusus tereticollis; assembly: GCA_963920685.1. NCBI lineage: Eukaryota > Metazoa > Arthropoda > Insecta > Coleoptera > Curculionidae > Polydrusus > Polydrusus tereticollis. The sequence continues at coordinate 44,449,697 of OY987335.1, read as the reverse complement.
AAAAGCTAATTTAAATTTACATTAAACTCTTATCACTGAAAGGTAAAAAATATGCAAGGAAATTAAGTTGTTTCGTTGTTTCCCAAAATAATTTTGTTTAAAGAATTGTTTAGGAAACTACACTTTAAAAGAATGTTATGTAAAGTTTACAAATTAACAATCAAGGATTATACGGGCCGGAAAATTTTAACTAGGGGACCCTGTATTGGCAAAGCGGATAATTTAATCATATTTTACACTTATTTACAAATGAACTGTTGAGAGACGTAATATGTAAAAATATGTTCTATTAGGAGTAGAGGTGATTCTTTCTTTGAGTTAGTTGGGCAATATCAGGCGAGTCACAAGAAGTTGGTTCCCGTTTAGCCGAATAAATGTTTTTTTTTCCTACTAACCAAATATCCATTATTATTAGTTAAATATAAAAAAGAATTATTAAAATCCCGCTCGATTTGGAAATTAGCATATTTATGATTTATAAGTACTTTAATTAATATTCTTTTGATACTATAATTATTTAAAACACATACACTGATCCAGATTAGAACGTCATACTCAAAATTTAAATATACACCTCTTGGAGGTTGCGAAAAAGGCCGGAGATGCCGTATACTATTTACTGAAAACAAAATCATGACGTGTTTATTGAGAAGATTCTGGAACATGGCCCAGCATCCAAAAATTTTTGAAAATTTCACAGTCCTCACTTTATACCAATCTGCTCTAATGCTCTAATTTGAAAACGTTGTCTTGGCAACGAAAAAAAATCCGGAACATTTTCTCCTTGTAGCTCAGACGAACTTAATTACTCGACATTTTTCATGACTTGGAAAAACGCTGTCAGTGTCACATTTTCTACAAATGTAAAGTTTTAAATTGGAATCTAAAGTGTTTTTGTGTATTGTTAGGAGCTCGATTTTGATGGATACCTATTTATTAAGAAATTTTACATCAGGTATTTAGTTTTTTGTCCGTTATATTATTGAATTTAGCTGCAAAACCAGCACATGCGCGTTAGGTTGGATAAAATTGTGCTCGAAGCCACATTTCAAGCTACATTCAAGTCGCCGAAATAAACGTGTGAACTTAACCTTGAATTCTGAGCCGCTTTTATGTTAAAGGAGGCTTAAAGCCATCGATAAAATAAACGTAGTAAATGTTGAAATGGGTAAATCTTAATATTGTAGTGTTATTTTAATAATTAAAGTATATTTCCGTTTATTGTATTATTTATTATAATTATATCACTCTTGGGCAATCAGCAGTTCAGACAAGAAATTTTACCTTGAGCTACAGCAGATGAGTCAGCGTTTGCATTTGCACCACCACCGCCTCCATGGGGGCCTCCGAAACTTCCAGCTTCAGCCCCAGCATTGGACTGGGCCAAGGATTCACCGCCTCTATTTCTATGATGCCTTGCATAGGGTGAACGAGCTACTCTGACCCCCGATACTTTATTGAGAGGTACATATATTTCGCCATCGTATTCGAGTCCAGGGATGTCTAAAAGTAAATATAAGAATTGATTCAAGTATTCAGAAACCTATTTTATAATATTCTATTTAATGCAAATACATAATATTTATAAGAGTAGTTATTATAACATGTTATGTTATATATGACCAATGAGTATAACAAGTGCCCTCTAGGTATTTACTAATTCTTATTTTTCTAAAAAAAAAACTCAACGTTGTGAACAATTTTGTTAGAAAAGAATCGACCAATTCTCTTACTTTCATGCCAATTCATGAGTACCTATGTCACTAAATTATTTTTTTTATTTCTGGGTTTTCGATTCTTTTCTATGTTCTCACATTTTGTTAAGGATAAATTCTTAAAAATCTCAAATATCCCAAGCAGTTACACAGAAACAGTCAACTCTTATGTTAATTGACTTTATATAATATGCATATCTTTAACAAAAAACGAAAACAAATAAATGGTCATTTGCACGTGACTAGTTACGTAAATTTTATAAGGTTTTATTTTTGGAGGTTCTTAGCGTTACCAAATCGATTGATACTAAAATAAAATCATCGCTAAAATAAAAAAAAAAATTAAAGTTATTTTTTTAAATCTCCCTTAAAATCTAAGAGTTACTTGAAATTTTAAGCTTTGGGAGGTCATACGTAACAAAATTTTAAAAAATCAATTTATTAATAACGACAAATAAGCTTGTGTCCGTTATAAGTAGAACACCCTGCATATATTATAGGGTAAGATTACAAATGAATATTAAAATAAATACTTAATTAACAGTGTCTCTCTGAACTTCCCGCAACTTTCGTTTAACAAAATTTTTACATTGTTTTCGGCGAGCACACGGTGTACTCGGTGTCAGTTTGAGCGGCAAAAATATGTGATTGCAAGTGTGGACGTGCTTATTTAAAAGGACGTTTATCTGCTGTAATATGGATAAATTGTTAATCTCATTAATTAGCAAACCAATTCACAATTTTGAGTTCAAATTTGAAAAATATGATTTAACTTAGGTAGGTACTTAAGTTACATCATTAAAACCAATACCTTAAGTTTTTGTTAATGAATAAAATAAATTTATTTTCTGGTTTAAAATTACATCAAACTATAAATTTATTGGTGTACTTAACAGCAGTCGCATATCTATGCTAACCAAAAATAATGTTATCCTTTTCTATGTGCAGTGTAGTATTTTGTTTCATGTTCTCCCCTTACCGAACTACAGCACAGGACGGGCTCTAAGATTTTTTTCCTAATATTGTCGAAACCATTAAAGATAAAAACTTGAAATTTAGATATTCTCATTAAATTTATATGCTTATTCAGAGAGACGTCAGAAACTAGGAGAGGACAAAGTAAAAAGACACCTACCTTTTTTATCGAGATATTTATACTTTTTTATGTAAAATTAGAACATCTGTTGCTAAAAATTCTTAGTTAGATACGATTTACGGCATCGTTTTGAAGATACGATTAAATCATGTTTATCAGATCAAAGTTTTGCTGTCCGCCACTGTAACAATGTCTCCATTGATTTAAATTTGAAACGGATATTAGTACCTATATATATACATAATTGAAAATTCGTACACCTGCGAATAAATTTACTAGTATATCATTAAAATAAAAAATGTTTATTTTATGTAAAACATTATTATTTATATTTTTAACGATGTTGTATGAAAAAAGTGTGGATCTAGATTGGTAATAATCCAGTTCACGGTACTTACATTCAAAGACTGCAGCACTACAAACCGTTAAGAATGCGCACAGCACTACACAAGTAGTTTTAAAATCCATTTTTAGATGTTTTGGAATAATAAAAAAATTGCCAGTTCTTATTTATACAAGATACTAAATAAACAAAATCCCCACCAAGACTATTATAATTGTTTATTTTAACGATTTAAACATTGGGAACTACCAAAAGCTCTTTACCAAACTTGTTTTAAAAAAATTAAACAAATACTGCTGTTTCTTCTTAAAGCAAGGTAAAAGCGTTTTTTACAAACTTTAAATATGTTAATTTGCAAATTGATGATTTTACACAGTTGTTGGAAATAATTACCTGGGATTTTTTAGCATATATTCTATAAATAACGCATTTCTTAAGCCGCGTCTACACTGGATGTTCAATGTGAGGTATTGCCTTCAGCATATTTTCATTTATATCAGTTTCTATGGTCAGTGAATGCTCAAATACTATACTTACTGACATTATGGTGAAATAATACAATTATTCCCAGTATGAGTTTGTTTAGTAGGTAGCTATATTTCTTGTGGTTTAGATTAAATTATGCATAGCGCATTGAAAGTGAATAGTCCTAACTCAATGCTATCTACTAGTAAGTTAGGACTATTTACTTCCAAGTTCAAGGTGATAAGATGCTTCTCCATGGTTATCCTACTGATTTCATGGCGCACAAAATGGCACTAATTTTTACTTTCCCTAGACCCATTCAAGGTCCCTTTAATATAAATTTCTTTTTTAATCATTAATATTATTACATTTGCCCAAAACACTCTCCAAGTTACATTTTTTGGCCTAACTGGGATTATTCTGTTTTTTGATTCCACTGTAGCGCATGATCACATATTTAATTTGTTGCTCGGAAACTGAAGGTATTGCTAATAAACAACATATAAAGGCAAAAAAGTTTAAATTAGTTTTTTTCTTTTGGTTGTTAAAAAAACCAAGAAGGGTAGCAATAAACTCTCCCTTTGAGAAGTGGAGAGAAAGTTAAAAGGAAATGTATAACCCAGAGCAATGGTTTGAGGTTGTTGTTAAAAGTAAGCGCTCGAACCCATTTACTGTAGCTGCTGAAACAGGAGGGCTTTCTGTATTTAAAATTATTCCTTTTGCAAAGGATTTTTTTTCTGTCTCTATATTCTCTCTATAACTAACCTGTCAAATTTAGTCCAGCAAAATGTTTTCAATTAGATAGTAGTTTTCCAAATACGGTCGGTGTTTATATGGAATCTGCATCGTTGCAATTCTTAAGTCGGGCCATTTTTTTCGTCTTCGGTTTGTTTAATTCAGCTATTTTCGTTTAGATTCTATGAATTGGGTGTTGCCCTTTGGGTTCATTCATGTCACTGTGCTTTGTGTGTTTCTACGGATTACAGTTTCTGTACCGCATTTTGCTCGGGCTCCGAAGCTTTGTTATCTTTCATATTTTTTCCCGAAAAACCAGCTTGGTTAATGGGCTCCGGTTTTTGAATGTAATGTTTTTGTTTTTAAATAGGTTTTTAAACCTTTATTGTAGGCAAGGGCCTAGCGACACTTAAAGCACCGGTTCCAGTCAGATCACCGAAGTTAAACAGTGTCGAGCGCGGTTAGTACTTGAATGGGTGACCGCTTGGGAAACACCGCGTGCTCTTGTCTTAGGGAAGAGTGTAAAATGAATCGACATCAAAACCATCCTATTCACGCCGGACAGGCCGGATGAGATCGGATTCTCTAGGATGAAGGTGCCGTTTCACACTCCCCAGTCGGTAGACCGCACGATTAAAAAAAAACCGTACGGTCGATGACCGGTTCAAGATGGCCTCTGATACGCCGACGACCGTAAAAAATAGTAAATAAAAAAAACAAAAAACCTTTATTGCTAGATCTTGGCAGATTTGGCCAGGTTGATTCGTCGGTTTGACTTTTGTTTGCGTTTTCTGGGTCACTATTTGAGATACGTCTTGTCCGTGTATTGTCTACTTGTGTCCGTATCTCGTCGTGTGAATTATCAATCTGCATGGCAACGTCAGGTCAGGCGTGCGACCGAGTATGGCATGAGGGGTTCCCAGATGTAGTAAGATCATACAGAATGCCGGTTCAATTTTGTTCATTGCTGTCGAGCTTTCTTAAAGACCGTTTTTGCTGATGACAGCACACTTGTTTCATCTTTTACTTTGGATGCTCGAACATCGACTGCCAATGCACATCTCTATAGGCAGCAAGAGGTCTAACATCTCAACAAAGACCTGGAAGAAATTCTGTCTTGGGGTGACAGTTACCAAGTAGAATTTACCGCTAAAAAACAACAAAAACCCAAAATCCTTTCGTCTGGAGAACGTCATCACTCTGGAACGACCTTCCTGAGGCCGTGACCCCTACGAGTATAATCTCCAAAGATTTAAGACCTGCAACGTGAATTGTTTCCTGTGCACACGCACCGCTTGCACAGCAACATAAAGGTGTAGTGCTGTGCCTTATCAAAAAAAAAAAAATCAGGGCCAATTGTTTGAATTGTTACTTTGTCATTAGCATTGTTATTTTTGCACGTGTAAATTTCTTCCTGTAATAATTGTTGGTTGACTATCCTCAGCTTTAGTTTTCGGCTGATACTTCTCTCATCTGCTTTCTCGATTCTACCTCTTTTGCCTGTAAGATATTTGCCAATCTCTGCTCCTGTACTTTTTCCCTCTCAATTTCTTCGGCGTGTATGCTTTTCACATCTGAAGGATTCATTTCCCTTTCATCGTCTGTGTCGGGTAGGTGGCTTGTAAGGCTTATTAAACCTTTTGGTCCAACGCTAACACTTCCACAACTTTCTTAAGTATTTTATTAGTCGGTTTTTGACACTATACTGTGTTTGTTATACATGCTGTAAATGAAAAGAGAAAAATGGGTTCCGGTGCTGCAATGGTTAAATAAAGTGGTTGATAGAGTGTTAAAGATTTGAAAAATTAGAGAAAGAAATAATACCAATTTCAGGATTCGACAGATATATTTGAAATAGTTTTTATTGTTGCCCCGCGCGAGTAGTGAGAAACGGACAGAGCGAGGCCAGGTGGTGCTGGTGGTGCTGGTGGTGCAACTAACCCAGGTGGTTCGGTGGTGCGTTTTACGATCTAACCCGGGTGGTTCGGTGGTGCGTTTTATGATCTAACCCGGGTGGTTCGGTGGTGCGTTTTATAACCTAACCCGGGTGGTTCGGTGGTGCTGTTTACAAAATAACCCGAAATTAAACCCGACTTTTTACGACCTAACCCGGATGCTTTCGTGAGGCGGCTTCTTATCTAACCCTAACTTGAACCTGAATATTTATGAACTGACCCGAGATAAAACCCGACTTTTTACAACCTAACCCGGATGCTTTCATGAGGCGGCTTCTCATCTAACCCTAATTTGAACCTGAATATTTATGATCTGACCCGAGATAAAACCCGACTTTTTATGATTTAACCTTAGTGCAAACGCCGCTGTTAAAGCGATATAGTAAAAAAAACTCGATTAAAATTTTATCTTGTTCGCTAGACCAATTAATTTCCAAATATTATAATTAAAACATACAATCACTACACTGGCGCACCGTCAAAAATCGTGCTTGCACTATCCCAACGTACAGAGCGTCCGCTTCAGAAAATACGGTGCCGTATTTTTTGCGCCGAACGCTCTGGAGGAACACACTCCGATTTGCAAGTACATACACGCTTTGTCGCGGCAAAGCTCGCCGTCAAATTACGGCCACTCTTTTGCGGTACCGCTTTGTAGGAAACCAAAGCTTTAGTGAAACGCCGCTGCCCCAGAACTCTGTCCATATTCCTCTACTGTGTTAATTTATGCGGGTAATAAAACCGACAAGGGTCGGATCGGCCTGCATACTTATAGAGGTAAAAAACCGCTTTAGAATGTTTTTGGTATATCTTTTTTAGATAATTTTGGGGGAAATAATTTGCCTGAGATGCCAATTAAAAAAGCCTACATTTAATTGTATTTTAGATTCTTGAATTTTGTACATGGATTAAAAATCTACTATTTCTTGAAATTGTATACATTATGTTAGATAATTATTAATATAATGTTATTAAGACTTTGTAAATATCTGTAAAAACTGTTCTAAATCGTGTCATTTCTGAAAATTGTATACTGAGTGATTAGAATTTAGTAAAAAATTAAAAAAATGTTTTAATGTTATTAAGACCTGTGAAAATTTGTAAAACTGTACAGAATTGTATTATTTTCTGAAAATGATATACTGAGTGTTTAGAATTTAGTAAAAATTAAAAAAATGTTTTAAATTTGTTAAATCATGTGAAATCTTGTATAAAATGACTAGAACCGTTCTTAATCATGTCATTTCTGAAAATTGTATACTGAGTGTTTAGAATTTAGTAAAAAATTAAAAAAAATGTTTTAACGTTATTAAGCCCTGTGAAACTTTGTAAAAAATGACTAAAACAGTCGCAAATCGTCCTATTTTCTTAAAAGTGTATACTGAGTGTTTAGAATTTAGTAAAAATTAAAAAAAATGTTTTAAATTTGTTAAATCATGCGAAATCTTGTATAAAATGACTAGAACCGTTCTTAATCATGGCATTTCTGAAAATTGTATACTGAGTGTTTAGAATTTAGTAAAAAATTAAAAAAAATGTTTTAACGTTATTAAGCCCTGTGAAACTTTGTAAAAAATGACTAAAACAGTCGCAAATCGTCCTATTTTCTTAAAAGTGTATACTGAGTGTTTAGAATTTAGTAAAAATTAAAAAAAATGTTTTAAATTTGTTAAATCATGTGAAATCTTGTATAAAATGACCAGAACCGTTCTTAATCATGGCATTTCTGAAAATTGTATACTGAGTGTTTAGAATTTAGTAAAAAATTAAAAAAAAATGTTTTAACGTTATTAAGCCCTGTGAAACTTTGTAAAAAATGACTAAAACAGTCGCAAATCGTCCTATTTTCTTAAAAGTGTATACTGAGTGTTTAGAATTTAGTAAAAATTAAAAAAAATGTTTTAAATTTGTTAAATCATGTGAAATCTTGTATAAAATGACTAGAACCGTTCTTAATCATGACATTTCTGAAAATTGTATACTGAGTGTTAAGTATTTAGTGAAATGGTGGCTATTTAGTTAATTCGTGACTTGTTTTGTACAGATTCTTTAGCATTTCTTAAGAACCGAAAAAGAAAACAGAAAAGAAAAAATAAAAGAAAAAAACAACTCCAAGTGTCTTTGCGAACAATCGGCAATAAAATAGAGTATTTCAGTTTTTAATTTTTCGTAAATAAAAGTTGGTTAGATTAATAGTCTCTGTGAATATAATAACATAAACAAAGTGATATGCCGTAAATTTAGGAGTACACTATAAATTATGCCTCTATTAAAATATACCGCAATAACTAACTACCAAAGGATTTTTGATATTTTGAATATATTTGATGCTCATAGCATTATCACATTTCCAAAGGCTCTAAATTTTAGAAAAATGTTCTAATAGAATATGTCTATCAATATAAAGTAAAGGTATTGTTAGGTTTTTTTTAAAAAATACGACCTACAACAGTCTCTGCTACAGCATGGCTGACTCTGTAGAAACTTCTGTGAAACCATAATAATTATATCAATAATCGAGTTGTCGTTATGATAATATTTTCTTCCAATATCCGACTCCACTATCCATAAAAGTTATGTTAGAAAATTCATAATTGAGCGCATTGTAATTTTTTAAAAAGAAATTCACTTCACACACAAAGATGTAGCCATTCAATCCATGAAAATAATGCAAGTCAGTATGCGTATGTTATGGCTAACTGTTTAAATGTCTATTCCTTCCACGTTTATCGGAAGAAATACTTTTTTATACTAGTATTTTAGTTGAAAATAAGATCATAAATCATCTATACAAAACAAGCGTCCCTTATGGATTTGAACGAAAATCATAGATTCGACTATTTTCATGAAAAATAAATCTAAGTACGGAATAATGCAGGAAGATTATCTATTTTCTTGGTTTAGAAAGTGATGTAGTTAAGATTTATAACTTAGGAATAAATAAATTATTATTAATCTTTTCGACCTATTTCTCTTGCATATTTAATTTCTTTGATAGTAAGAACTAATCTTTTTATTTTACAAAGTAAAAAAAAGCTAAAGATCGGCGTTGTCAGTCAGGTATAAGAACTGATTTAACACGATGGTTTTTGTACAAACGTTCACATACAATTGTATGCTTTTTAACCGATTGTGTTGGAAAAAATGACGATTTATAGATTAGATATTTAGACGAAGAGCTAACCTTCTCAATAAAGTATTGATTATTGCCCTGCTAGCTAGACAACACTTTTTATGTTAGTCAAAAAAAAATTTTTTTTTTTCGGACGCTATTACAGATTTCATCGTTAACTAACAAACATTAAGACCAAAAAATTAGCGTGCAAGATGAAATGTATAGGTTCACTTCATTTCTACATTATTTTACAACTCTCAATCGCATTAAAAACAAGATCGAATAAAAAATAACTTATGACATATGGACGAAAAATGTTTTTCGGGCTATTTAGGTTAGCGACCGCATTACGTCTGAAATACTACATTTTTCGAGCTTATAGCATAATTTACTATTTTAACGTTAAAATAGGGGAAATGATGTATCAAAATGGATACTTTTTTTTGTCGGTCACGAGATTATAGTTTCTTTTAAAATGAACTCCAATATTTACAACACAAATTATCCTTTAAACCACATTAGTTTAAAACTCGTCTGTCGCTTTCCCTCTATTGTGAGTTTGATTAAAGTATAGCGTAGTATATATTTAGATGAATTTCGCAAATGTTGAATACTTTCAAAACTGAAAAAGCCGCCCTTTGCAATAAATATCTCCGTAGAGTTAGGTACCCTGCAGATTAAGGGTATTTCAGCGGATAATCATATACAAATTCAAAGATTTTGTCTATTTTAATGGATTAACAAACAATATCTATAGGATGACTTTACTGATAAAAAAAAAAAAATAACAAAAATCTATAAAGTCTAGGCTCACATGAAATTCCATAAAGAGCAGCTGCATAGCCTTATCACATCAAACTATATTTTTATTTCGTTCTATTGTCAAAAGTCTGTGTTTAGGAGATTATCGTTCATTTTAAAATGAACTCTAATATGTACATCACCATAAACTACCTCTTAAGCCGTCGTAAAAATACACTTTTCGATTTACCTCTATATTGATTTTCTAATATTAAATATCTACAATAGTCGAAATTCGCTCGCTAATACCTATGTATGCAAGGTTTCTTCAAAAAATGACAATTTTGTTGTTTAATGGCTTGAAAAAATGGAAAAAGGAGGTTTTTTCATCCATTTATTTCCAGATGAGTGTTAAAAATACTTATAAAACTCGGTATACCGAAGATCAAGCATTAATGAGAGGGTTGAGTCCTGTTTGCCAAATCCTGATTTTTAATTTGACGTTGGCAACGGTACAATTTTTTAACATTTATCATAAGAGGCGTATATTTTTGGAGCTTAGATCTACCAGTTTATCCACGCCCCATTTATTGTTAGTGCTTTAGTAATTTTACTTTCCAATTATTTTTTACCAAAACGCGTAGTTGAAACAGTGTCTATATCAGACGATATAATAAATTTTAAGGATTAATTTGCTTACAAATACACTTTAATTTATTTAGGCTAAAGCAGCCAGACATATACTGGAACTACGAAAACCCTATTACAATTTGGTTGCCTAGAGAAAATTTTGTAAAAAACATAGCTTTCTACACAAATGCTTGCACATTATGTACCTATCATTTTAAGATACCTGCCGACATCAATGTAAGCATTGACATAATGACGCAAGATATAGGTAGGTACTAGAATATTCAAGATTTCTATTAACGATACACTTCAGCATACATGCGAGATGTCATTAATGTCTACGGAAGGCAACAGACATACCAGCTATTTTTACATGGGATTCCATAGACTTGGACGCTTCTTGTTTAGAAATATTTGATGTCATCTTGAGGAGTTCCGTATTGAAGCATCAAACCTACCTGCCAAATAATTGACGAAATATGGGATATCATAAAATATACCCCCCATCGAACTAAATGATCCTATAAACCAGCTTCACAGACCGTAATTTGTGATGCTAACACGATTAATACGCAATAGAACAAGATTAAGAAACAAAATTTAAAGTAACTCTTTATCACACGAAAATAATTAAATAATTTACGGTTACAGAACAATAATTATTTTAAAAAGCTGTATAACTAAATATATTATGTTATTAGGAATATTCTGTCTAAAGTAACAGCTAATCTTAGTCGAAAATGAGATCGTATTATTGATTGTTGAATTCGTTAGGTATGAAATAAAATTAGAGATTTCGTCTATTTTTTCACGATTAAAAAAGAATACCTCTATTTAGCTAAAAAATGAAACGATTACAGTGGTAGATTAATTCACTTTACCAAGCATGTAAACTACTAATTTTGCAATAAATATCTTCTATATTTCTAGGTAGGTTTACTCGAAAATGTGGGGCTATTTTCATCAAAAATCCCGATACGAAATTGAAAAATTTGCCTATTTTTGTCGGTTTACAAAGTGATAGTGGAATATTGGTTTGATCAAAGAACAATAATTATTTTAAAAATGTTGTATAATTAACTAAATGTCGGTGTTATCAGGCAGGCAAGAAGTTATTTATCTGAATCTTATTTGTACCATTAGCGTTTATATACAAATGTTAGTGGTTTTCAAAAATTGATATCTCGGAAATTATTAGGTTTAGACTTATAATACGCTTATTAAAAAATAATGACTACTTTTATGCAAAATTCAAAAATATTATAAGATGTAGGGTATCCCAGTAACTTAACCAAAGATTTTCGGTCTTCGTAAAGCTTTACACGTTTCTTCAGCGTACCAAACATTCACTTTTTTTAAATATTGACATCGGGTTAGGATTCTGAACATAGGATTAACATCACTCCAATAGTGAACATGTTGCGTTGTCACAGTTCCATTCGTTGAAAAGTAAACAAAACCGTTTGAGCTACGTGGGGAATAAATAAAGTTGGCTTGTTGAAAAATTTTAATATTTATTAAGGTAAAAGACTATAAATATATCGATACAACACTTTGGCATTTCTAATACTACAAACATGAATATCTAAAATGTGATATTTACAACCGTCAACTCTCTCTCCCTTCTCTAATTTTGGTACACCAATGCTGTCTTCTAAGTTTATAATATATGGCGTCCTGCAGTTTAATTCCGAAAATGTTTTAACTAAAAATTCCTCTTTAACACATCCTTTAACGTAAATAATGTCTGCGTCTATCAGATTGTTGGATATGATATTATGTAGTTCCTTGTAATCGGTATCACCATAATTATAAAGGATACCATGATGATTTCCAAATAGATATTTGACTTGTTTCTTGCAAGCCTTACTTAAGGTGTCGAATGGTTTAACTGGTTTAAAAAAGTAACTTTTCATACTATTCCCATCATAAATAGCCAATTCTTTCGCGCAAAATTCAGGTATGTTAAATCCTTGAATATCGACTACAACGAACTTCATTGCCTGAAGACTCAAATCAAACAAGTATATTTTCATATTTTTATCGCTCTTAAGTTCGATTTCAAAAGCACACCCCCACTTTTCGATAATTTCACAGTCTTAGCACATAGATCTTATATTTTTATTTACGATCAATTCATCTTTATTCGCCAATCGTCTCAAACGAGTCTGCTTTTGAAAGTAATATAGCCTTAGTATTCAGAAAATATTAATGATATCGGAGCCTAAAACATCCTTGACACTAAAAAATCATTGTGTTTCCTAACAAAACCCATCATCTTGTCTATTTAGCTTGCTTTCCTATTGTTTAGCAGGTTAAATAAAATTATTATTTCGCTCTTTTTGTCTGTACTGAATCGTTAGGGGAATACGTTTCTAGTTCTATAAGAGAGACAGTTAAAATTTATGTAAGCAATCAAAAATCCTACACTATGAGCTACTTAGTTAAAATTTCATATTTCCTTCCTGGGTCAGGCAAAATTTGTGATGTGTCGGACAAAATTTATAAAAATACAAAAAAAAAATGCTGGATGCATTTTTAGCGTGACTTTCTATTTAATACCATCTTATTTCAAGGTATAATTCGGTTGTCAAAATGAGAATAAAATAATTTTCCCATGGTTTATGTCATCTTAAAAAAGTCAAAAGGTTATATTCTGTAGAGGGTCAGATACATTTAAATTTAAATATTTTCTCCAAGAAGAATTTTAAGATAGTATTATAGTAAATAAAAATTCTATACCTCCAATATTTCATGGAAACATATCGTGTTCTAGCGACATAACCCAAAAGTACCTCTATTCAGAAACGCATCGTACTTTTCTTGTCAATAATTGTCTCATTGTCCCATCCATTACATTATTATAATCTTAAAGCACCTGTTACCAGCATTATCTGTTTTTATGGTTTTCATAAAACATAGCGATTACCAATGAAAATTAAACGAAAACTTAATAAATAACTTTTTTTTTCAACTGAAATAGACTGATTTTCGATGGAAAAATGTTACTTATAACTAAAAATGAATATAAGTCATGACGCGCCCCCCTCAGGTTTGTTCAGGTTTCTCAAACGTTTGAGAAACCTGAACAAACCTGAGGGGGGCGCGTCAAACCTGAAACCGATTGCAAGGAGCACTAACCTTAGTACATGTAATCAAACCTGAGCTACCCTGAAAGATTATGATGAAACCCAACTCTCTACATGCAATCAAACCTGAGCTACCCTGAAAGATTATGATGAAACCCGACTCTCTGCATCGTAACCATTGGAGTGGAAAAAAAAATTTTCAACTCTTCATACGATGAAAAAACATCCGTTAATTAATATTGCTTGTTTTCTAAACCATACTAATAAGCCCTTTTTAATATACCAACCTGAAAGATAAGAATACGGGGTTTTCTGTGTGAATTTAACTCTAGAAGGAATAAAATTGCAGAGAAATTTGAGGATTTTTCAAGAAAGTCCTCTCTCAAGTACTTACAACGTAGTGGTGCATTATCCTACAAAAATATAAAAAAAGATCATCTCAGTATCGCGTTTGAACTCTATACGAAATCTGCAAGCCTTGCTACTTTGGTTATAACGAAACGATTTTGTGAATATTTCATAGTAATTTTAGAAAAGATTGATTTATTCTAAATATCATTGCGTATATGACTTATATTCATTTTTAGTTATAAGTAACATTTTTCCATCGAAAATCAGTCTATTTCAGTTGAAAAAAAAAGTTATTTATTAAGTTTTCGTTTAATTTTCATTGGTAATCGCTATGTTTTATGAAAATCATAAAAACAGATAATGCTGGTAACAGGTGCTTTAAGATTATAATAATGTAATGGATGGGACAATGAGACAATTATTGACAAGAAAAGTACGATGCGTTTCTGAATAGAGGTACTTTTGGGTTATGTCGCTAGAACACGATATGTTTCCATGAAATATTGGAGGTATAGAATTTTTATTTACTATAATACTATCTTAAAATTCTTCTTGGAGAAAATATTTAAATTTAAATGTATCTGACCCTCTACAGAATATAACCTTTTGACTTTTTTAAGATGACATAAACCATGGGAAAATTATTTTATTCTCATTTTGACAACCGAATTATACCTTGAAATAAGATGGTATTAAATAGAAAGTCACGCTAAAAATGCATCCAGCATTTTTTTTTTGTATTTTTATAAATGTTGTCCGACACATCACAAATTTTGCCTGACCCAGGAAGGAAATATGAAATTTTAACTAAGTAGCTCATAGTGTAGGATTTTTGATTGCTTACATAAATTTTAACTGTCTCTCTTATAGAACTAGAAACGTATTCCCCTAACGATTCAGTACAGACAAAAAGAGCGAAATAATAATTTTATTTAACCTGCTAAACAATAGGAAAGCAAGCTAAATAGACAAGATGATGGGTTTTGTTAGGAAACACAATGATTTTTTAGTGTCAAGGATGTTTTAGGCTCCGATATCATTAATATTTTCTGAATACTAAGGCTATATTACTTTCAAAAGCAGACTCGTTTGAGACGATTGGCGAATAAAGATGAATTGATCGTAAATAAAAATATAAGATCTATGTGCTAAGACTGTGAAATTATCGAAAAGTGGGGGTGTGCTTTTGAAATCGAACTTAAGAGCGATAAAAATATGAAAATATACTTGTTTGATTTGAGTCTTCAGGCAATGAAGTTCGTTGTAGTCGATATTCAAGGATTTAACATACCTGAATTTTGCGCGAAAGAATTGGCTATTTATGATGGGAATAGTATGAAAAGTTACTTTTTTAAACCAGTTAAACCATTCGACACCTTAAGTAAGTCTTGCAAGAAACAAGTCAAATATCTATTTGGAAATCATCATGGTATCCTTTATAATTATGGTGATACCGATTACAAGGAACTACATAATATCATATCCAACAATCTGATAGACGCAGACATTATTTACGTTAAAGGATGTGTTAAAGAGGAATTTTTAGTTAAAACATTTTCGGAATTAAACTGCAGGACGCCATATATTATAAACTTAGAAGACAGCATTGGTGTACCAAAATTAGAGAAGGGAGAGAGAGTTGACGGTTGTAAATATCACATTTTAGATATTCATGTTTGTAGTATTAGAAATGCCAAAGTGTTGTATCGATATATTTATAGTCTTTTACCTTAATAAATATTAAAATTTTTCAACAAGCCAACTTTATTTATTCCCCACGTAGCTCAAACGGTTTTGTTTACTTTTCAACGAATGGAACTGTGACAACGCAACATGTTCACTATTGGAGTGATGTTAATCCTATGTTCAGAATCCTAACCCGATGTCAATATTTAAAAAAAGTGAATGTTTGGTACGCTGAAGAAACGTGTAAAGCTTTACGAAGACCAAAAATCTTTGGTTAAGTTACTGGGATACCCTACATCTTATAATATTTTTGAATTTTGCATAAAAGTAGTCATTATTTTTTAATAAGCGTATTATAAGTCTAAACCTAATAATTTCCGAGATATCAATTTTTGAAAACCACTAACATTTGTATATAAACGCTAATGGTACAAATAAGATTCAGATAAATAACTTCTTGCCTGCCTGATAACACCGACATTTAGTTAATTATACAACATTTTTAAAATAATTATTGTTCTTTGATCAAACCAATATTCCACTATCACTTTGTAAACCGACAAAAATAGGCAAATTTTTCAATTTCGTATCGGGATTTTTGATGAAAATAGCCCCACATTTTCGAGTAAACCTACCTAGAAATATAGAAGATATTTATTGCAAAATTAGTAGTTTACATGCTTGGTAAAGTGAATTAATCTACCACTGTAATCGTTTCATTTTTTAGCTAAATAGAGGTATTCTTTTTTAATCGTGAAAAAATAGACGAAATCTCTAATTTTATTTCATACCTAACGAATTCAACAATCAATAATACGATCTCATTTTCGACTAAGATTAGCTGTTACTTTAGACAGAATATTCCTAATAACATAATATATTTAGTTATACAGCTTTTTAAAATAATTATTGTTCTGTAACCGTAAATTATTTAATTATTTTCGTGTGATAAAGAGTTACTTTAAATTTTGTTTCTTAATCTTGTTCTATTGCGTATTAATCGTGTTAGCATCACAAATTACGGTCTGTGAAGCTGGTTTATAGGATCATTTAGTTCGATGGGGGGTATATTTTATGATATCCCATATTTCGTCAATTATTTGGCAGGTAGGTTTGATGCTTCAATACGGAACTCCTCAAGATGACATCAAATATTTCTAAACAAGAAGCGTCCAAGTCTATGGAATCCCATGTAAAAATAGCTGGTATGTCTGTTGCCTTCCGTAGACATTAATGACATCTCGCATGTATGCTGAAGTGTATCGTTAATAGAAATCTTGAATATTCTAGTACCTACCTATATCTTGCGTCATTATGTCAATGCTTACATTGATGTCGGCAGGTATCTTAAAATGATAGGTACATAATGTGCAAGCATTTGTGTAGAAAGCTATGTTTTTTACAAAATTTTCTCTAGGCAACCAAATTGTAATAGGGTTTTCGTAGTTCCAGTATATGTCTGGCTGCTTTAGCCTAAATAAATTAAAGTGTATTTGTAAGCAAATTAATCCTTAAAATTTATTATATCGTCTGATATAGACACTGTTTCAACTACGCGTTTTGGTAAAAAATAATTGGAAAGTAAAATTACTAAAGCACTAACAATAAATGGGGCGTGGATAAACTGGTAGATCTAAGCTCCAAAAATATACGCCTCTTATGATAAATGTTAAAAAATTGTACCGTTGCCAACGTCAAATTAAAAATCAGGATTTGGCAAACAGGACTCAACCCTCTCATTAATGCTTGATCTTCGGTATACCGAGTTTTATAAGTATTTTTAACACTCATCTGGAAATAAATGGATGAAAAAACCTCCTTTTTCCATTTTTTCAAGCCATTAAACAACAAAATTGTCATTTTTTGAAGAAACCTTGCATACATAGGTATTAGCGAGCGAATTTCGACTATTGTAGATATTTAATATTAGAAAATCAATATAGAGGTAAATCGAAAAGTGTATTTTTACGACGGCTTAAGAGGTAGTTTATGGTGATGTACATATTAGAGTTCATTTTAAAATGAACGATAATCTCCTAAACACAGACTTTTGACAATAGAACGAAATAAAAATATAGTTTGATGTGATAAGGCTATGCAGCTGCTCTTTATGGAATTTCATGTGAGCCTAGACTTTATAGATTTTTGTTATTTTTTTTTTTTATCAGTAAAGTCATCCTATAGATATTGTTTGTTAATCCATTAAAATAGACAAAATCTTTGAATTTGTATATGATTATCCGCTGAAATACCCTTAATCTGCAGGGTACCTAACTCTACGGAGATATTTATTGCAAAGGGCGGCTTTTTCAGTTTTGAAAGTATTCAACATTTGCGAAATTCATCTAAATATATACTACGCTATACTTTAATCAAACTCACAATAGAGGGAAAGCGACAGACGAGTTTTAAACTAATGTGGTTTAAAGGATAATTTGTGTTGTAAATATTGGAGTTCATTTTAAAAGAAACTATAATCTCGTGACCGACAAAAAAAAGTATCCATTTTGATACATCATTTCCCCTATTTTAACGTTAAAATAGTAAATTATGCTATAAGCTCGAAAAATGTAGTATTTCAGACGTAATGCGGTCGCTAACCTAAATAGCCCGAAAAACATTTTTCGTCCATATGTCATAAGTTATTTTTTATTCGATCTTGTTTTTAATGCGATTGAGAGTTGTAAAATAATGTAGAAATGAAGTGAACCTATACATTTCATCTTGCACGCTAATTTTTTGGTCTTAATGTTTGTTAGTTAACGATGAAATCTGTAATAGCGTCCGAAAAAAAAAAATTTTTTTTTGACTAACATAAAAAGTGTTGTCTAGCTAGCAGGGCAATAATCAATACTTTATTGAGAAGGTTAGCTCTTCGTCTAAATATCTAATCTATAAATCGTCATTTTTTCCAACACAATCGGTTAAAAAGCATACAATTGTATGTGAACGTTTGTACAAAAACCATCGTGTTAAATCAGTTCTTATACCTGACTGACAACGCCGATCTTTAGCTTTTTTTTACTTTGTAAAATAAAAAGATTAGTTCTTACTATCAAAGAAATTAAATATGCAAGAGAAATAGGTCGAAAAGATTAATAATAATTTATTTATTCCTAAGTTATAAATCTTAACTACATCACTTTCTAAACCAAGAAAATAGATAATCTTCCTGCATTATTCCGTACTTAGATTTATTTTTCATGAAAATAGTCGAATCTATGATTTTCGTTCAAATCCATAAGGGACGCTTGTTTTGTATAGATGATTTATGATCTTATTTTCAACTAAAATACTAGTATAAAAAAGTATTTCTTCCGATAAACGTGGAAGGAATAGACATTTAAACAGTTAGCCATAACATACGCATACTGACTTGCATTATTTTCATGGATTGAATGGCTACATCTTTGTGTGTGAAGTGAATTTCTTTTTAAAAAATTACAATGCGCTCAATTATGAATTTTCTAACATAACTTTTATGGATAGTGGAGTCGGATATTGGAAGAAAATATTATCATAACGACAACTCGATTATTGATATAATTATTATGGTTTCACAGAAGTTTCTACAGAGTCAGCCATGCTGTAGCAGAGACTGTTGTAGGTCGTATTTTTTAAAAAAAACCTAACAATACCTTTACTTTATATTGATAGACATATTCTATTAGAACATTTTTCTAAAATTTAGAGCCTTTGGAAATGTGATAATGCTATGAGCATCAAATATATTCAAAATATCAAAAATCCTTTGGTAGTTAGTTATTGCGGTATATTTTAATAGAGGCATAATTTATACTGTACTCCTAAATTTACGGCATATCACTTTGTTTATGTTATTATATTCACAGAGACTATTAATCTAACCAACTTTTATTTACGAAAAATTAAAAACTGAAATACTCTATTTTATTGCCGATTGTTCGCAAAGACACTTGGAGTTGTTTTTTTCTTTTATTTTTTCTTTTCTGTTTTCTTTTTCGGTTCTTAAGAAATGCTAAAGAATCTGTACAAAACAAGTCACGAATTAACTAAATAGCCACCATTTCACTAAATACTTAACACTCAGTATACAATTTTCAGAAATGTCATGATTAAGAACGGTTCTAGTCATTTTATACAAGATTTCACATGATTTAACAAATTTAAAATATTTTTTTTAATTTTTACTAAATTCTAAACACTCAGTATACACTTTTAAGAAAATAGGACGATTTGCGACTGTTTTAGTCATTTTTTACAAAGTTTCACAGGGCTTAATAACGTTAAAACATTTTTTTTTAATTTTTTACTAAATTCTAAACACTCAGTATACAATTTTCAGAAATGCCATGATTAAGAACGGTTCTGGTCATTTTATACAAGATTTCACATGATTTAACAAATTTAAAACATTTTTTTTAATTTTTACTAAATTCTAAACACTCAGTATACACTTTTAAGAAAATAGGACGATTTGCGACTGTTTTAGTCATTTTTTACAAAGTTTCACAGGGCTTAATAACGTTAAAACATTTTTTTTAATTTTTTACTAAATTCTAAACACTCAGTATACAATTTTCAGAAATGCCATGATTAAGAACGGTTCTAGTCATTTTATACAAGATTTCGCATGATTTAACAAATTTAAAACATTTTTTTTAATTTTTACTAAATTCTAAACACTCAGTATACACTTTTAAGAAAATAGGACGATTTGCGACTGTTTTAGTCATTTTTTACAAAGTTTCACAGGGCTTAATAACGTTAAAACATTTTTTTTAATTTTTTACTAAATTCTAAACACTCAGTATACAATTTTCAGAAATGACATGATTAAGAACGGTTCTAGTCATTTTATACAAGATTTCACATGATTTAACAAATTTAAAACATTTTTTTAATTTTTACTAAATTCTAAACACTCAGTATATCATTTTCAGAAAATAATACAATTCTGTACAGTTTTACAAATTTTCACAGGTCTTAATAACATTAAAACATTTTTTTAATTTTTTACTAAATTCTAATCACTCAGTATACAATTTTCAGAAATGACACGATTTAGAACAGTTTTTACAGATATTTACAAAGTCTTAATAACATTATATTAATAATTATCTAACATAATGTATACAATTTCAAGAAATAGTAGATTTTTAATCCATGTACAAAATTCAAGAATCTAAAATACAATTAAATGTAGGCTTTTTTAATTGGCATCTCAGGCAAATTATTTCCCCCAAAATTATCTAAAAAAGATATACCAAAAACATTCTAAAGCGGTTTTTTACCTCTATAAGTATGCAGGCCGATCCGACCCTTGTCGGTTTTATTACCCGCATAAATTAACACAGTAGAGGAATATGGACAGAGTTCTGGGGCAGCGGCGTTTCACTAAAGCTTTGGTTTCCTACAAAGCGGTACCGCAAAAGAGTGGCCGTAATTTGACGGCGAGCTTTGCCGCGACAAAGCGTGTATGTACTTGCAAATCGGAGTGTGTTCCTCCAGAGCGTTCGGCGCAAAAAATACGGCACCGTATTTTCTGAAGCGGACGCTCTGTACGTTGGGATAGTGCAAGCACGATTTTTGACGGTGCGCCAGTGTAGTGATTGTATGTTTTAATTATAATATTTGGAAATTAATTGGTCTAGCGAACAAGATAAAATTTTAATCGAGTTTTTTTTACTATATCGCTTTAACAGCGGCGTTTGCACTAAGGTTAAATCATAAAAAGTCGGGTTTTATCTCGGGTCAGATCATAAATATTCAGGTTCAAATTAGGGTTAGATGAGAAGCCGCCTCATGAAAGCATCCGGGTTAGGTTGTAAAAAGTCGGGTTTTATCTCGGGTCAGTTCATAAATATTCAGGTTCAAGTTAGGGTTAGATAAGAAGCCGCCTCACGAAAGCATCCGGGTTAGGTCGTAAAAAGTCGGGTTTAATTTCGGGTTATTTTGTAAACAGCACCACCGAACCACCCGGGTTAGGTTATAAAACGCACCACCGAACCACCCGGGTTAGATCATAAAACGCACCACCGAACCACCCGGGTTAGATCGTAAAACGCACCACCGAACCACCTGGGTTAGTTGCACCACCAGCACCACCAGCACCACCTGGCCTCGCTCTGTCCGTTTCTCACTACTCGCGCGCTTCAATCAAAACTACGTTTAAGCTTCAATAAGCTGCAAGCCTAGAATAATAACATCAACATTTTTACTCATGTGAACACAACTGTAGGTACATATTAAAGTCGAGCCGATTTTGTTAAAAAAAAAGGTTTTATTTTATAATTAATTTATTTTCAGCAAAATGCCAGAAGTCATTATACAGGATGTTTCATTAATATTGCGAAAAAATTCAGGATGAGTTTCCCTGAATAAAAATATTTAAAAAAAGTTCCTATGTCCGGAAATGCTTCGTTTCAGAGATAAATAATAAAGTTTTATTTTTATTTCTGTTTTTCTTACTTCAACTAAAATTAGTATCTAGGGGTGTTTGAAATGTGAAATTCGAATTTGATGTTAGTATGGCTCCCACTTGTAGAGGGCATGGTCCCTTTACTCTTTTGAGGGGTCATAACTTTTTTATACGTGATTGTGTTACATTTCTAAGCAAAAAAATAGTTTCCCCCACCATTTTTACGTGATAAAGGCATACTGGATAAAAGGAGACGAGCAACCGTTCTCGATAAAACTAATAATTATAAAATAAATGACATTTACTTAAATATAGCTATGCCCATATTGCCCAGTTTGATAAAATTGAATTTATCTCCTAAACAAAGCCGAAGTCAAAAAATATCAAAAGGTACTTTGTAATGTCTGTGGGTACTTCGCATTAGCCATTAAACTGCCTACATAATAGTGGTATCAAAAGAGAAAACGGCAGTGACGTACATATTTTTTTTGGTCCGCTTAAATTTTTTCGCAATATTAATGAAACACCCTGTGTAAGGCAGTAATAATATTTAAAAAAAAAGCTGAATATATAGTAAAAAACAAATTCGTGCAAGCATAACGGATTCTTTCTACATAAAGGGTCACGTCACTGCCGTCGCTATCCCCAGGCCGTCATGTTAAGATTGTGACGTACACTAGAAGATGCAATTTATTATAGAAGCTATATGGCATGTAGGTAATAATATTGATATTTATAAGTTAAAGGTGTCTTAAATTATATGAGATGGGGTATATAATTGTATATTAAAAATGTATTCCGATGATTAGCATACAGGGTGATTCAAGATTATAATATCATTACTAAGTATTGCCTTCGACACTTCTTCGAGGTTACGAAAATAGTCCGCAAATAATCCCTGATTCTCAAACATTAGAAACAACTTCGTAAGTAGCTATTTTAAATGATATTTTATATCACTCAGTTGTTTACCTACACTCTGCACTGTTGCAGTGTTACCTACCATCAAGTCTGGTTGCCCTGAGTTCTCTCACTAAAAACCTTACCTCCAAGTGCTTTATGCAAACGCTGTACGCTGTACGCTGTACGCAATACTAAATCGTCTCTCGGGATCCTTTTTTTATCAATAATACCACTTTTTCACGTGTCTCGGATAGTGAAAAATATTATAGTTCGGAGTTACACCCGGGAACACAACATGAATTTGGCATTTTTCGCTATTTCACAGCAGCTTAATCAAATAACTTATGGTTTTACACATGTTATAGGTTTTCTAAAATAATCACACTAAACTGCTAAAACGACTAATAACTTAAAGGAAACATCGAAACGGCCTTTCAAAACAATGCCAACCTGTCAACACGTGAATCGACTAGAGACAGCTGATCTTGATTTTAAAAGGTCGGCGAGAGCATGACAGCCTGTTGGGGATACAGGACAAAACGGTGTGCAATAGGGTTGGTTTAAATTTCAGAAGACACCGTTTAACATAAAAAAATCCTTGCTTACGTAGTATAAATAAAGAGTGTCTCTTTAGTATTTAGTGATACAGAAAAAGTGTTTTTACAAAAGTTGCGTATTTGTGCGGGTGAAGCCCTAATATGAAGAGACGTATATTTTACATTTTATTTTCCGTTTTTTTGTATGCGCATGTGCCAAGGTGAGATAAGTACATTTTTAACCGTTCAACAAACCCATAAATAATAAAACTGAAATAAGAAAAGGAATATTTTATTCAAAATTAATAAGATAATAAATTTCAAAGTTACTGCTAAAAAATACTTGATAAATATAATATAGAAATTATTTCGCGCATCCGATAAGTTTATTAAAGAAACAGTTTTCCATTTCCTGTAGAACATCTAGAATCCGGGATTTTTTAATGCCATTTTCAATGTTTGCAAGTGCTCTTTACTTTCAGTTCTGAAATATGTAATAATGGTCAAATGAAAAGTATTGAAGAAACGGTTATATATGTGGCATTAGTCAATCACCCAAAATGTTAGTATGCTGGACATTACTCTTTATTGATTATTGACAATGGTATTGATACTGACAATGAACTTAATTAAATAAATAAAGTTATTAATGATATACATAATGTTTTATTAATCGTGATTTTTTTTTCAATTATTATGAATGCAATACAAACAAGTATGTATAATATTTTCTATATCTGTTTTTGAGGATATCGAATGGCAAATGTATCACATGTTCTTAATATAACTTGATCACATTCTACATAAATAATAAATAAGTTTAAGTAACAGTGCTGTGGTAACCGTGGTTGAAGCAGCTGTGTACAGTATTTTCGCCCCGCGCAAATACTAACCAAACCTTTACCAAGTGTGTTTTTTTTTTTTTTTTTTCAACTCGCTCGAATTTTTGGTAAGCTCAACCTTATTATAGATAGTCGTTAGAATTTTAGTTTAATAAGTGGTTTACGGGATGGAACCCGATGACCCCGGAGGGGGGAAAACCTCGATGAATGTCGAATTAATAAATGATATTATAGGCGTTTCACAATCTGTTCAAGATCCCCAAAAAAATAGTCAGCAAAATGTAAATAATGATAAGCAAAATATGCAGGTAAAAAACTCAAACAACGACCTGGATCGTACTTTGAATAATGAGAATCGGAGAAACAAAATGCCCAGAAACTATACTAATTTAGATATTGGCCCCTTCATTGTCTATATTGAATCAACAGAAAAATCGGGAAATAACATTGGAAGGTTTAACGATTTAAAAATAGCTAGGGAACTCTTTAATCTTAACTTAAGAGACATCAAAAAAATAAATAACAAAGGGACAAACCGGATTGGGGTTGAATTTGTTAATTTTTCTGCAGCAAATGATTTTACAAAAAATAAAACTTTACTAGATAAAGGGTACAATATTTTTATTCCCTACAATTTCGTCTCGAGTAAGGGGATAGTGAGAGGTGTCCATAAGTCATTCTCCGTTGAGGAAATCCTCGAAAATTCCTCTTCGCCAGTCAAAATCATAGAAGTCGTCAGACTAAAACGTAAACTTTATAATGCTGGAAATGATAACCCTACTTTCGAAGAAACCAATACTATACTAATTACATTCGAAGGGGTAGTTTTACCTAAATGTATACGACTTTACGGATTAATTAAACCAATAGTTCCCTATGTGGCACCGGTCACCCAGTGTTTCAATTGTTTGTTGTTTGGTCATACTAATAAAAACTGCAAAGGTAAAAAAAAATGCTTCAACTGTGGGGACTCGGAAAGCCACGAAACAGATGACCGTCAATTCACCTGCTCTACCAAATATTATTATTGTAAATCCGATGAACATAAAAGTAACTTTAAAAAATGCCCAGAATACGAGAGGCAAAAAAATATTAAAAAATTCATGGCCTTCGAGAATCTAACCTTTTTTGACGCAAACAACCTATGCAAAAAAACCTATGGCCCCCATATTGACGTACACAATGATGAAAACATTTTTCATCCTTCAGATTTCCCAGCAATGAGAAACAATAACAAAAATAATGAATATGATAACAGCATGATTCCCACATCCCAGAGAAGGCAGGTAGAATCATCGTATAGACCTAAACGCTCTTTTCAACAAGTGGTTTCCGAGGCTCCCAAAAAAAGAGTCATACAAAAATCTTTTGATCGCAGAGCCCATGATGAAGCGCTGTACACCCCTAATGGAAGAACCCCAAATTCTAATACACAATCTACACAGATAACATACCCACAAACACAACCAAGTACTTCCCACAATAAACCCTATATAAACGATTTTCAAAGTACAACTAAGCCTCATAGTGCCTTTCATAGAATAAATAGTACAATGGTAGATGACCCAATTAAAAATTTATATAATATTTTTTCCAAAATGTCAAATGAACAACAACTTAGAATTAAGGACCTTATTTTAACCCATACACACCCAAGTGTTCAAAGTTATTCTCAAATGGACTACGACTATGACTCAAATTAAAATGGATCCAACAACAATAAGAACCCAAAGAAACAGTAACAATAAAAACCCCAAAAAAATTAAAATTCTACAATGGAACCTTAGATCTGTAAACTCAAATAGGGGCAATTTAATTTCTTTCATAAGAAAGGAAAAACCCAACGTTATACTTCTAAATGAAACCTGGTTAAAAGAAACGCACAATTTCAAATTGAATAATTTTAAAATAATCAGACAGGATAGAACGGATGGGTATGGAGGTATTGCCACTTGTATCAGGAATGATATAAAGTTTTCTATAGTAAAAAATATAGCTCCTAATAACGTAAACTCATTACAGTATTTAACCATAAGGGTAGGTAATTTAAATATTATAAACGTTTATTCTTGTACACAGGGCAATTTTAATAAAGGAAAAATGGAGAGTCTGTTTCAGGACCTTCAGGGGGCGAGTATTTTGATGGGGGACCTTAATGCATTGCATGGAGAATGAGGAAGTAAAGTAAACAATCAAAATGGTAAGGCGCTGACCGAATTTTTAGACGAAAACGAATATATATTGTTGAGCAACGGCACCCCTACTAGCCTTCATCTCTCTTCAGCTAGCCCGCTGGATATAGCAATTACTGAGCCAGCCTTGAGCACTCACTGTTCTTGGAGGGTTCTGGAAGACTGTGGAAACAGCGATCATTTTCCAACAGTGTGTGAAATAAATGGGTCTGAAAACAACAACGTATTTTTATCAACTTACAAAGTTAGAAATTTTCATGAAGCTGATTGGAATTTATTCCATGATACCCTATTAGTAGATTCATTATTGAATTGCGATTTTAGGAATTATGATGACCTCATACTAATGATAAACCGGGCCGCAGATAGGGCAATCCCAAACAAAACAAAAAATAATCCAGGGGTCCCAAGCAACCCATGGTGGGATAATGACTGTTCGGCCATAATTAATAAAAGGAAGGTAGCAATTAAAACATTTAAAGATATGCCTAATACAGATAATTATATTCAGGCAAAAAAAATCATAGCCCAATCAAAAAGACTCCTCAAAAACAAAAAGAAAAGTAAATTCAGGGAATTTTGCACCTCACTAAATAGAGATTCAGATATTAGATATATCTGGGGAAAAATCAAGGCTTTTTCAGGCAACAGAGCACCTTCAAATTGGTCAATAATAGCAGATAACTTAAGATTAGAGATGATCAAAAAAATGTCTGTGGTCGCTACTATCCCTGACTTTGCAGTGAGGCCTTTGACTAATGCCGAGCTAAAACCTTTCTCGATAGATGAGCTTAACCTAGCGATACAAAATAAAAAAGGAACCGCCCCTGGATTGGATGAAATATCTTATTTAATGATTCAAAAAGCCCCAATCGGAATACAGAAACAATTATTAATAATATATAATAACATTCTTTCGGGTTCACCAATACCAGATTCTTGGAAAAAATACAATATGATATTCCTCCTGAAACCCAATAAAGATCCAAAACAAGCAGAAAGCTATAGACCGATCACCTTATCATCTTGTTTTTTGAAAACCCTAGAGATTATGATAAAAAATAGAATAGAATGGCAGTTGGAAAAGAATCTAAGGTTTTCTTGGTACCAGACAGGTTTTAGAAAAGGGCAAGGAACCGCCAATGGTCAGGCCATGTTAATATCTCAAATATCACTAGCCTTTGAACAAAATCTGTCAGTAATGGCTCTATTTCTAGATGTTAAAGCAGCCTACGATCATATTGACATATATATGCTATATAATACAATGATAGAAATGAAGATCCCTACAGAATTGTGTAACATAATCTTTATGATATTGAAGGACAGGATTCTATACTCCAAGAATGAATCGGGTGAAATTTTGGGCCCGGGGTCAACAAGCCTGGGAATCCCACAAGGATCGCCCCTAAGCACCCTCTTATTTAATATATATATTTGTGAAATTTTTAGTCTTTTTCCGCAAGTCAAAATAGTGGGATATGCTGATGACTTGGTTCTGTTCATGTCAGGGAAGAATATAGACATTATGAGGAATACACTAACCCAAACGCTGAGAAACATGGATGAATGGCTCCTGGAGCACAATTTATTTTTGTCTGCTAATAAATGCGAAGCAATGCTTTTCACAAAGAATAGGAAGCATATGGATATACTGCCTATCCAACTTAACAACCAAAACATAAGTTTTGTGAATGAGACCAAATATCTAGGTATGATTTTACAAAAAAACCTAAACTGGACTAAACACACGGAAAATGCAATTAATAAAGCCCGCAAAGGGATCAATACCATGAAAATGATTTGTAGAGTGTGGTGGGGGGCTGATCCTAAGACTCTACGCTCGGTTTTTAATGCTATAGTTGTGTCACACCTCTACTATGGATCGATACTTCTTAACCCAAATCATAAAAAGAGCCTGAAAAAGATTGATACAACTCAATTCTCGGGATTAAGAGTGGTTTTGGGATGTATGCGTTCAACTCCCACAAATACTCTTTTAGCAGAAGCCTCATTAATAGACATGGAACACCGACGTAAGCTCCTCGCAACAAAGTTCTTAGCAAAAATTTTAAGCATCAATAATCACCCACTTACAACCATCATTGTTGACTCCAGAAGATTGGCCATGAAAAATGCAAATTTTTGGAGAAATCGATCCTCACCGTACCTAATACAGGCCTATAATTATTTTCTGCCGTTCATTAAGGGGCTGTATACGTCCGAAAATTTCCCTATATTTGACATCGATTTCTTCGTTCAAATCAAAAACATCAAAATCTTAGATCTTGGATTAAAGAAGGAGGGCGCGAATCTCAATCCTCTGTTCCTTGATAAAACAGAAAAGTTCAGAAGCACACACGTTTTTATCTACACAGATGCATCAAAAAGAGGAAGTCGGGTGGGTTTTGGAATACATATTCCGAACATTCACTACAACTTTTCCTCTAGACTACCAGCCACATTTAGCATCTGTACGGCTGAAGTAGTAGCCATACACGAAGCAGTTAAAGTCGTTATTACTAGGAATATTGCCAAGTCTATAATTTTTTTAGATTCATTAAGTGCAATTCAAAAAATAAACAGACCTAAGGTAGATCCCTGGAATAATTATATTAGTGTAGGAACCAAAAGGCTAATAATATTAGCACGGGAACAGGGGCTGGACATAAGCTTGTCGTGGATACCTGGACACGCTGATATCAAGGGCAATAAAGCGGTTGATATTTTAGCCAAAATAGGCAAAGATTTAAATATCCCCCAAAAAGATTGATACTGACAAACAGGACACCCTACCTCTCGTAAAGGAAATAATTCTTAAAGAGTTTCAGGCCTCTTGGAAAGAGTCCCTGAAATTTAAAGGTAGAGCTTATGCGGAAATTGTCGGGGAGTTCCCCGCCGAGCCTTGGTATAGAGATCTTCAGTTTATCGATCGCCGGCATATAACTACTATCATAAGAATGCGAACGAGTCATTGTTTGACTGCTAGTCATTTGTATAAAATAGGAATAAAAGAAAGCCCAAGGTGCGAATGTGGACAAGTTGAGGATCTTGAACATATTTTTTTGGAGTGTCCAATTAATATCATACCGGGTTTTTGTATGTATCAGGAATTTAGAAAAATAGGATTCTCCCTCCCTCTGAATTTGAAAGTGGTCTTAACTAAATTAAATAGCAAAACAATAAAATTAATTTTAAAGTTTCTAAACTATAATAGGATTAAACTATAAGGAGGTTCAGCTTAACAAATAACAACCTGCCCTTTCCAGATAAACACTCTATGTGATGTCTTTCTGTGTTTGTGTTCGGTTTTACTAAACTCTCCGTCATTAACGACCAATACAGCTCTAACGTTTATGAGTCCACACACCACAGTACTATAAACAGAGTCTACGTAAAGACCCTGCATAATACACGAAACGTGTTTCGAATGAAGAAGTGAGGGCGGTATGGTACAGGACCAGACGAAGTCGCCCTCACCCCCAAATGTGCTGGCAAATTGCCCTCATGGAGCAGAGCCATAAATATACAAGCAAGCAACAAGCAAGTTTAAGTAATCTTTGTTTGTATAATATAAGCGCCCTGGCATGATTAGTAGTAATTTTCAAATGGTAAGTGACAGCTCCATACATTTCTTTAACATTTGACTGTTTTCAACGCCGTCATAGCCAACTAGAAGTAATTAAACTCACAGGGAATAATTAAACTTAATATCCGCAGCAAAATTGCCATATAAAAATATTAAATTGGCAATATTTCGAAAACTACAAATTTTCCGAACGGCCAACTTTATACAAACTTGTCCTTATTTTTAATGCTAAATAAGAAAAAATTATAAAATTTGGGGGTGTCCATTTGAAAATGTAGATTTTCCACAGATTTCTTAATCTCATTTTTCATCTTATTGTTTGAACACCCTGTATTAATAGTTATCATAATATTATAAGAAATTTATTAAAGCAGGTCCTTTTTAACAGAGAATCGAACCCAAATTAAACCATAAAGACTTCCTTATAGAAAAAATTGATAATTATTTTATGGCCTTCAAACGTCATTTTCTTGACATAAAACCTTACATATGCCAAAAACGCTTAGACTTGGGTATAGGATATGATATAACAAATCTGCCTAAAGTCTTACGTGGAATTCAAAAATGTAATAATATACAGGGTGTTCCATTTAAAATAAACAGGTATAACCGGAAGCTTCACCCTATTGAAAATGCTTTAGGCGGGTTGCCCCCCAGCAATTTTAGTATACTTTCAAATTTTTAAAAAGTTTCTATTTACAGTTTTCCATATATAGGTCGAAGCGGTTCCCGGTGGGACACCCTGTAAGGTATCCAAGATAACGCTATCTAAGGTTAGACTCGGAAAAACTACTGCGTCGATATGTTTGTGCTATGTACCGGGTGCCCCACTAAGAATGGCTGTCGGCCGTATCTCAGAAAGTGTTTGTCGTATGGCTTGCAGAAAAAAAATATATTAGGTAAAGTGGTCATGAGAAATTGCTGGAAATTATTTTCAAGTTTCTCAGACTGGCGCTTGAGGGCGCAACAGTAACGGTGAATATGAATCACGAAGTTTCCTCAAAAGTCGCCTGGTTATGCTATCCCGAAAATAACATTTTTGTATATTTCGAAGATTTATTAATAAAGTTCACCTTTAGAACGTGTTCGTCACTTTTCAAATAAAGTGGTGGGGGAAGGTTGAACATTATTTGTAATAAATGCTGATAACTCCGGTCTGGCTTAACATAATTTAGTAAACATAGTTTTGTTAAAAAGGGCTTTCCTCACTCTATATTTTATCTTGTGAACTACGGCAATATGTGTTTTACACTAGGCGCTAGGGGCGCTGTCTTACAACTTCACAAACATTGCGCGTTTTTTCCATAATTGTGAATATAATAGTATATTCAATTTTACCTGATTAGAAGGATGATTAAAAGTCTAAGAAGTCAGCGAAAACCGCAAGTTAATATCTATTTTCAATCCGAACAACAACAACAATAATCATAATTACGGAACATTATGATTTTATTTTGAAGTTGCCATTGTAAAGGTTTTTTTAAGAGTCAAAGAGGCCTTGGAAAAACAAAATATGAAGGTACGTATGTTTCAAGCAAATATATCGTTACGACAATAATTCTCATTGGCGCCCTAAATGTTTAAATTGTCGCCCATCGTTCTGTATACACGACTCCAATCTCTCCCTGGTTGATAATACTGCAGTTTCCACCTCTGCCATAGGGATACGGCGGCTGCTGTCCATTATCCTTTCTATCATGTTTTCCCTTGTGGTGGGTCTGGTAACGTAAACAAGATCCTTCAATCTCCCTCATAGATAAAAATCTAGGCATGTTAAGTCAGGTGATCTAAAATAGAAATTACCAATTTCATTAACAGTATTACAATATATCCTATATTATTACCTGGCAGGCCACGGAAATATACTTCCTCTTCCTATCCACCTTGTAGGAAATATGTCGTCAAGAAATTGACGAACGTTTGCCGCAAAATGTGCAGGACATCCATCGTGTTGGAAAACCATAGTTCTGCAAATATCCAAGGGCACATCTTCGAGAAGAATAGGGAGGTCGTAATTTAAAAAATGTAAATATCTTTGCCCAGTAAGCGACTCATTAAATACAAACGGTCCAATTATTCTGCCACCCAAAATGCCGCACCAGACATTGACACTCCATCTTCCTTGATGCTGCACCTCCCGCATCCAATGGGGATTATCCCGCGACCAATATTGCATATTATGGCGGTTTACTCCTCCATAACTATGGAAAGTAGCTTCATCAGTCCACAAAATTCTAGAGAGGAGATTTCTATCTTCCAATATCATATTGAGCAACCAATAGCTGGTACCCTGGATACGTGCTTGGATGTAGCCTAAAGAAAAACAAAATACTTATTACATTCACTTGAAAACTATTAAGAGAAATATTGGCATTATTCTAAACTATTTAAGAGTTATAATATATAGATATAATTACTTACCTTTCTTCTAATAAAATCCTATGCACAGTAGAGCGAGTAACGCCCAAGTCTCTAACAATTAATCTAATACTAATTTGTAGATTAAATTCCACATATTATTATGCCAAAACATTTACAATGTTTTCCTCGGTTCGACCTCGGCGGCGTCTGCGATATACAGGGCGACGAATACTTCCAGTAGTATGAAAACGGCTAGCTAAACGATTAAACATTCTACTGTCGTATCGGCGCCTTTAAGGGTATCGTACTGCGTAAACCCTTTCAGCAATTGTAACATTTCCCAAACATTCAAAATACACCACAATGATGTCAACCGCTTCTTCAAGTAACAGAGGCATTTTAAAAATCAAATACGACACAACACTGTTGGCACGACAAAAATTTTGACGTAATAATGAAAGGTGACACGCGTGCACAGTTTCAATTCATATTTTGTTTTTCCAAGGCTTATTTGACTCTTAAAAAATCGTTTACAATGGCAACTTGAAAATAAAATCATAATGTTCCGTAATTATGATTATTGTTGTTGATATCCCCGGATTGAAAATAGATATTAACTTGCGGTTTTCGCTGACTTCTTAGACTTTTAATCATCCTTGTAATCAGGTAAAATTGAATATACTATTTTATTTACAATTATGGAAAAAACGCGCAATGTTTGTGAAGTTGTAAGACAGCGCCCCCTAGCGCCTAGTGTAAAACACATATTGCTGTAGTTCACAAGATGATATATAGAGTAAGAGAAGCTCTTTTTAACAAAACTAAGTTTACTAAGTTATGTTAAGCCAGACCGGAGTTATCAGCATTTATTACAAATAATGTTCAACCTTCCCCCACCACTTTATTTGAAAAGTGACAAACACGTTCTATAGGTGAATTTTATTATTAAATCTTCGAAATATACAAAAATGTTATTTTCGAGATACCATAACTAGGCGACATTTGAGGAAACTTCGTGATTCATATTTACCGTTACTGTTGCGCCCTCTAGCGCCAGTCTGAGAAACTTCAAAATAATTTCCAGCAATTTCTCATGACCACTTTACCTAATATATTTTTTTTTTGCAAGCCATACGACTAACACTTTCTGAGATACGGCCGACGGCCATTCTTAGTGGGACAACCGGTACAATACCTAGGTAACATAAGATAAAAATAAAAAAGGTCCTCAACGTATGCCGTGAAATCAATCATACGCATATATTGAAGAGTAATAACTCTTGGAAGATAACTCAGGTGAAAGTTAAAGGTGAACGAAAAATAGGACTATAAAGTTCTAAAGTTTTTATTTTTAAGAAAATTACATTATTGTCATTGTCATTGCATAATATAGAATTAAACAAAAACATACAATTCAATCACAATAAAGAAACTAAAAATTATAAATTTTAACTAAATGATCTGTCTATCCTACTTCCAAATATGTTCTCTTTCTTCTTTTTACAGAATTAAAACATTGGTGAGCACTTGGGGGGGAGGGTTAATCTCCTGAAATTTATTTGTATTTCCAAGGTCTTCTAAATTTTCGCAAGGTCGTCAAACCCAGTTTTTGATGTGTGGCCATAAAAAAAGTCACACGGCGTGGGATCGCAGGACCGTTATATTATGCCCATGCACCTAACTAGCATAATAATATTACGACTAATGATTCGCTCTTCGAAAAATTCTTTCAAAAGTTATGAATTATTAAGAGCTACGTTGGTTTGCCGTCCTGCTAGCCTTCCTGCATCTCTTAATAATAAGTCTACAAAATTTTCTACAATTTCATGACGATATCGCGCCTAATTAAGAATCCCTTCATAAAAAATTGGACCAAATTACCTTCTTTTCGATATTACCACCCACAAGACGTTTATAAGAATGCAGAGGCATCTCTATAAAGAAATGTAAATTTTTAGAACTACACATTTTCATTTCTTGAGAGTTTAAATATTGGAAGAGGACCCTTGGAAAATAAAACGTTGAAACACGAGAATCAAACATCGCGTACACAACATTGGCTTTTTAAAACAAATTTCTAAACCTGCTTCTGGCAATGGTGTGTTAGAGATCAGGGATATAAGTGCAAAGCCCACAGAAATCAAAAACGCAAAGCCTCTACACAATGACATTATACACCACTTACATATAACAATACAAGAGCTTGGCTGGAGGGCGGATACAATTATTATCCTCTTTGATACAATTCTGAATATTAGTGACGAGTGCTGCGCTGCCAAGTTATTGTAAAAATCATAATGAGTACAGAAATTTGATAGTGATGCTTATAGATATATTCGCAAGACCTCGTAAAAATGCACGTGTGTTCAGCTCTAAACACACACAACAGGTCATTCGGCGCCCCTAAAGCAAATTACCCATAAACTGCTTTGAAAATTGCATTTGCTGCAGATTATCGTTTAGTAACAATCCTTAGACTGAGCTTAGAGGATAAGTATTCATAGTGATATTTCAGGATTACATTGCAGGTTCCGTAGGATACATTTATTTGCTGGCTTAAACGTCGAATAGGGGTGTGCTGGTGTTCATTAACAATTGACCTCAATTCTCCTACTTTTTGTGCAGTGCGAACTTTAAATCGTTTACTGCCTTCGTTTCTATTTACACTTCCTGTTTTGAGATACAGGGTGTTAAAAATTGCATACAGCAAGGAGGTGGACATTTCCAACATTTATTGTGATTTTGATTTAGTTTTATATCTAGTGTTTCGTTATTTATTGTTGTTTAAAAATTACCGTTTGGAATGTTTCTATGTTAATTAAAAAAAAAGTTGTTAAAATTGTTTCACTTTTTAACAAACACATGCATCGATTAATTCACATCAAGATATCTCGAAAACCGCTGCTTGTAGCGACTTTTGACAATCATACCATTTTCACGTATAAATGATAGTGGAATCAATTTTACTTCTAGAAAACGTGATATATACATGCATGAAAAAGTTGTGACTCCCCAAAAGAGAAAAAGACCTGTAGGTGGCGCCCCCTACAATTAAGGACCAAACTAAGAATCTATTTGAATATCTCATATTAAGAAATCCCCAAATACCAATTTTTGTCCAAATATAGATACTATTTCAAAAATTATTTACGAAAAACAAGAATAAAAATAAATTTTTTACACCCTGTATTTCCAAAATGTAGGGCTTGCGGACCTAAGACATGCTTATATAAACTTCTCACCTTATAAATAACTGAGAAATCGTCCTGTAAAATATTGGACACTTATTAAATAACACCCTGTACATCTATATGGTTGTAGTAGACAGGCGCTTGATAAAGAAGTAAGATGGGAGATCATGAGGAGTCAGGAACTTATTTAGGAATTGATTATCACACCGGAGCCAGCAACGCTGGAAACGTACTTGTGATGCATCATTCGTTGAGGTAAGGTAAAATCCACTCGTAGACAACGCCGTGCTGTCTATATAATATCACAAACTTACCAAGATCAAGTGCTTAATAGGGTCTTTCTGGTAAAGAGTTTCGTTACATAGATAGCTTTTATGGATGTTAATCCCAGGGAGTTTTTTTAATTCCGGGATATTCAAGCTTTGAATGTCCACCCCGGAATTCCGGGGTTAATCCAGAATTTTTTTTAAGCGAGTAGATTACTAAATATTTAATTTCTTAGGTTTAAATATATAAATCAACTAAAAAACATCTACACGAATTAATAGAACTTTAAATACAAAAATGTATGTGTAGATAATAAATTTATATATTTTTTATAAATTTCCAAAAATGTTAACATGAGTACGCTCAATGTCAAGCATTGTTTCAGAAAACTCCTACTCAAGAGGAACATCCCCCGGGTGTCACGCACGCTTGTGGAAAAGCGAAAGAATTTTGAAAGAGTAATTTTGTTGAGAGTTTAGGATGTCGGGATTTTTAAGATAGCAGAGAATGTCAGAATAAATGGCACTGCGTTGTATAATATAATTCCATCAATAGTAACACATTCATAATATGTACTGAAAAGATATTTCGAGATTAATCCTGCAATTATTTATAGATCCCGGGATTTTGGGATCCCAGAATTGACAAAGAGAGCTTACACTGAAATTAAAGTGACGTATTGTTAATAAATATATGCATTCGTTTAAATAAATAAAAATTGTCATTTTTCATGATTCTTTTTCTTTTTAAAAACAAAAACAAAAAGAAATTCTTGAAAATAGAATAATTTAAAAATGAATTTTACCAAAAATAGATGTTTATATAACTTCGTCATTTTAAAAATTAAAAATTCTTCAGTCCGCCTGCGAGAATGTTTCGAATTTTAGATTATGAAACGTAACAAACATTTTATAACGAGTTACATACATTTATGCAAGGGAATAAACCAAATTAGCTCTCGACAGTGTTTCCCCATCTTTAACTTACTTAAAATATGAAGCTACTATTATAATGAAGAAGGATTTCTTAATAAGATCTTTGCCAAAATAAGACACGAAAACTTTGAAACAAATAAACCAGAAGTTCGCTGAAGATAACATAATTTTTACCAAAGCTGATAAGGAAAGCACTGCTGTAGCCATGCTGGAAATGATATCCGGATATAACGAACTTGCCGGCACTACCCTAAGAGTTTCAAGCTTCAAAAATAGGCAACAAAACATAAACCATTCAGTATTTTATATCCAAGTTAAAACTACAAGGTTGGCATATTCGTGTTTACCACTAAATTTAAAGTGAGGTTCAAGTTAAGTCTTATACTCATTATTGGCCAGATTTTGTATCAAACTGCTGTTTTGGAAGTTTTTCGTGATTATTCTTGAAATAGAAGGACTGAATTACTATCAAATATATCAGAGTAAGTCTTATTTGTTGAAAAACAAAACTTTCGGTTTAGTTAAATTTATTTGCTAAACAAAACATTTACCTATGTGAGTGTTGCAATTGTCATTCTTACCCACATCTGTCACTGAGCGAGGAGTTTCGTGTCTAAACCGCGTTAAAACTTATTCTAGTAATACAATTAACCAGGAATGACTGTGAAGTTCGTCACAATGATTACTGTCAATAGAAAAAAAATTTGAGAAAAAAAACAAAAACATCTGAATTTTATGATGCCGTAATTCACCATTTTGCAACATAAAAACTCGTCTTATAAAATTAAATTAGAAACAGGTTTAGAAAACTCCGAATTTTTCTCATGGTAATTAGTTTTTAGTTGGTGATGGTTTAAATGAAAAGTATATTAAAAAAATAAAGATCTAAAAAAAAATAATCCTGTGATGAATCACATAACTTCGCTTTATTTTATATAATTATAATAAACCGAACTGCCGACCCAGGCTGCCAACCCGCCAGTCGCCACTGCGCTGGAGTTATATTTATCAATTAAACTTTATAAAACTTTATTAGAAATCAATGTTTAGCAGATATAATAATATTGAAAAAATATTTATTATTATACCGGGTGTTGCATCGTCGAGCGGGACATAGGAAATCCCATGTAATTTTAAATGAGGTCAATTATTGGCTTCCCTAATTATTTTAGAGAAAAATTCTATTTAGGTTTATTAAAGAGCACTAAAACCCACATTCAAAAGAATAACTTTAGATATTTTTGATGAGCCCGTTTACGGGTTATCGCCGATTTCTTTTTAACTATTTCTCCTTTTTATGGCCCCGTATTTGCGGGCACCAGTCAAGGTAAAAGATGACTGTCAAATAAAGTTGTCATTTTGAAATGTGTGCTTTATTGTTATAAAAACTCGTACATCGAAAATATTAAAGGTGTATTTATGAGTACAAATTAATCTAAATAAAACTAAAATAAAGTATCCAATTACAAGGTTAATTATGACATTTTACATGTTTCAATATTTTACTAATTAATAGGTAATTAATAATTCTTGCATCTCTTCTTTGTTCCTGCCTTTCTTCACATCTGCAGTTATTTATTACAGTGCCTTTTGTCTCAAATTTCTTGATAGTCCTTTCGACTGTAGATTTTGCAGGTATCGGTCTATTCGGATACAGAGCAGCAAAAATGTCTGACACATTTTGATAACTATTTCCTTGATAATACCATATAATCATCAATATTTTTTCTTCAGAAGTGTAATTCATGGCTAATATTTTCGATGTACGAGTTTTTATAACAATAAAGCACACATTTCAAAATGACAACTTTATTTGACAGTCATCTTTTACCTTGACTGGTGCCCGCAAATACGGGGCCATAAAAAGGAGAAATAGTTAAAAAGAAATCGGCGATAACCCGTAAACGGGCTCATCAAAAATATCTAAAGTTATTCTTTTGAATGTGGGTTTTAGTGCTCTTTAATAAACCTAAATAGAATTTTTCTCTAAAATAATTAGGGAAGCCAATAATTGACCCCATTTAAAATTACATGGGATTTCCTATGTGCCGCTCGACGATGCAACACCCGGTATAGACTTTGTTTTTGCGAACTAGGTAAATATATTTAATATTGTACTGTATACAAATATTTCTAGAAGAGATTTGACAGATTTATTTTTTATTGACACAACATAATATGTGCATCGCTTGCTCGAAACTGATGGAAGATGTCGCTGCCTCTATTGCACTGCCTACGTGGTCAAATGTCGTCGCTGTAAGGAGATTATTTTTTTCCCTAGACGTACGTGCTTACCCTGTATTGACGAGAACTGAACAATCGGAAACTGCTGGTTTTAGCATTATTTGATCTTTGACTTTGATGATTTGATTTGATCCTTCCTTATAATAGTATAAGGATAAGATATAATCTTAGTCTAGTGACAGTGACTAGAAATTACTAGCATTTCATAAAGAACAAAGTTGCTAATGCAATACATAGCATACCAATTTTTTTTATAGCCACATATTTTAGGCCAATGTAGAATATTATTAAAATATATTAAAAACATACTTCGTCAATATAAAAACGGTATAATAAAAATAATATATAATTATTAAACATATGTCAAAGGAAATGTTGTGAAAATATTTGTTAAAATAGAAACATTTTAAATAAAAAACCGTCGATTGAAAACTGTTCTTCAATTAACGAAAAGCTATGCAAACAAGCTATCAAGTTATATACCTTATCATTTCATTATATAAAATACTAAAAACTTTAAATTAATCACTTATATCGGTTGAGCAAGCGAAATAATGCAATTTTTTTTAAAAGACGTAATATTAACATTGAATTTGAAGCAACTAATTCAACAGAAAATCGTATAAAAAATAACAGAACAAAATAAGATAATGGCAATAAATCTGGAATTTATCAATTAACATGTCAGACCTGTCCTAAAACTTATATAGGTTAAAGGAAGAAGTTTTTTTTAGGAGAATAAAGGAAAATTATACAAGCTTCACTAAATTAAAAAATAACTCTAATTTTGCCATACACTTAAGACAATGTAATCACATCACAAAACTTTCAAGTATTGGTACCTACAGAAAATAAAAGCCGTAAATTAGTCCTTGAAATAACCAAACATGCGAGTTTGTAACTTCTAATAGATTCAGTAAGTTCAGTTGGCATGGTTTTTTTTTTGGAAAAATGCTCGGACACTGGTATTGATATTTTAAAATGTGGTCTTATTTATTTAAAAAAAAAATTGATACAGTGTGTCCTATATAAGAGATAATATGATGTCAGCGAGAATTTTTTTTAAATGGCAACCCTAGTTTTTTATTTATTATTTTTAAGTAGCTTCTTAAGTTACACATAACTGTCACATTTCAAATTTTTATTCCTTGTCATTTATAAGATATGAAACAAAAATTAATTTTATTTACTGTAAACTAAAAAAAAAACATTTAGTAAAAAAGGTAATATCCGTCGTTTGTTTACTTTTTTTGTGTCAATTTAAAGCAACACCTTTTGACATTTTTTGACAGAATTATCGTATTTAAACATTGGTACGCGACACGTCTTGAACGCGTGAATTTTTATTTTGTCCTTTGTTGCATGTAAGTTATTTTAAAAAAATCGTTCAACGTAATATCTAACTTTACTGAGTAACACAAAATTGAAATTTGAATGATGATTGGATACGGAGATAGGAGAAGAACACAAAAAGTTCTTCATTTATTCGGAGAGAAATATTCCTGTTACTGTTTCCATATCCCAGAGTACAGTAATCAAGATTGAAAAGCAGTTTCGAGAAAATGGGTCTGGTGAAAAGACAGATATTTATCGACAGAGTACGCTCAATGAAGAGGTCAAAGTAAATATGCTATTAGGTGAAAACCCTAATATTTCTACTAGGCAGCTAGCTACCGAACACGAAATAAGTCAATCTGCAGTAGTAAGAATTCTTCATGCGCATAAATTTCATCACTACAAAATGATACTTCTCCAGGAATTGACACAAGATGATCCTGATAGGAGATTTCAGTTCTGCGAGCTAACGATGGACCTACTAGAGAGGAATAATCTAGACACAGAAAATATTATTTTTCTGATGAATCAACGTTCATGTTAAATGGTAACGTAAACCGACAAAATTGTCGTTGTTGGGCAGACGATAATTCACATTGGACGAGGAAAGGCCACACTCAAAACCCACAAAAAGTCAATGTTTGGGCAGGTATTGTTGGTGATCGAGTTATAGGACCAGTTTTCTTTTAAGGGAATCTTAATGGGACAAGATATATGGACTTTTTGCAAGAACAACTAGCTTCCAATTTGGCTCTTCTGTTTCCTGATTCTGTCGATGTCCCGAATAGAAACATCTGGTTTCAACAAGATGGTGCGCCTTCCCATTTTGCAAGAGCTGTTCGTGAATATCTGGATGCAGAATTTCCAGGCAGATGGATTGGTAGAAGGGTACCCATTGAATAGCCAACCAGGTCCCAGACCTTACTCTCTTAGACTACTTTTTATGGTTTTCTTTTTAAGAAAAGGCACAGCACTGCAGGATTGATCCTTAATGGCGCTCTGCGCATATGCTAAGGAGACCATTCACATTGGTCTCAAATCTTTGGAGATTATACTCGTTGAGGAACACGGCCTCAGGGAGGTCATTCCAGAGTGATGACATTCTCCAGATGAAATAATTTTTAAACAGTGTCGTTCGAGGGACACTAAGCTGAACCACGTACGGGTGAGCTGGAGTGGTTCTTCGTGTATTTCCACCATGCACCGCTCTGGGTGGAATCAAGCGGGCAACCTCAGTTAAGCACTTGCCATGAAAACATTTGTAAAATAGACTTATGTCGCCAACCTGCCTTCGATGTTCGGGGCTTTCCAGATTGTTTGTCAGATTTGGTCACCGATTAAGTGAATGGCTCTTCTTTAAATGGAATCTAGCAATCTCAGGGTATATTTAAGAGCAAAGCGACAAATATGCGAACAGTACTCCAGCGATGGTCGAGTTTGGGCTTTATAGAGCATCAAAAGTTGATGGGGTATATAGAGGTTTTTAGTTCGGAAAAGTATTTCAAGCTTCTGCGAGGTTGCCTTAGCAATGGCCGCAACGTGACTATGCCAAGACATATGACTATCCAAATTGACTTCCAATAAATGAATTGATGAAGTCAAAGGAGTCGAGTGTTCCGTCATGACTATATCTGGCTCTTCAACATTAACTTTTTTAGAAAAAACTGCTGCCTGGGTTCTTTTAGCGTTAAATTCTACTGGGTTACCTTCACCCCAAGATAAAATTCTTTCCAGGTCTTTGTTGAGATGTAAGACCTCTTGCTGCCTATAAAAATGTGCATTGGCAGCCGATGTCCGAGCATCCAAAGTAAAAGATGAAAGAAGTGTGCTCTCATCAGCAAAGCTATATATATGATTTTTACTTTTTCCAAAAGATCGTTAATGTATA
Organism: Polydrusus tereticollis; assembly: GCA_963920685.1. NCBI lineage: Eukaryota > Metazoa > Arthropoda > Insecta > Coleoptera > Curculionidae > Polydrusus > Polydrusus tereticollis. The sequence continues at coordinate 44,407,093 of OY987335.1, read as the reverse complement.
GTAAAAAGAGGGGTGGGCGACAATATAGAACCTTGAGGGACTCCGGCGTTGATGTTAAATGTGTCTGAAAGAAATCCATCCATCGCCACTCGCAGAGAACGGTCTTTTCTCACTTTAGCTAGGAGCCCCTCATGCCATACTCGGTCAAAGGCCTTGGAAATGTCCAGTGCTCCCGCCCAAGACTCCCCATGATGTTCTATTGCATAGTTCCAAAGGTGAATAATATAAGCGAGAAAGTCTCCTGTTGATCCAGACTTACGGAATCCATACTAGCGGCAGTGGCGTAGCGTAGAGGGGCCAGGGGGCGATAAAAAAGATAAATTTATTATTATAATATACAGGGTGTTTCAATAAAAACTCCCAGGCCAATTATTTCGAAAACTATAAGCGACATGTAAATTATGTAAACGCCAGATTTTAGCCTTTATGATTGGCTTCACAACTGTGTAAAAAATGTGTTTAAATAATACAAGATGTAGGTGGCGCCATGGTGCAAGGAATTTTTTCGATGACAGGAACTTTCAAATGTTATGCTTCTTAAAGATAATTAATTTTTGATCAAATTATGTCTAATAAAAATTTTTGATAAATCCAACATGAACGGAGATATTTGAGGTTAAGTTTTTTATTAAAATAATTTTAACGAGTATTTTAATTATAAATATTTTTAATATCCTTTAGCAGATTTTAAATTAATTTTGGTAATGATAATTTTAGTGATAAAACGCTCGTGTAGCGCTAAATTATTACGTCCAGTGACGTCTTAGGGGACGCCTTAACAAATAATATTGGCAAAAAATAAGAGGCCACTGAGTTTTTGGTAATTTTTATATTTTTTTCGGATTAAGCAACTAAAAATATCCTTTTATTGTCGGTTAAATTGTTTTCATATCTTGCTTCGTTTTCGAGAAATATAAATGCATATCTCTGGAAAACAAAAATCATTAAATAATTAACATTATTAACACTCAGTGTCAGTGTCAGAATTTGCAATTTCTACATTTCTAAAATAAAAATGGTCACCATACAAATCAAGACGAATTGAACATGGTTTTAGTTTATGGAGAATGCCATCAAAATGCTTTAGAAGCTGTGCGCTGCTATCGAGCTCGTTTTCCAGATAGACCAACGCCCGATCGCAAATCTTTTGTAGCTTTGTGTACGAACTTAGCTACATATGGTAGCTTTAAAAAGGGAAAGGTTCCAAGAAGAATGAGGGTTACGAATGACGAAAATGTAGCTATAGTCCTACAAACAGTAGAAAATAGCCCACAAACGTCATTACAAAAATTAAAAGATTAAACTAATATTACAGTAAGTTCGTGTCGCAAAATCCTAAAAGGAAATGGGTTTTTTCCATACAAAATTCATTTAGTGCATCGTCTACAACCAGAAGATTACCAGCGCAGATTAAACTTTTTGGCACATTTTCATATTCTTTTTGAAGAAAATCTAAATTTATTAAACCAAATTATGTGGAGTGACGAATCCCGGTTTCACAATAATGGAGTAATTAACAGACATAATTGTCGCTACTGGTCCCGGGAAAATCCTAACTGGATGCGACAGACTAAATTTCAAACACTATTTGGGGTAAATGTTTGGTGTGGTATTGTAAATGGTTACAAAATCGGGCTCTATTTGTTCCATGAACATTTAACTTCAGTTCGTTATTTACAATTTCTGCAAAGCGATCTCCCTTCGCTGTTACAAAATGTAGGAATTGACGTAAATACTATGTGGTTTCATCAAGACGGTGCCCCAGCATACAATAGCAATATCGTTATGAATCATCTAAATGTGACGTTTCCAGGAAAAGTAATCAGCACAAATGGGGATCTTAGATGGCAGCAAAGTTCCCTGATCTCACCCCGATGGACTTTTATTTATGGGGCTATTAATAATTTTGTATAATTGCTCATCAGTTCTTTCATAAAATTTAAAACATCTTTTAATCTTATTTTATTATGCTTTAATATTTTAACTTTGGTTTTAAACAACAAAAAATACAACGTATTGATAATAAAATGTATGGTTTTGTTTCTTAATGCATATGCAATAAAATTGTTTTTATTTTTATTTCTCGAAAACGAAGCAAGATATGAAAACAATTTAACAGACAATAAAAGGATACTTTTAGTTGCTTAATCCGAAAAAAATATAAAAATTACCAAAAACTCAGTGGCGTCTTATTTTTTGCCAATATTATTTGTTAAGGCGTCCCCTGAGACGTCACTGGACGTAATAATTTAGCGCTACACGAGCGATTTATCACTAAAATTATCATTACCAAAATTAAATTTAAATCTGCTAAAGGATATTAAAAATATTTATAATTAAAATACTCGTTAAAATTATTTAAATAAAAAACTTAACTCCAAATATCTCCGTTCATGTTGGATTTATCAACAATTTTTATGAGACATAATTTGATCAAAAATTAATTACCTTTAAGAGTCCCAACCTTTAAAAGTTCCTGTCATCGAAAAAATTCTTTGCACAATGGCGCCACCTACATCTTGTATGATTTAAACACATTTTTTACACAGTTGTGAAGCGAATTATAGAGGCTAAAAACTGGCGTTTACATAATTTACATATCACTTATAGTTTTCGAAATAATTGGCCTGGGAGTTTTTATTGAAACACCCAGGGTGTCCCGAAATTAAGGGGCAATACTTTACCACCATATTCTCTGGCTAACAATAATTGAATTTTTTCATATGAACATAAGTGCAGAAACGCTTGTTAAGGGAGCTACTCCCCCCCCCGCGAATTGGGAACCTTGAAATCGTTCTTTTTTAAATATTCTCGAACCCGTTCATAATTAAATTTTGAAATTAGGTTAGGTTAAATAAACTTTTAACGATAAATCAGTTTCTGAATTCAGAATTTCAAGAACTTAGTCATATGCGTCACATACCGGGGTGGTTAAGTGTTAAAATGATCCCATTGTTTCAACCAGTCGTTTCTTTTTTATTATTTTCTTAACAATTATGAAATTTTAAAGTATTCTGCGTAAAAAAGGTACCTCTAGTTCACCTTGATAGGATTTTGACAGTTTTTAAGTAAAATCGTTTTAAAGAAAATCACGTCTATGAAGGAGATAATTATTAATAAGAATAATAATCAAAGTGAAATTTCTGAATAGAAGGCCATCGATTAAAATTAATATTTGTTTACTTTCACATTTCTGTGTCAGATATTGTCTGCTGTTATTACTGTTGTAAAATAGGACATAATAAATAAGAAAATGCAAAATTTTTCAAACCACGAGCTTACCGATATCCATTTTCATACAGATATTGTTATATACGTTCCTTTGCTGCGATACAGGAATATCGCAGACGTTTTCCGCAACGGAGACTTCTTGGACGCAAATTATTAGAGAGGGTTCATAGAAATTTGATGGAGAATGGTTCGTTTGAACGCCTTCGTGGGCAAGGACGACCTAGGGGCGACTGAGATTTGGAAAATGCACTTCAACAAATAGTAGATAATCCTCAAGATGGACTCGGAGCATTGGCTACACAAGCCAACATTCCGAAATCAATTGTAATGCGTTTTACTTATTACTACCTGTTGCGGACAACGATATATAATAATAACAAAATATTAAGATAGTTTCTTTTTAAAGCAATAGAAAGCGTAACAAACTCATAAAATTTCAACTCGAGATAACGAAGGCAGGGGTTTTATGGGTTTCTAGGAACCACTAGAAACGGTAACCCGCACAGCCGGGATGATGCGGGGAGAGAAGGGAAAATAGACTTGGTCCCTTAGGACAACCGTGTCTTTGAGAGTCGACGAACAAGGTCGAAGATAGAAAGAGAAGTCGACGGCGATAAAATAATCGAGTCCGCCTCCTAATTGTTTGTGCCCTCGAGTAAAATATAAAGAAAGGGACTCTTGACTTAGAAATTTTCTGTTCCAAGATAATATTGTGCTATGTACCCAAGTAATTATTCAGTGAGGCTCAAATCTCTACTTCAAAGGTTATTTCAAGTTGCTGTTTAGTGCCCAACAACAAAAACCCATGCAGTACCGCAAGTATAAAGGCCTTTCATTAATTTGTGTGTGACTGAACCTGCTAAAACAGCTAGTTTATTTTTATGCCTCTACAAACAGGTGTAAATATTATCAACATTAATCTCTGAACTATTTAATTGAACAACTTAACGTTATTTACAAACTATAGTGATAGTACCAATCTTTAACCTTTTTGCCGCCTGCCTTAAGGGTGATTTACAGACGCTGTTCAAATCCGATAATTACAAACTAGGCAGAATTGTACTGCACTAATAAAATACTTCATTTAGATATAACTATTCTTTTATTCATGTATTGCTTACTCGTGTTTCATTTCGTTATAGAATTTGTATGAATGAGAGCGTTACTGAATAGGTAGTTCAAATAGAGGGTTTATTTTTGTTTTTAAATTTAATATTATACACAATTTACCATTATATTTTTACAACCCTATTTGTTTAATATATTATATACATATTGTTAAATTCAGGTAGTGTTTCATTGTTTTCTAAAGGGAGGGTCCAAACTAGCTACCGGGATAATACTTTTCACAAGTGTCCTCCTATCTGTAGATAGGTTAGACACGGGTTTCGGCCCTAACTGGGAAACTCACTCCTGGTCTTATTTTGCGGAAGAGAATTTGACATCCTTCGCGCACATGATGGTCCTTCGAGCCGGATGCGTTATAATTTGGGCTTTCCTTTGGAGAACAACGCTACCTTTATTGTATTTTTTTCAACTTAAATATTTTTACTGCTATATTTTTTAACGCTCCCCTCTTTGTAATTCCGTGAATTATTGTGTGATGACGTTTTACGCAAAATTATAAAAGACAGTGGTTTTCTAAATTCCAGAGACATTTGCGATAATATTTGGAGTTCTCTTAAGAGTCCCAAACCTTTATTGACATTTTGAAAGGGTTTTTCTACAGAGTGCGTTTAAGTGAAATTTATTGTGCTTGGGTTTCATCTGTCTATCTATTGTATTGTTTAACTAGTTGTACTAGTAGTCTATTGATTATTTTTATTTACTGTTATTTGTTTACCAGTATAAAAAAAACGAAATTAATTTAGTAAAATGGAGGCATTATGTTATGAGACTGTGCCGAGATTGTAGTCACAGCCAAGCATAAACTTAGAATTTATAAATAAAATATCACTTTTAACTTGAAAATTTCTATAGGTATTGTGATTTTCTACAAGCTTCGACTTATTCTAATAAGCGCTAAAAGGTAACTGTTCTACTCTAAAACTAGCACCTTACGTGCTAAACCTAAAAACAAAATTCATTGGCCACCCTACCACAAATTGGGCGGGCCAACATTCTTATCCCGACCAATTCGAAAAACCCTGTAATGGTCATAACAAATTACTTTTACAAAATATTAAATATTGGTTTATAAATAGGGGTATAAACTTAACGACAGTCTGTAGATTGTAAAAGGTTTTAAATAAAATGATAAATAACAATTATGGAGGTAGGTATTGAAAGTAATTATGATTGGGTCTATCTGTATTTTAAGAAATGAATAAAGAGTCTAGACAAGAATAACCCAATTTGAAAGGAAAGTGTAATTTAGATATTTAGAATAATATTGGGTGAACAATAAGGAATTGTTGTTTACTGGAGATTTTAAGGATGAAATGGTTAATTGTGTCTGCAGTCTGTCGCTTATAATATTAAAACTATTGATGGTACAAAATATACAAATAATAATAAGGTATACGAGGGGCTAAATAATACGGGGTTACAACAATTAAATAAACAATTGACCGATTAAGGGCAACATCACCAAAATCCACAATTGGTATATTATCAGTAAGCTTGAGCAAATATGCATACCAAAAAGGAGGAAATATGCACATATATATGCAAGTCTTTCTGCCAAAATATGCATATAAAATATAAGAATATGCCAAATAAATTTTTAATAAAACACATTGTTAGAAAATCAAAGTACTATATTAAAATGAAAGTAGGTGTCATTACATTAATTTCTGAACAATTAGGTAGGGTACATGTTTATGTACTAAGCTTCGTAACTATATAATGTTATGAAAACAATAAACAACCAAATATTTTTCAAAATTTTCAATTAGAAATTTATGCCTTCTATCCGAGTACATATATTTGTATACAGAAAAACTTCTTTCTACGTCCACGGAAGTAATTGGAGCATATTTTAAGTTAACTAGTATATCTGGATCTACTTCAAAATTATCTACAAAACCACCAGACAGTACCCTAGCTACACTTTTTAAAAAAATTAATCCGTCATTTTTCTGCAAAACACTTCGACATTTTTCTTTAATCTTGTCGCCAATATTTTCGCTCACACTGTAACAAGATGTTTCCACACGTGTAACACAGTTTGTAGATTCAGTTAGGGATAACTTATTTGATTCTAATTGTGTTATGATTTCTGGCACACAGGTATAATTGCTTTTAATAAATGCGAGCTGTTGATGCAATATTTTATTTTCAAATAACTTTTTTGCATCAACAAGAGCCTGCGACTTCTCGTCGGATAGTTCACTGACTACTTCTTTCAAAGCAATAAAATGTTCAGCATAAAAAAAAGCTGCCTCCAACCAGGTACCCCATCTTGTTATTACTGGCTAAGGGGGAAGTGGGACGCCAGGAAGTTTTTCTTTGTAGTATTGAATCCTTAGTGGTGCTTTAAGAAATATTTTTTTCATGTTTGATATTAATTGGTTCACAAGTGGGAAGTGTTTTCTAATTTCCTCTGCCACTCTATTAATACCATGCGCCAAACAAGTTACATGAAATATCTTTGGATAGAATATTGTTAAATTTTGTCCTGCTTTAATCATATAAGGCGCAGCATCTGACAGAAAAAGCAACCTTTTTTCAATGGGAATAGCATCAGGAAGGAAGAAGTGCGCCAATGCATCTTGTATAAACCTAGTCACTGTTAAAGCGTTCGTTTTTTCCAACTTCTTGGAGGTAATTAAAAATCCTTTTGAGTGAGATTCTTCGGTAAGAACTCCAATTATTAGATGAGCCATATAACGCCCAGACGAATCTGTGGTTTCATCCATACAAATATAAAAATAATTATTTGAAATTTCTTCTTTTATTTTTGTCAGCACCATTAAATATAAAGAGTCTATATTATTTCTTCTCAAAGTTGTCTGGCTTGGTATATTAATTTTGCAATATTTTTGTAGAAACGAACGAAAATTTTCATTTGACAATTTTGCCAATGGTATATTTGATGCCACCAGCGCATGGCAAAGATCTTCATTGAACACTTCTTGTTTACTTAATTTTCTAGATGGTAGTTCAAAACATTTGGATAAAGATAATTGCACTTTCTCGCCAGGGACTTTTATTTTTCGTACCTTAGTGGCATGGGAAGCTGTTTTCACATGTTGGTCGATTTGAAATTTCTTCTCGCATGCAACCTGCAACCAAATTGAGCAAAAGTTAGGCTTGCTCAACACAGACGAAAATAGTTTATTTGTCTGAAGAGAAATGTGTGTCTTGGGTCAAGTATTAAATTACTTTTAACAAAGGGAGTAATCAAATCATTTATTTCAAGTTCCTACTATAGAATATTCATGACAAGAGATTAATGGTTTTTTATCAAAGCGCGAAATTTTGTATTAAAATCATATTATTATTCATTTCTTGCAATAGATATTTTTTTCAGTTTGGAAAAGTCTTTTTTTTATATCAACTTATTCTACAAATAACAGCAATAATAAAAACCATTTTTCCGCAGGCTGTACAGTAGACTTTATCCATATCGAGATACAATTCTTTGTAAGGTTTTATCCAAATGGAAACACTGCTTACTTTCGGCATATTTTACGTTTAAGTTCGGAAAAACACTTTTAAGCAACTTTTTTCACACTTAACTAACACTCGATCTAACCCGTACTAAACACAGAACATAACCAGATAGTTTACTTGTCGAAATGCCTAATCTTGCCTTGGAATTCGAAGAAAACAATTAAAAAATTTTTCTTACTTTAAGTATTATATTACCTTAATTACAAATTAAATTCGAGCGCATCCTACCTTCAAAGAATAATCGAGGGATTAGGGATCGTAAATTGTTAAACACCATTAATATAATACCTACCTGTTAGTATAATTAAGGTGATATCTTGGGCCCAAACTCTATTATTCATTACTTGATAATAGCGATTCCGATTATATACTTAATATAATAAAATAACTTAAAATCAGCATACATAAGCCAGTTTTCAAAAAATATGCAAAAATTCGAATTTTTGCATAAAATATGCAAAATATGCAACTTGCATAAATGCTCAACTCTAATTATCAGTAATATCAATATCAAATAAAGGAACAACAACTCGTTACATTTTACACTAAATATGAGAATTTATTGGAAGACATTGTAGGATTGGGTGATGGGACTCTTAATTCTGATTGTGATGCTATGGAGGATAAATATTGCACCACTTTAGCAGGTATAAGGCAAAGGATCGATGGACTTAAGGGCGTCACACATGTTGCATCTCAAGTTCAGACAGCCCCTAATACAAAACTACCTGAAATTAACATTACCCCTTTTTCGGGCAATTTTACTGAGTGGAACGCTTTTGATGAACTTTTTCAAAATTTAATTGTAAACAATTCAAGTTTAACAAATATACAAAAATTTATTTACCTTAAATCATACCTTAATGCAATATAACCACCTCATTGTGGAGAGGGGTTTTGAGTTTTCCGTTGTTTTCTGCTGTGAGCTTCATTTGTATATTGTGTGCATATATAGGTCGCCTAGCGCATGTCAGACAGATTTTATCGATGGCTTAGAAATGCTCTTAAGCCAATTTCCGCCTCGTTCTCAGGTAATTTTGACTGGTGATTTTAATATTGACTATTTTGGTGAAGTGAGCAGTTCACTGAAAAGCTTGTTGTCGTGCTTTAATCTGAGTATGCATGTGTCTGAACCGACCAGATTTTCTAAATATACATCAACTTTACTGGATTATGTATGTTCTAATGTAACAAACGTTTTATGCAATGTCCATAATGCCGCTTTATCGGACCATGAGGCAGTCCTAGCGGAGTTTAAATTTAATTTGCCTGCCTCAAAACCAACAAAGAGGAAAGGAAGAATCTTTTCCAAAAAAAATTTCCACTCTTTCCGCCGCCATTGTGCTGACACCTCCTGGGAATCTCCGAGAAATAATCCAATTGGTTACTTTCACTCCACCCTGGTGGACATTTTTAATAAGGCCTTTCCCATCGTTCAGGTAAGAAAGAAATCTAAAAAAAACTGGCTAACTAAGGCTTTGAAAATATCAGCAAGGAACATGCGCTCATTGCACTACCTCAGGAAGTATTTTTTAGATAACAAATTTTTTGTTGGGTACTTCAGTCGCTACAGGACGATCTACAGAAGGACGGTGAAAACTGCAAAGAAACTATACTATAGTGAGAAATTAAATAACTCTAATAATAAGTCTAGGGAAATATGGTCAATAATTAATGACCTTCGGCAGACAAGCACCAAAGTTAATAGTGATCCACTGTTGTCTCCAGACGATCTTAACGAGTTCTACTGCTCAATTGGGAGGAACCTATCTGCCAAGACAAAATCGCATGGGGGTTGTTCAAGTTATTTACATAAAGTATTGGTACCAGAAACCTTTTTTTTTGTTCCCACTAATTTGCCCGAACTAAAGAGGACGATTTTAGAAATAAAAAATAAAAACTCTTCAGGCTATGATAGCCTATCAGCTAAAATTTTCTTAGAGCTAGATGATGCGGCAATGAATTTCCTAGTTGATGCTATAAATATATCGTTTTCGGATGGAGTATTTCCAGACTTCTTAAAGCAAGGTATTATCATACCAATATATAAGGGAGGAGAAATTGATGATCCAATTTCAGGCCCATATCACTTCTACCGACGCTGTCAAAAATAATCGAAAAACTACTTAAAAGCAGAATGATGTCATTCTTACAAAAACATAGAATATTGGTTTCAAATCAATTTGGATTTAGTAGTGACGTAGGCACCAGTGATGCTCTTTTCGCGTTTCTAGAACGCTTATATATTGGTTTGAACGGGGGGGAGGCCGCTGCGGCGGTCTTTTGTGACTTAACTAAGGCGTTCGACTGCGTGAGTCATGACATATTGCTTCAAAAGCTTCAAGTTTACGGCTTTCGTGGTACTTCACTGGATTGGTTTAGATCTTATCTAGGTGGTAGAGTGCAGAGAGTTTCGTTGGGGGGTAAGATGTCTGAAGAGCGTGTGGTGAGTTGTGGCGTGCCCCAGGGTTCAGTGCTGGGTCCAATCCTGTTCTTATTGTTCATTAATGATCTGGCACAGGTTGAGATTGATGGACAGATTACCTTGTTTGCAGATGACACCACCATACTTTGGCACAGTTCAGAGGTATCAAGCTTGAATTCAACCATAAATAGGGACTTAGAAAAGATTAAAATGTGGTGTGATAGTAATTTGCTGACCTTTAATGTGACCAAAACTAATATCCTAACTTTCAAGTGTAGTATGGATAGCGTATATCTTGATAATGTGGAAATAAATAATTTAGGTGTGAGTAAATTCTTAGGAGTACACATAGATAGTAGGCTTTCTTTTAATGGTCACACTGAGAAACTTGTCAAAAAACTTTCATCGGGTTGCTTTGCGTTGTAATCGGTATCAAGGGAATTGGAGCCGGGTGCGGTTAGAATGGCGTACTTTGCACTGATCGAAAGTCATTTGAGATATGGCATTCCTTTTTGGGGAAGTTGTAGCCTATATTTGTTTTCTACCATATTTTTAATGCAAAAAAGGGCAATCAGGTTTATGTATGGTATGAATAGAAGAGATTCTTGCCGGCCGCTATTCCTTAATCAAAAGTTGTTAACTCTTCCCTCTATATATATTCTGGAAAGTGTGTGTATTGTGTTCAAAAAGTATAGAAATGCAGACTATAATATTATTTATGATACTAGGCAGGGCCGTAACATTCCACTACCAATTCCATCTACAAGTCAAATAAAAAAATCCTTAATTTACAATGCAAAAAAAATGTATAACCATCTGCCGGTCCCAATTAAAAACACTAATAACTTTAATATTTTTAAAAGAAAAGTCAAAAAACATTTTTTATCTAAGGCTTATTACTCTGTGGAAGAGTTTTTTGATGACAGATTTTAACTGTTTTGTTTTTTGCTTTTTTTTTTTTTTTTTTCTTTTTTATGTTGTGTATTTCCCAAAGGTTTTATTTGCATTGATGAACTGTTTGTAATACTTGCATTTATTATACTTTTAAGTTTGTTGACTTTATTACTACTTGTGATTTTTATAGATGTGTTTGTCCCCTTCTGTTCTCACCTCTATTTTAGGTAGGATCTAGAATATAATACACTTTGTCAATAAGAAATTTTGTGTTCTTTGACAATAAAGCATGTTTTTGATTGATCGATTTTGATAAGGGTGAGCCTCTCGAGTTAATTGACACTTTACAGTTGACCAGCGATAATTTTCAAATAGCGCTTTCAACATTAAAAGAGTGATACGCAAATGAGTTTAGAATTATTAACTCACATATTAAAAAGTTATTAGAGGTGCCTACTTTTACTAAAACTTCTGCATCTGATATCAGAAAGTTTATTACCCAAGCCAAACAGGGCATCCAGTCTATGAAAAATCTAAAGATTCCAAAGGAAGAATGGGTAGACCTACTGCTTATTCACATATATTCACAGAAGTTAGATTTTAACACGAATAAAGCATTTGAGAGTGAAAGAGACCCAAGAAAGCTTCCGACTTTACCAGATCTTTTTGATTTCTTGGATAAACGCTGTGCAGTTATGGATACTGTCGCTGCGAATGCCCCAAAGCAAAGTCAATTTAGACCTGGGCGAAGGGCAACGCACTATTCCTCAAATACAGGAAATATTAATTATGGTCAGGACTCAAGCCAAATTAAATGTTTTTACTGCAACGTAAATTCTCATCGCATATCTCAAAGTGATAAATTGAAAAGGTTATCGGCACAGCAAATATTTACCTTTATAAAGGACAAGAAGTTATGTCGAAATTGTCTTTCTTTCTTTTCAGCACCTATTTGAAAATTGTGCATCAGAAAGAACATGTATATTATGTAATAAGAAACATCACACCTTGTCACATATTCAGAATTTCCAACCAATACGAGGATATAACAATACCCAAAATAATTATCAGCGTCAAAATCAAAATACCGCTACCGGTGGGAATGTCATACAGAAACAAGATGTCTCACATGGTAACAATGATCAAATCCTTGAATCAAGTTCAACCCTTCCGCAGGTACCAAATGTGCAAGGCAATAAGCCTATAAAGGATGCGAGGCCTTCAAGCTCTACTACAACTCCCCCGATACACCTCCCAAAACCAATAATACACCCCTCTCTTAGATTCCAGAGTAAAAGTACCTTTAGAACTTTTTTGGTGAGACCCTGCGGAACTGGACCGAAGGGGGGCATGGAAGGAAGTCTGGAAGGAGTCATTGAGACTCTGAGCAAATAAGCTCAGGGCCACAAGGACTTCCGCCAGATGGGCTCACCTCTCCGCGCGTGTGTGTGTGTGCTCTACTACAACGTTTTCTGCAGTTACGAAGACTGAAAACGAAACACTTTTAGCCACAGCGCTAGTCACTCTGTACTCAGCCAGAGGTGAAAGAATTGAAGCTAGAGCGCTATTGAATATTGGAAGCCAAACTTCATTTATAGCTGAACGCTTAGTAAGAGACCTTAAATGCGTAACTTATAAGAAATATGCAAATTACAAGCATTTCTCAACAAATTACGCATTCTCATAAAATGACCGATGTAAAATTATATTCTACTTTATCCAATCAAAAGGAATTTTCAGTTTCCTGTATAATTCTTGATAAAATAACCTGCAATCTGCCAAGGATCAGATTGAATACAAGTTTATTAAAAATTCCCAGTGATATTAGACTTGCTGACCCAAGATTTTTTGAAAGCCAGCCTATAGACATACTACTGGGTATGGATATCTATTGTAACCTTCTTTGTAATGGTATAAAAAATTGGGCAAAGGATTACCTGTTCTTATTAACACATACCTTTGCTGGACAGTGTCCGGTTGCGTTCCAGTCGCAAGAAAATCGGCACATGTGACGGCTGTCGATTGTGATGACAGAAGGCGAATCATCATTAGTCTCATTATTTGTTAAGACTCTTACCTCTGACGAAAAGGCAAATGAACTTCGTCAAAAATTTGGGCCTGTAGAAGAAAAAATACAAGATAAAATTCCAAGTTCAAACGATGATGACTTGGCAGAAGAAATATTTAAGAAAACTACTGTTAAACTAGGAGATGGGATTTCAAGTTAATTTGCCACTAAAAGGTCCTGAAGAGCACCTAAAATTGGGTGAATCCTTTCATCGTGCTGTAACTCACTTGAAAAGAAATTGCATAAAAACGAAACCCTGTTAATGGAATACAAATCATTTATAGAGGAATACATCTCCCTCGGTCACGCAAAGAAAGTACAGCTGTCTACAAGAAATGAAAAATCGGAACTAAGATACTTTTTACCGCACCACTTCGTCATCCGTGAAGATAGTTTAACAACTAAGCTCCGTGTTGTATTTGACGCATCAATGAAATCGGATACTGATTATTCCCTAAATTATATAATGCTTAAAGGTACGACAGTTCAGCCTGAGCTTTTTGATATTTTGTGCCGTTTTAGGAATAATGAATTTGTTCTCACTGCCGACATAGAAAAAATGTTTCGGCAAATTAAAATAAATCCTAGTCAAACATTTATGCAAAATATTTTGTGGCATGCCAGCCCAACAGAAAAATTAAAATGTTTCGAACTGCAGACAGTAACATATGGAACAAATAGCGCTCCTCATCTTAGCACTCGATGCTTGATCGAACTAGCCAGTACACATGAAAGTACATACCCTCTAGCAGCAGACGCACTAAAAAATCAGTGTTACATTGACGACATCTTATATAGATGCGATTCAATTAATGAACTCCAGGAAGCACACCAGCAACTAACCAGTCTTTTAGAATCAGCAGGAATGAATTTACATAAATAGTGCTCAAATTCTCGAGAATTTCTCAACGTAATTTCCGCCAGTCAATATCAAACTAAATATGTCATTACGTCAGAAAATAACACAAGCAAGGTTTTAGGAATATCTTGGGAACCAAAACAAGATGAATTTGCGGTTACACTTCCCAAGGAAAATATTAACGGGACAGTGACAAAACGTCAAGTTTTATGGGTAATTGCATAAATTTTTGACCCGATTGGCTTGATAAACTCGTTTATAGTCACAGCCAAAATGTTAATGCAAAAAATATGGCTTGCAAAAATTGACTGGGACGACCGACTTAATGCTGAATTGCTTGAGGAATGGAAAACTTTCTTGAAAAATGTCCCAGACTTAAAAATATTGACAATTCCCCGTTACTTGTTTACACAGTCTAGAAATAAAGCAGTGAAAATCGAAATTCATGATTTTTCAGACGCAAGCCTAAGGTGTTACGGCGCATGCGTCTATCTGCGTGTAATTTACGATGATAACAGTATCCCCTGCAATTTAGTAACGTCAAAAAGCAGGATTGCACCGTTAAAACAGCTGACTCTGCCAAGGTTAGAGTTATGTGGAGCAGGTCTAACGGCAAAATTGACTAAGAAAATATTGTCAGTATTTGAAGACAAGCTTTCTATTAATTCAGTACATTTATGGACGGATCCGCAAAGGCATTATTAGAAAATGTACGACATGTTTCAGATTTCTGGCACAGCCAGCAATCCAAATTATGGCTGATTTACCGAAAGAAAGAGTAATAGCAACTCGTCCCTTTGTTAACGTTGGTATTGACGTTGGTCGCCCATTTTTGATAAAACCACAAAACTTCGACCAAAAACGTTTATAAAATGCTATCTAGCGGTTTTTGTCTGCATGACAACAAAGGCAGTTCACTGAGAACTTGTCTCAAGTTTAACAACAGAAGACTTTTTACAAACCTTGCGTCGGTTCATTGGACGAAGAGGTTGTCCATCTGTTGTATTTTCAGACAATGGAACAAACTTTCAAGGGGCAAGGAATAAACTAAAGGAGCTGTACAAGTTTTTTGGATACATCAAAAATCAAGAAGTCATCCGGCATCACTTAATGGACAACGAGATAACATGGAAATTTATACCAGCTAGGAGTCCACACTGGGGTGGCATAAGGGAAGCTGCAATAAGAGGCGCAAAACATTACATCCTACGTGTAGTAGGTGAATCTGCATTCACTTTTGAAGAATTTGCCACAGTACTAGTGGAAATTGAGGCGATTATGAATTCACGTCCGTTATGTCCTTGAGTACTATTGAGTAGTGATCCTAATGATTTATCCTGCCTAACACCGGCACACTTTCTTATTGGGGCTCCATTAACTTCTATACCTGACAAAACCATTTCTACTATTCCAGAAAATCGACTCAATGGTTGGCAAAGATGCGTCCAAGTTAAACAGAGGTTTTGGAAACGTTGGACAGTAGAATATTTGAGTTATTTGCAAAAACGTGCAAAATGGATAACACCACAAAAAAATTTACAAGTTGGAGATTTGGTGTTACTAGTGGATGAATCTAGTCCACCACTTAAATGGCCCTTGGCCAGAATATCAGAGGTTATGCCAGGGCGTGATAATAGAGTTAGAGCAGCTAAAGTAAAAACTAAACAGGGCAGCTTTATTCGGTCAATTACAAAGTTGTGTCCTCTTCCGAAAAACGGAGACGACTAATGACATAAATGTATTTAAGATATAATTAGGTATTATTTTTTTTCATTTCTTTTTTATTTCTTTGTTACTTAAGTAGGTTTTTTTTTTCTTAACGTTATTACTCTAACGGGGAAGTATGTTGCGGACAACGCAAATATAAAATATTAAGGTATTTTCTTTTAAAAGCAATAGAAAGCATAACAAACTCACAAAATTTCAACTCGAGATAACGAAGGCAGGGGTTTTATGGGTTTCTAGGAACCACTAGAAACGGCAACCCGCACAGCCGGGATAATGCGGGGAGAGAAGGGAAAATAGACTTGGTCCCTTAGGACAACCGTGTCTTTGAGAGTCGACGAACGGGGTCGAAGAGAGAAAGAGAAGTCGACGACGATAAAATAATCGCGTCCGGCTCCTAATTATTTGTGCCCTCGGGTAAAATATAAAGAAAGGGACTCTTGACTTATAAATTTTCTGCTCCAAGAAAATATTGTGCTGTGTACCCAAGTAATTATTCACTGAGGCTCAAATCTCTACTTCAAAGGTTATTTCAAGTTGCTGTTTAGTGCCCAACAAAAAAAACCCATGCAGTACCGCAAGTATAAAGGCCTTTCATTAATTTGTGTGTGACTGAACCTGCTGAAACAGCTAGTTTATTTTTATGCCTCTACAAACAGGTGTAAATATTATCAACATTAATCTCTGAACTATTTAATTGAACAACTTAACGTTATTTACAAACTATAGTGATAGTACCAATCTTTTACCCTTTTGCCGCCTGCCATAAGCGCGATTTACAGATGCTGTTCAAATCCGATAATTACAAATTAGGCAAAATAAAATACTGCACTAATAAAATACTTTATTTAGATATAACTATTCTTTTATTCATGTAATGCTTACTCGTGTTTCATTAAGTTATAGAATTTGTATGAATGAGAGCGTGACTGAATAGGTAGTTCAAATAGAGGGTTTATTTTTATTTTTAAATATTATACACAATTTACCATTATATTTTTACAATCCTATTTGTTTAATATATTATATACATATGGTTGAATTCAGGTAGTGTTTTATTGTTTTCTAAAGGGAGGGTCCAAGCTAGCTACTGGGATAATACTTTTCACAAGTGTCCTACCTGTAGATAGGTTAGACACGGGTTTCGGCCCTAACTGGGAAACTCACTCCTGGTCTTACTATGCGGAAGAGAATTTGACATCCTTCGCGCACACTACCATATTGCTATCCATAATTATTATAACGAATATTTATTTTAGATAGGAAAAATGACTCAGATTCAAGAGCTGTTGCCTAGAGATTCCTCACCCAGAATCGAGTCATGTCGGTGGATTTTAGGACATAAAAATTTGCTGTGCCCAATAATTTAACCAGCGAGAGATATTTGGCCTGTCTTCAAAATCAGTTAGCAGGACTGTTGGACGAAGTACCCTTAAGGTCCACGACGGTGCCCCTGAGTAATCCTTTTCTTCGGGCATCTCACAACATTCGCCGTAGAGCTATCAGAGAAAATGAGGGCCTATTTAACCCATTAGCGCCCGAATTTTCGATTTTTCGATTTTTTAGTTTTTAATGTTAAATTATTTCTTTAGAGGGGCCTCCTAACAAAAAAGTATTAGGATAAAATCCCATTTAACTTTTATTTTTTGAAATATAGTCCGTTACCATATGGTAACACTAGGCGCATGTACTCCCAATTATACATACAATCTAATAGTACCTATAATAGGCAAAATAGGTGATATAATTTTTTTAAAATGAACAAGTGAAATAATAAATATAATAAGTATGGTATATAACATAGTATCTAGACATTTTATAAACTGAAAATAAAATCTAGCTAACAAAGAAATATATTATATACACTAGCGGGTGTGAAATGGGACGAAGCAGTCAATACGTAGGCCAATTTCGCATTTTGAACACATTGTTCTTACGACCGATGTACAGGAAGTGTTAATACATCTTCTTCTTTTCTTTCCCTCCGTGTGTTTAACTAGATGGCCAGTATTGTCAAATCTAAGATCCGCAGATACTCGACTTCCCACAGATGCTGAAGGTGAAGCTGACGGTCTTCCAGCCCCTTTGTTTGGAATTCCATATTTTTTTAAATACATATTGGCAATTTCCCTTTTGAATGTTAATTGCGAAATTTTGCATCTCCTAGCTTTGTTGTATAACACCCAGCTGTTATGTAGAGCGGCATCAAGTAACCATGTAAAAATGGGCCAATACCATTTTTTGCCACGTATGCCTATTCTATAACATGCTATATTCTGGTCCATTTGGTCCGTACCTCCCATAAAATTATTATATTTCAAAATTAGCTGCGGTCTCGGAATTTGAATACTGCGCTTATCTTTCTGCGAAAATCTTTTCACCTGCGTAACTTCCTTGGTACCACAGAATCACGATATCATGGTTACAACAGCGTTGTCCATCCATCTGACATAAATTAGACCATCATTTTTTTCAATGGCTTTCTCAAAATACCCCCTTTCCTTCCGTTGAAATAAACTTTTCGCAGTTAAGGGGCATCCTCTAGGAATACGGTTTTCGCGATAAATCCTCCTGGATAAATCGACCTCTACAAATTCATCCTGGATTTGATCGTAATTAACACCAATTCTTTCATTGTTCGCTAGACGTATTTCTGCATTTGCTCGTAGCTGCGTGGATGAAAGGTTATCAACTAGCCTGCAAATTTAAAACTGAGTATTAGCAATAAAACACCTTGTCCGTGTGCATATTTACGTTACCCATACAGCTAGGGCGACCAGGAAAAGAAGTGCTCCGTTGTTCATTCCGTTCCCTATGACGTGAGGGCGACTTGTCGCCCTGGCCGTATAGGCGAAACGTAAAAATGCTGCCCGTGTCGCACATAATAGCCATGTAAATACTTATGTACCTACTTATATTTATATATTATACATGTTCTAATAAAGCATATAGATTTCAGCAGTACTTACCCGCCTTCATCCTCATCCGCGGAATCTTTGTCAGTATCCACATAATTTGGTTCCGGAGGCTCTACAAAAATGTCTCCGTCAATATCCTCACTATATGCCATTTCAATAGCTTCTGCAAGTGAAAACCCCTTTCTGAGAATAAAACATAAAATTTAGGTATGCTAAGCGCCTAGCGTAACCATATGGTTACACCCATATGGAAGCTACTGCCAGTACCCTACTTTCATATAAAATATTACAAATCATACGAAAAAATATTTAGTTGTTCTTAAACAATAGTTCTAAAACTATAAATTCTATGAAATCTAAGCGCTTTCCATTATACAATACTTACTCTAAGCGAATGTCCATAGTTTTTTCGTAATCGATAATCCTATAAACACGCGCGAACCTTACTCTTCGACTAACCTCTCAACACTAAATTCGCTTAAATTTTCACGTTGGTCAACTCTTGGGGAATCAGTTGACACATGCGCGCCATCTCATTAGCTTGCCAAACACCCACGAAACCATCCGAATCCTAAGTAAGTTTGGTGTTACCATATGGTCACTCAAGGCGCTAATGGGTTTTAAACACCTTCTCAAGTGGTAGTTCTTGGTTTAAATTTAAATTTCATTCTTCAAAAAATTTTTGTTAAACAACCCTATTTTATGTCGCATTATGACTCTCTAAATAAGTTGTCATATTTATCTCGTTTCCAATTTATTTAGTTTCGTAAGAGGCGTAAGAGCTGTCTGCGTATATTGTAAAAGCATTTACTTTTATTAATTTTTGTAGTTTTTAGTACATTTTTGATATAAAAGCTTTAAGAATAATTTTATTAATTAACTCCTTTATGGACGTGATTTTATTCAAAGACTGTAAGTCCTATCAAGGTGAACTAAGGGTACTTTTTTACGCAGAATACTTTGAAATTTCATAATTATTAAGAAACTAATAAAAAAAGCGACTGGTTGAAAAAATGGGATTATTTTAACCCTTAACCACCCCGGTATGTGACGCATATGACTGAACTTTTCAAATTCTGAATTCAGAAACTGATTTATCGTTAAAAGTTTAAAACCAAATCTAATTTAAAAATTTAATTACGAACGGGTTCGAAAATATTAAAAAAAACAATTTCAGGGTTCCTCATTCTAGGGGGGGGGGGTAGCTCCCTTAACAAGCATTTCTGCACTTATGTCCATATGAAAAAATTATATTATTTTTAGCCGAAGAATATGGTGGTAAAGTATTGCCCCTTAATTTCGGAACACCCTGTATATGCTGTCACATTAAATACTGTAAACGTACAACAATGGCTATGCCATGAAAGATCCATTCGATATATTAAGAACTTTTACCCTTAAACATATAAAAACATTTCTGTGAAAATGACTGACTAAATGCTCTTGCTATGGTATCCATAAGCAGAAATTTAGTACATGAAATAAATTATTTGAAGAATAAGTCTTGGAGAAATTTATTTCCATGAAAGACCGTAGAGCGGATTTTTACTTTATTTGAGGCTAGACCCCCGTTACCAAGGGAGCATAAGAAAGGTGAAAGGTACAAGATTCGAGCGTGGTCCCAAAAAATGTTTGTCTGAGGCGCACCCCCATAGTTCGCCCCCTACCCGCCCCAAAATACAAGCTACGCTACTGACTGGCGGTCACTAATAATGTTGAAGCCTTCCAGGTACTTTAATAATTTTTCATTGATAGCCTTCTCCATGACTTTTGATATAACCGAAAGCAATGCGACTGGACGATAGTTGTTTGGCAAGGTCTTCTTGCCTATTTTGGGTATGGGCTGGATCCGCGCAGTTTTCCAGCAAGAAGGAAATATTCCTTTTTTGTAAGATAAGTTAAAAAGCCTACAGAATACCGGTGTCAATTCGTCAGCGCATATCTTAATTACGATGACTATAATATCGTCACGACCAGAAGCTTTTGTGGTGATTCCTCAAGATTCGTTTAATATGCCGTTGCCGGAAAACAATCTCAAGCATTCTCGATTCTACAGCGGGAATGTTCGGTGGAGTTTTTCCCTGAAAATTAACCGTTGAATGTGAAGAGAATAGTTCCGCCAGTAAGTTTGCTTTTTCCTGTGCTTTGGTCGCAATGGTGCCATTAGAACGTGTTAGAGGTGGAATGGTTGACCTTGTAAAGTTCTGACTGACAGCCTAAGCTACCGACCAAAATGATCTTGAGCCGTTTGGACATTCAAGAAGTTCGTCTTTGATCCTCTGGTTGTGTGCTTCTTTGCTTTGGTTTATCGTTGGCTTGCATTGATTTCGAGCGTTAACAAAGATGGTACGATTTTTGGCGGTAGCATAATAGTATAAGTATTTTTTTTGTTTAAAGTAAAAAAAAAAAATTTTTGTTTCATATTTTATAAATGAAAAGGAATAAAACTTTGAAATTTGGCAGTTATGTGTAACCTAATATGCTGTACAAATAAATAAATAAATAAAAACGACTTTTATGAGCATCAACGAATGAAAATTACACTTTCTAAAAATCATGCTTCAATGGGCGCAGTCTAGCTTCAA
This sequence comes from Polydrusus tereticollis, assembly GCA_963920685.1. NCBI lineage: Eukaryota > Metazoa > Arthropoda > Insecta > Coleoptera > Curculionidae > Polydrusus > Polydrusus tereticollis. The sequence continues at coordinate 44,385,771 of OY987335.1, read as the reverse complement.
GCTATTCTACTAACCACTAGAAGCAAAAAAACAAGATAGAAGAGGCTAGTAAATTACAACAAAAGAGGGAATAAAGCGTGAAAAGCAAAACAATGGAGTAAAGGCAGCAAAGAAAGAAAAACACCTACACACTATTCATTATCCAAATATATATGATCTTACTCTAGATAGGTACACTGTATTACTACATACTACTATATTCTAACATTTTTAAAAATAGTAAATAAAAAACTAGGGTTTCAAAGAAAAAACATACTGGACTTATTCTATTTATTCCAAGTTACAAACTCGCACTGCAGATACACACCGCTTTTTGAATTGTAAAACAGACTTGTACAAATCCTCATTGTTAAATTTATTCCAGTACCAATTTCCTAATTATACTTAAATATCGGCAAAAACCAGAAATGTAGGATTTGTTAAATTTTAGATGTAGGATCCAGAGCACGGCGTTGTTATCAATAAAAAATCGCCGAAGCCACCGTAGAAAAGCAGCCAATGGTGGATCTTGACAAAATCCCTGGAGGCGAGGTTAGGTTAGGTAACTGAGCGAAAAATAAGTTGCAATTCAAATTATAATTGTTCCTTCCCCCCGTAGATCTGCCACTGAAACAACAAAGATTTTGCAGTATCACAAGAAAATTATAGCTATCGCAAAGAATTTTCCCTAACATTATTCATATTTAAACCTGATTGCAGGTGCCACTGCGACATGGTATAAGCCCAGACTTAACACTATTAAATTTTTTTATGAGAAAGTTTGAAGGAATATAGCTTGTTTCTTAAATATAATTAATTAGGCAGGCTATATCAATGTCCTGTTAGTGGTTACACCCAATAATTTCCACAACTACAATTGTGCTAAGAAGAACTTATCTTATTGATGACTGATGAGTCATGAGAACACTGATATAGGTGGCTCCTTGAGAAATAACTCCCATATTCGTTGAATTGAACAAAAGGCGAATTAACTGAAACCTGTTTAGCACATTTTCTTTGATGTAAGTTTAATTTGTGTACTGCCATAATATGTATTACCTTATTTACATATGGGGCCCAACTGCGGGGTCTTATTACCAACTTGCCTTCAATAAGGTCCAACTAGATGTTAGAGGAGGTCCAAATTCGCGGCACGAGAAATACTAATTAGCAAATGTCCCAGTTTATATTTGTCATTAGCTATAACTGTATTTTTAGTTAAATAAAGCCAATCTTTTGGTATTCTCTATTTCTAATTATCATTACAATACCATATTTTCTAAAAAATGTACGAGTTTATTTTCAAACTTTGTGGGAGCGAGTCCGGTACCAAAGTCTACAGAATAAAATATCCGGTACCGAAGGAGGAGGGCTGTTTTAAAGAAAAAATATGAACGAACGCAGTTTAAAAAAAAAACACGCTTAAATGCAAAATTCTCTGGTTATTTTGAAGCACGAATACTATTTAATTAAATATTTCCCAAATGAAAATAAAAAATACAAAAATTAAACCCAAACAATGATTTAAAGATGTCAATTTTATTTGATCAACAGATAAATGCTGACTTAGACAGGGTAAGTAAAATATCGGCTGCGCATAACCTAAATCTAAATCCAAAGAGGATGAGGTCTTACGTAATGGGTTTTGGGAATACGTTTTTAAAACAACGTCCTCATGGAAATCCTAATATTAGAATCGGCAATATAAATTCGGAAATTGTGAATTCACTAAAAAGTTTAGGAGTGTATTTTGATCCGGGTTTAAAATTTATTTTACACCTTAACAATAACAAGTTAGAAATAGGTTAAAATTTATATAATCAAAGGACTTTAAAAGTTGAATGTTTAAATTTAGTATATCTCTATAGTAATAATTATTGCTTAGTGGAAATTGTGATCAATGCCTGGAATAGCTACTGTAGCTAAACTTTTGTTTGTATTAATTGTTTTAAAAAAGAGGATTTATTATTTTGTAACTAAATTAATTAATAATTCAATATTTGTTGTTGTTTGTTTTTTTTTCTTGCGAAAACATTTTCTTTGTTTTTCTTTTTTTCTCTTTTTATTATCATTATTATTATTTTTATATAAGGTATATTGTGTACATACTTATATTTATAGACTTAGCGATTTTGTTGGGTATAAAATTCAACTATATTAATAATTACTAAATATGAATGTTATTCTAGATATTTGTGAACTTTCTTTTTTTTTTCGGGTTAGATAGAACAGTATACTGGGACCACTAGTAGACTGAATCTCGCCTATTTCGAAATCAACATATTTTTATTGTAATTTTTTTTTTCTGTTGAAATAAAGACCTTTATTATTATTATTATTAAGTAGTATTTTATATTAAAAACAATTTGAATCAATTGAAATTGAAATTTCTATATTTTGTTTAGGTAATCGATTAGTTGTGAGAGGTCTACGGTCACGCACAGTTTAAATATGTAATAATTGAAAATTTATATACCTACGTCAATAATTATTAATAATCTAATTATCGTTTTGTTAATTAAATTTAAAATGAATTTGTATGACTTTTTTAATAATGAGAAATAAAGAAATGTATTTTTATGCGAAGCTGACAAACCACCACACAGACCCTTTGAATTTTCAAACAAATTTAAAATTAATTACTAAATTTTTTGAAGTTTTCAATGTGAACTTTATCAGGCATTCTGTTTGACCCGTCATCCTCTAAAAAAAAAGCACTCTCGCAAGAAACTCCTATCCGTACCCAAAACCCGACCTGTCAGGCTGAACACCACTATATATTTTTTTATTTTCCCGATTTCTCATGGATGATCGTAAATCTTTGAGATATACTAGCCTTCTTCCGAAGTACCTGGCATTGCTCTATGACTTTTTGTTAAAGATGACGTTTTTCAATTCGCACCGAGTAGACTAGCGATTTTAAATATCCCCAGAGAAAATAATCTAACGGGTTTGAGTCAGGTGAACGGGCAGGCCACGCAACTGGACCGCCTCGACCTATCCACCTCTGATGGTAAACTCGATTTAGATGATAACGAACCTGAACACAAAACTGAGGCGATGCTCAATCATGCATAAATCAACATGCTAATCAAACTGCGTGTGTCGCATTATCTAGAAGATCTGTAAGATCGTTTTCCAAAAATTCCAAGTGTAGTTCACCATTTAAGCGACGAGGCATTACATACGGCCCCACTAAAGGGTCTCCGAGTATCCTCGCGAATACATTTATTGAACACTTGTCTTGAAATCTACTTTCAAAATATGAATGAGGATTTTCGACTGCCCACGCGTGATTGTTGTGAAAGGTCTGAATTCCTATTAAAAGCAGTGGCGTAGCCACGAGGGGGGGGGGGGGGGATCGCCCTTCCCGCCCCCCTTGGCCTGGCGCCCCTTTACTACTTAAATAATAATTCTTAAAAAACAAGATCAGTGTTATTTTATTTTTAGTAAAGAAGAGCGATGAGAGTAAACTTAATAAAACCGGTTTCGAGAGCGTCCCACCACATTATATTAAATTTTTTATATAGCGGATTTTAACTTCATTTGGGGCCAGATCCCCCGTTCCCTAGGGAGCTTAAAGAAGCTTAATTTCTACGAAATTTGGGCGTGGTCCCAAAAGTTTTTTGCTTGTGGCGCCACTCCAATAGTTCCCCCCCCCCTCCACCCCAAAATGCTGGCTACGCCACTGATTGGTAGTAATAAATGATTAATTAATTATTATCTATTAAACTGCTCAATGTGGTCACCGTTTCTACCAGTATTATGATTTTGAGTTCAATATTTAACTACCTACTAAAACCTTTTTGAACTTTGTCATTTATTATGAACCCGGCACCCGGTATTAGTGAGCAATAATACAAAAGACACTAGTTTTACCCATGACGTAGCAAAGCAATTTTGTTTTCCTGACCGGCTCGTTCACCGGATCTTACTTGTCTGGATTTTTACCTATCTACGAAGAAAGACCAACAACCAGGGAAAACATAATGGAAAGGATAAGAAATGCCATTAGAAGCTCATCCAGGGCTAAAATTGAGGCAGCCATGTTTTCTACTGAAAGTGTTTTGAAACTCATGGAAAACATTTTGAACAATTGTGATTTTTCTCTCCCTAAATTGCTAATTATTTCTAGTTCAAGAATTTATACATATTTTCATATTCATATTTAATTCAGTGTTATTGATGTTTGTTTGGCCCCTTGGCCTTATATTATACCTTATTTATTACACAGTAGGTCATGAAATTAGTTGTTATCTTGCTTAATGAGGGGTATACCGGTTACCGGTAAATAAAAACTGAATTATTTTTCATCCCCTACATTTTTATACGATTAATCAAAATAAAATAATAAAATGTAATAAAAAAAATAAATAAAAAACGATACAAATGAGAAAAGAACGGGTAGTCAAAATATGACATCAGCATTATTTATACAAGGTATCCCAAAAAAAAGGTCAGGAGAGTGAAAGTGTTGTTAGTGCAAAAATGTAACTCTCTGTTTACTGCCTCTGATAATTTAGACATTTTATTGTAGAGATTTCAAAAACTAATTAACAAGTGTACCAAATTTGAAATAATTGTCTCGACAAATATGGGAAAAAAACGAAGAAACCAAAAGTTTTGACACCCTGTAGATATACCAAAAACGAAGCATTTTTGACCGCATTTATAAGTGTTTTTTTTTACAAGCACTATCACTTCCTTAAATGTCTACGTGACATTCATTAACACCCTGTATATGAAATCATACGGAATGAGCGCCTAAATGAAAATAAATTAAAATATATGGTGTCTCATTTAAAAAAAACTGAGATATGCATGTTTGAAAACAAGCATTTTAGCTACGTGTTTTAAAAACCCTGTAAAATATCTTACATGCATCAAATTTTTTTAACTTAATCATTTATTAAGTAGTTTATATCTTCGCATCATTGGAATGTAACTTAATGTATGTATAAGCATAGGAGTCTGGCCACGTCACTACTTAAATGTGTTTAGTCATAGGATAAATCACGAGAGCTTTGAATCTTGCCACGTACTTTTCGACTAGGTGCAACAACCGAAAAAAGCAGCTTGTTAATTTTTCACTGTGGTTGAAAAACAGGTAATTTTGAAGTTAGCGTCTAGAGTTAACTTGAGTTTTTGATCATAGGGCTGACTTTCGGTTTGTCCGGAAATGCCCAATAGTTTTCTTTTAATATTATATATGCGTGATTATTACATTTTTCTACAAAAAATTACAACATTTTCCTGTAATGTTTCCTATTCCTAAACTCAATAGTTTTTGGCTTATGACATTCAAACTTATTTTGATATTAATTTAGATTTTATAGAAAAAAAGGCATAGGCTATGGCCAAAACAAATTATGCTGTTTGTACGCCATGGTACGGGATGCTAAGGGTTTCAAAAATTGAGTTTAGGTTAGTTCTTGTTAGTGCCATGGGTAACTTGATTTTTATAATAAAATTGAGATACCTATTGAATATGGACACTGGTTTAAAATTGTAAAATATGGGTGGATAGAGGAGAAAAAGTAGGAATGGGCACTGAAAGTCTTATTATTGTAAACTCTGTCGTTTTTATACAGTAATCGATCAAAATTTGAAAATAGCAATTACAAATTTCTAAATACCACTTCAGTGGATTACGTAATTATCTTCCATCGTTTAATGCGGGTACAATATATCCTACTTTCTAACCACATAAAAAGTCAAGAACTGAGAAGTCAGGTTACCTGGGGCTATTATAATGGGACAATGCTTGATTCATACAATAATAATTATAAGAATTATTCTAATGCCTCATTCCTAGTTTTACTGAATAAAATTATGTTTTCTCAATTTCACACTTTTCTATTTAAGGCATATTAAGATAAACAATAACAACAAGAAAATATAACTGACAATAATGATTTGACATAATAGATTACTCAAATTCATCTTTTAAGTTTAATAAAAAGTTAATAAAAATTGTGATTTAACAGCTTCAATGAAAAAATAAATACCATGTGTTATACATTTTTGAAAAGCCCTCGGTAAGTGGAATTGCAACGACATTGAAATATAAAAACCGCAACTTTGCCTTTTCTCAGTTTTTTAAAATTTAAATGGGCAAAATTTGATAAAGTAATTCCCACCAGGAGCGGATCCAGAACCTCCTTTTGGGGGGGGGGGGTCACTCACAAAAAAGTAATATATTTTACTTTTGTGTATTAATGCTATTATATAATAAATCTCCAAAATAATAAAAGAAGTTTTCATAAATCATTTTACGGATCAATATAATTAAATTTTATCATACATTGGAAAATAATATGAGAAAAGTAAATACATATAATATATACTATTTTTTTGTGTTCCACTGTTTGTTTGGGGGGGGGGGCATGACCCCCATGACCCTCCCCCTGGATCCGCGCTTGATTCCCACATTGATGAAAACTTGCACACAGGTTCTTTGACACCTACAGAACATCGAAAAATTATTTTCATCCAAATTTTTTGCGGTCAAGACCAGATCTTCCAGAACATGCTCCGATATATTCATTATCACCGGAAACTTCAGGATCCGAATGTTCAACCGATTACAATCAAATTGTATATTATTGTCCTAAACATTGATGAGAATATTTTCCTCTGATTTGACGATTATGAAGTGAAAACTCGGACTTTTAGACCGTATGAACGCGACAAGCGCATACTGATTTGACGATTATGAAGTGAAAACTCGGACTTTTAGACCGTATGAACGCGACAAGCGCATACTTCATCCACATTTTAGCTAGTATATCTTTAGTAGGGTTTGACTCGCTTTGCTCGTGGATGAAATTTGGTTATTATAGTCGCCTTATATTTTGTGTTAGAGATTCGAATTATGACTAGATTAATATTAGAAGACGGTTCCTTTCCATCCTGGTGACTCCCCAAGCAAAAATCTGCTTCTGAGAGCAGGATCATTGGAATTTCAGTTATCGTCCAAGCGTCTCGTTTCTCCGGTTGCTCCGATTGATACCAAAGTATATATATAGCCACATATTTTCGCATATCAGAGGAAGGTTCTGATCCAGTTTGGTGCCATTCCGATGGAAACTCTGAAATTGGCAGCGCATCGTCTATCGGTATAGTTCGCCTTACGGTTCTGTGGCTATGGATGGAATGCGAATAAAAAAGATGTACCGGGTCTGCTAATATTACCAATACATTTTAAATAAAAATAACCTAATTTTATGTTGACTAGACCGCGTATAAATTTTTTCCCGCCCACGCATTTTCCGGCGGCCGCTTCCAGTCGATGAAATAATTGTTGTGGACACTTGAATAAAATAATGCCTAAAAATTGTGTGTTCCACTGCGTTTTTTCTAACCTATTGCCACTGAGAGTGAACAGTGGTGTGGTTTAATTATTAAAATAAGAGGAAGTAAATTTAATTTATTAACTTATAAACTCAACATTCTACCGCCTCTCGGGAGCATATCATTTTTTTTAATATTTTTAAACCAGAGACAAATAAGTTTACGAAACTTTCATCTAAATCTTGCAGAAAATTTACGTAGAACTCCGGGATCAAAATCACGCGTGCTGGCGAGGTTTTTTGTTATTTGGCATAGTTTAGCAAGGCTCATTTTGGATGAAAACTTTTTTTTTTAATAACATAAATAATAACTATTCATTTCAGTCCGGTTGCATGCATGCGGCTGATTTTTTTTTTAATTTCGAAGTTTGGGTCCATTTAATTGTACTGGAGGTTACGGCAAGGATCAAATCGGATGAAAATATTTTTTCGGTAATTGGGGGGTTGCCTAGATGCCCTCTAGTAATTTTCATCCGTTTGGGAAATGTTTTTTAAACCGCTGGTCAAAATTGGAAAAAAATATTATAGCCGCTCACCGCCGAGCGCCAGACCCCTACTCGACAACAAGGATTTCGAGAACGACACTCAAACTATACAAAAACGTGCTTTTCATCCGTTTGAGAGTTCCAAGGCATTTTTGTCACCGCGGCTCTAACTAATATTAAAAGGGTATGAAACTTTCTTACCGAATATCCCGCGAGTTTAAATTATTAACAGAACATTTTTCCTCGATAACGAATATTTTGAAAATTACCCTGACCCGAAGCACTTGGGATATTATAAGTAAAAATGTCGCCTGTTATTTACAAAACATTCCCAATAATCGAAAATCGTTTAATTACGTCGATTTTATTTTTTAAGCTGAAATTATACAGGATGAAAAAGTGCTACGTATAAATTTAACTTTTTTCAAGGAAACACGCAGTATGTTTTTACATTTTAGGATATTGCCATTAAATTTACAATTTTTATAAATAAACCTATTTTAAACGGTTTTTAAGGTACATTTTTTTTTTACTTTTAAAGTCAGGCTACTACTGAAAGATATTTATTAAAATAGAAGGAACCAATTACACTCTCAATGTTAAAAATAATTAGGTCAGTTTAACATAAAACCCAAGTCTTTAACATGTAGCAGGCATAAACAATTTTTAAAAATAAAATAAATAGATCTCTTAAAAACAATTGAATATACAATGAAATATATTTCATTACATCATTGTCTATAAATATGTCACTTTAGTTAACGACCAACATTCTATCGGTTTCTTTCGTTGAGCTAAACGTCAATTGACGTCAAAGGGACATAGCTTAACCCTTCAACGGCTAAATTTTTTCCGAATAAATTCGGTTAGAGAAGGCTAAGAGCAAGTACTTCTTAAACTAGGATTTAAGGAAAAAAAAACAATATTTTCAAAAAAAAGTTATTATTTTAGCAAAAAAGTGCCGTTACCATATGGTAACTCTAGCCTAATATGGGATACAAAATTATTATTTGGTATGAAATATTTCATTGCGTTCTATACATAATCCTACGTCACATTTTCGGCATTGTGTACGTATACTGGATGTACATCCTTCGCCTGCACATCTTCGCCTCTTTTTGTTTTTGTTTGTAACAAGTAAATAATTGCGACCATCGTATCGTAAATCATCCGATACCCTACTCGAGTGTGATGTTGCTGGTCTACCTGATCCTTTGGGGGGCAATCCATTTATAGGTTCGTATTGCCTGTAAATAGTCCAAGCATTGATAACGGACACATCTAACATCCATGTAAAAATAGATCACCACCATTTCTTCCGCCTGATACTTATCATATATCTGGAAGTATTTTGATCTAGGAGGTCAGTTCCACCCATAAATCTATTGTATTCGGTTATAAGTGATGAGACGAATTTCATTTCATCAACTGTTATTTTGGGATCAGGATCGTTCAAAAACAAGGCATATTTATTATATATTAGACTCGTTGACTATAAATTGAAAAATGCCGTCATCTAAAAATTTTTCCAATATTTCAGTAGGACACAAATGCAAATAGCTAGTAAGATTCGGATTTAAAAACTCCCTTTCTGTAGGAATTATGTCCCTGTCAATCCAAGTTATTTTCTTTTTACCGGGGCTCTCTGGCAAATTAGAAGCCTCGGGAACAGTGGTTTGAATTGGAGTGTCTTCTATGTCATTATTATCCTGTTGGTTTGTAAAGTTCTTATTTCAACGTGAGCTGAAAGCTGCTTCCTATTTAGGTTATCAATCAATGCGCCTTCATCCTCTTCACCTGAATCTTCGTCAGTTTAAGATGTTGGGATCTGGAGGCTCAATAAATATTTGCTCAACATCGATGTCGTCATGATAGACGATATTTAGAACTTCTTCTAACGTAAATCCTTTTCTAAAATTGAAAACAAAAATTGCTTACGTATTCGGCTAGCGTTACAATATGGTTAAACCAAAAAAAAAAACACGCGACAGAGTTACATCATTGAATTTTTCTATAAATTATATATATCTAATGTAAAACACAATATTATAGAATCACTCTGTAGCATTAAAAAATTAAACATGCATAAAATACAAATCTGACAATACTTACTCTAATTGAAAGTCCACCCGTTGACCAGACATAATAAATATTTAAATTTAAGGCACTAGTACAAAAACAAATAGTATTTTACGGCAAATTACCTTTTTGGTACTTATTCTATCAACACTTGTTGGATAAATAACATCACCTATACTATACGCATATTTTGTATTAGAGATGGGGGTTCTCGACCAAACTAGAGATGAGTGTAGTTGCTACCATATGGTAACACTAGCCGTTGAAGGGTTAATAGCCAAATAAAAATTAATGCGAATTTGACAAAGGTAATTATACAGTATGTCCACAGATGGATACAATATGTGTAATGAACCAAAAATTTGACATTTCAAAAAAATTGTGTTTGCCAAACGCTTTTGCTTCATAAAAAAAGATTTACCTTAAAATGTTTTTTCTTTTATATGTCCAAAAGCTTAAAAAATGCGATGTTGGCTGAAGAGAAAAGTACCATTATTTTTAATATTTGATCAAAAGTCAAATAAAAGTTCGATGTAACTTCTTGATTAAATTGCTAATAGCCATTTTCGTTATATTGACTTCGGGAAATCTTTCGTTAAATTGTTCCACAATATACTGGTATGAAACTTATCCCTCTCCGAAACACTGTACTACAAAAACTCGTTGTTCAATAGTTAACATTTACCCCAAATGCTTTTGAAGTTCTCGATCACACAACTGACAAACTGAGACAGCTGAGACTGTTACGTGTAAATGATATTAGAGTGTTCAAAAACTTTTTCAATTCCGAATTGCAGTTTTAAAATTCGATCCAATTCAATTGAAATTTTAAATTATGGATGCTAATTTAATTCCAAGTGACTTTTTTATTTGGCATTTTGATCAGATATTGAAAATAAAGGTACTTTTCTCTTCAGCCAATTTTTAAGTTTTTGGGCTCCCTGTACATATAAGAAGTTTTATTATCATTTTTTAAATTTTAACTTTGACATTTAATACGTGTTGACTGAAACACCCTGTATATTCCAAATTTGTCTCACCCAAGAAATTGTAAAATTGGTAGTAGGCCCCTAAATTGTAATAAGAGTGTCCTTAAAAATATGTTATAATGTATAATCGTAGCACTTTCTCACTCTGTCTAATTTAAGTACACAGGGTGTCCATTTAGTGTGCCGGTGGGCGATATCTCGTTAACGGTCGACTTAAGGAAAAAAACTTTTATACAAAAGTTGTACAGGTTAATGCGGCGCACCTTTTAAAAATAATTTTAAATATACAGGTTGACTCAAAAATCAAGGGTGGGCCAAACATTTTGGCTAAAAACGATTTTACATAAAAATCATTGGATTTTAACTATCTTTACAAATTTTTTTACTAAAATTTAGGAAAGAAAAGTTATAACATGTAAAATCACCTAACTGTTATTAGAATTGGTATAAGTACTACAGAGTGTTCAACATTTTGGTCCAAACTTAATGAATTTAAAACCAAGTTATCGTTTTTGTTTTTAAATGAAACACCCTGTATTTTACATTTTTTTCAAAAAGATATTTTAATTCCCTTTAATTTGATGCCAATATCTGATACCTTATTTCAAAAAGTTGTTGAAGGAAACATGATTTCAAAAAATTGTGTCTTAAAAGCAAGCGTCATTTCGTGATGCATTTCTATCAAATTCAGCTTTTCTGCAAATGGCAGACATAATAATTATCAATTATTTGACGTTATACAGTGGCCTTGTCTACGTTAATTTTCAAAGTGAATTTTAATTACACTCGAATATAATTAGTAAATATGATTTACGCAATTGGAGAAAGTGATGGAAATTGTTTTATGGCATCACGTTTATATACTCAGAAGTTTCCAAAAGCTCGATGTCCGGACGAAAGATCAATAATTAAACTAAAAGATCGATTTGAGAGAACGAGGAGCGTAGAGTATGAGAAAACATCTAGTTCCAAAACAGTGCTTTATGAAGATAACCAGCTAGGCATTGTATTGGCGGTGGTGGGGAATCCAGAAATAAGTGTAAGAAAAATTAGTTCTAATTTGAAAATAAAAAAATCTTCAGCGAATAATTGTTTATTGGCAAACAAAGAAGAATATTATTTTGTTAATGGGCCCAAAATACAACTGTTGAAGATGAAGATTTTTTAAATATGTCATGTTCGTCTATAGTTATATGCATAGTTTCCGGAGCGGATTCCTTATTACCTTATGTTATTATTATTTTAAGGTCCGATCAGTTGGCCAGCAAGTAACACAAATAATTAAGTGTTACAAAAACCAAATTACGAAACTGCGACAAGGCAACCTATCCACCCTTACTCTGGCAACTAGGGGTGGAGGGGGGGGGGGAACTATTGGAGTGGCGCCACAAGCAAAAAACTTTTGGGACCACGCCCAAATTTCGTAGGAATTAAGCTTCTTTAAGCTCCCTAGGGAACGGGGGATCTGGCCCCAAATGAAGTTAAAATCCGCTATATAAAAAATTTAATATAATGTGGTGGGACGCTCTCGAAACCGGTTTTATTAAGTTTACTCTCATCGCTCTTCTTTACTAAAAATAAAATAACACTGATCTTGTTTTTTAAGAATTATTATTTAGGTTGTAAAGGGGCGCCAGGCCAAGGGGGGCGGGAAGGGCGATCCCCCCCCCAACCCGTGGCTACGCCACTGCTTTTAATAGGAATTCAGACCTTTCACAACAATCACGCTTGGGCAGTCGAAAATCCACATTCATATTTTGAAAGTAGATTTCAAGACAAGTGTTCAATAAATGTATTCGCGAGGATACTCGGAGACCCTTTAGTGGGGCGTATGTAATGCCTCGTCGCTTAAATGGTGAACTACACTTGGAGTTTTTGGAAAACGATCTTACAGATCTTCTAGATAATGCGACACACGCAGTTTGATTAGCATGTTGATTTATGCATGATTGAGCATCGCGTCAGTTTTGTGTTCAGGTTCGTAATCATCTAAATCGAATTTACCATCAGAGGTGGATAGGTCGAGGCGGTCCAGTTGCCTGGCCTCCCCGTTCACCTGACTCAAACCCGTTAGAATATTTTCTCTGGGGATATTTAAAATCGCTAGTCTACTCGGTGCGAATTGAAAAAGAAGGTCATCTTAAACAAAGAGTCATAGAGCAATGCCAGGTACTTCGGAAGAAGGCTAGTATATCTCAAAGATTTACGATCATCCATGAGAAATCGGGTAGCAAGTTGCATTGACATGAATGGCGAACATTTTTAGCACTTATTATAATTGTATGTTAATTTTTGCTTATTATAATTATTTTATGGGTAGTTTGTTAATTTGTTTTATTAAACTTGTTTCAATCTACTTCCTTTTACCTTTTTGCCTCACGTCATCATAGACCTATCAACCGACTTACATAATGAATTCCTGTCTTATAATAACGAAGTTTTGGTTTTAAAATTTTTCTTACAATACTATCTATCAACTAAGTTAATTTATTCCTTTAAATGAAAGTTCGCATAACCATTTTAAAACGGTTCTTCTCGAGAAACCTGAGAAAATTCCTAAATAATACCTTTTAAGAGCAGAATTAACCCAAAAAGCTAAAAATACAGGTAACACTATTTTTGCATGCGTCCCGTAGTGATTTTATTGACCGGTACCGTTTTAAAAAAACTACAGTCAAGTACCAAATTTAAAAGATTGGCATAATAAAGATCCTGAGATTATAAAACGAAAGCGCTTCATTGAAGTAATTTCGGATATACATTTATATGAATTTTTATTTTTTTTGTGTCGAATCACCTCTTGAAGTGTGGCACATGAATTTCCAAACACACTGTATACAATATAAAAAAATCATGGGTTGTTAAAAGTTTGACATTTCTAATTTCCAATGTTCACTTGTTTTTTTTCTGGAACTAAATTTAAAAATTCAGGCGAAAACATACAATTATTCTGGATTTAAACTTTTTTAAATTCTGTTCAAATAAATGCTGTTAAACTGTTAAAAAGGAGGGGGGAGGGGGGGGAGGGGGCAATCAATATGTGAAGAAACACCGTTTATGGTTAAGTGTTGTAGTATTTGTGTCTATTGTGTACATAGTGTATGTAAGCCACGTTATACACTATAAAACTACTTAGGTATATCTACTGTATAACCAAAGTTAGATATATCTACTAATCTACTGTATAACCAAAGTTTACAGAATTTATTCTGTAAACTTTGGTATCATTAAGAAGCTAAGGAGAGTAGTATAAATTAATAATTCTTTAAATTAGCAACTTATTCATGAAAAATTTTTGTTGAGTGGTATATGTAAGGATAATAACAAAAAAAACCTGAAACTCAGTAGTAAAGCAGCTTTGCAACATAACTTTTAATAACACAAAATTTATTACAAATACCTGTTTTGGACTTAAACCTGTATACCTATTTTAAGAATACATAAAACGAAGATGACTTAATGAATAAATCTATTCTATTAGTTATAATCAGCATCACTGAAGGTTGTAGGCAGATTTTAAATAAAAGGATTTTTGCCGGACTTCCATCATTATGTTGCACATACGCTAGTAAATAATAATGAATTTGTGAGGTAATTTATAAATAACGCCAATAATTCAAAGATGATAGTTTTACTGATTCTGGTCACACAGAAAAAATAAATATTTCACAAATAGACCATTTATTTTCTTGAAAAAAATGTCTTTATAAAAGCTGATTGTTTTGCATCAAAAAAATATTCTTAGCGAAATAAATAATATTCTTGAAGTATATTTTTGAATCAAACATTTATTCTTGACACAAGTAAGTAGCATACTTCAATATAGAAAATGTCACGGTTTTTTTTTTTAATTGGAAACAAGAATATATCCCGTAATAAAACTAAAATAGTATTTATTGTCATCGAATTATATTCTTGCCAAAACAGGGAATGCGGCGTATTTTTAAATTAAAAAAGTTCTAAGAAATAGTTCTTGAGGAATCGAGTGACGTTGTTCTCTGGTTGACGGGTTGGCGCCCTAATCCGTAATATGTTTTGGAAGTTTAGTACAAAGTAGGTTGGTCTATGGTACAGGGGTATGAAGCTTTCCATTGGGCGTACGCCAACGTAGGCATTCTGAGGCGATCACAATTTCTGGTAAAGACGAGGTAAAGCAGAAATCACTCGTATAGAACCTATGATATTAATTATTTTTGAGACGGAGAATGAAGCCAGATGGCTCCATCTCGTAGTGCTGGTAAAGGACACCAATTCTTAAGCATACCTGCGCCCTCTGACATGGACTTACAAAGCCACAAATATCAGAGGATCTCCTGCAAAGACATTAAGTCACAATTGCAGGAGTCCTCGCTAGGCAGCGCTATACCCAAGCTGGGCATCGGTTTAGTAATCGAAAAACTTAACAAAAATCAAGGGTTTGCTTTTTCCTTCTGCCAGAACCACCCTCAGACGCGTTTCGCTGTATTACAGCTCGTCAGTGAGACTATAGGTTCTGACAAAAGGAAAAACCACACCTATGCTTTTTCCTTTTGTCAGAACCTATAGTCTCACTGACGAGCTGTAATACAGCGAAACGCGTCTGAGGGTGGTTCTGGCAGAAGGAAAAGCAAACCCTTGATTTTTTAATTATTTTTGTTTTTACAGAGTTTTACGAGGCAAGAGAAAGTAGCCACAGAAAAGTGACTCCATCGCAGACTGCCAATCTTAGTGTCAGCCGTGATGAAAATTCTGGTTAGTTCATTGTCCATCATTGTTTCTTAACGGAACCGGAAAAATGTAATTTTATGCCTTTTTCTTCAATAAAACTATACAGGGTGTCCGGTAAGTACCTCCAAATATCTTGGGAGTATACAGAGGAGGTCAAAATAACCCCAATTTGTCATAGAAAGAAGTTCCTAAAGTGCCCCTTAACAGAGATACAGTGCCCCAAAGGGGTACCCGCAGCGATTTACTTTTTGGTTTTAACTTTTGATCCGACTTGTATAATTTAATGAAATTTTAATATTTGATAGAGACCATAAAGAGTAATGAAACCATAGAACAGTAGATGATTTACATCGTCAGGGAAGTCAGGAACGGACTTGCTACCTTACTCGTTGGTCCAAAATTTTGACCGGTGTCATTTGACAGAGTTGAAAACTGTTTTTTTAAATACTCTGGTCAATCATCTTAACGATATTATTAATTTATTTCGATAAAACTGGCGGTTTTCAAGACAAACCGGTTTTTATGCGAAACACTCAAAAGTTACTAATACTAACGTAAACAAGTAAAAATCAGGTTGTTATTGTTAATACCTACATAATGAATTACTATTGACAGAACTTGTCAAAGCCGCCTTCAAGTAAAAATAATTTTAAAAAAATGAAAGAATATTCTTACGCAGAATATGCTGATATGCATTTAATTTATGGTGAAGCGCTGTCCAACTTTTCGAAGGCAGGAAGAATTTATTCTGAAAGATTTCCAGCCCGAACATTGCCAAGTCAAAAAATCTTTCAAAGGGTCGATCGGAGCCTAAGGGAAACAGGTAAAAGATAATTAGAAAGTAATTATTATGGTTAAGAAATTAATTTTTGAAATTTCTTATTCAGGGTAATTTTTGCCGCGACGTGACGATGAGGGACCTCCCAGGAGAGCACGAGACCTTCACGGAGAAGAACAAGTTTTGCAAGATATTTCTGACAACTCTTCAAACAGCATAAGAAAGATCGCGAGTCTACAAAATGTTGCAAAAGGGGTTGTACATGAAACCCTAAAAGAACAGTTACTTCACCCGTACCATGTTCAAAAAGTACACGCTGTATCTCCGGATGATTATCCAGCAAGGCTTTAATACTCCAACTGGTTTATATAGCAACAAAGGTTTATGGTAAATGTGTGTGCTGACATTATCGGAAATAACCTTATAGGTCCATTTGTTTTAACAGAGATACTAAATGGTGAGATTTATTTACAATTTTTGTAGCGAAATTTGAATAATTTATTGGAAGACGTGCTTTTTGATAGAAGAATGCAAATGTGGTACATGCATGATGGTGCTTATTCTCATTACAACCGTATAGTACGTCAACACCTAACAAGCGTTTTTGACCCTTGATGGATAGGTCGAGGTGGGCCTGTTTTATGGCCACCAAGGTCTCTAGACCTAAATCCCTTAAACTTTTACTTCTGGGGACATCTAAAAGAACTAGTTTATTCAACACCAGTAATACTAGAAAAGAACTACTAGCGAAAATAACACAGCATTCTAACGAAGTCCGTAATAATGCCGGAGTGTTATTTGCAGTGCAGCAGGAAAATATTCGAAGACTAAGAAAATGTATTGAAGTACGTGGAACCCATATTGAACATTTGCCAAAATAAAATTTAAACGTTTTCTTTATTCTTGTATTTTAATAACCTTGTAAATCAATTAAGCTCCGATCAACCCTTTGAAAGGTTTTTGAACTTGACAATGTCTGAGCTAGAAATCTTTTAGCATAAAGTCTTCCCGCTTCCCATAAACTAAATGCACATCAACATACCCTGCGTATTTTATTTTTACCTGATTTTGTTTAGCATTAGTAACTTTTGAGTGTTTCGCATAAAAACCGATTTATCTCGAAATCCGTCAGTTTTATCGAAATAAACTAAGAGTGCCTTTTTGAAGAGGAATAACCAGAGTATTTAAAAAATCTATTTTTACCTCTGTCAAATGACAGCGGTCGATATTTTGGACCAACGAGTATTATGGCAAGTCCGTTACTGACTCCTCTGACGACGTAAAACATCTTCTGTAGTATGGTTTAATGCCACTTTATGGGCTCTATAAAATATTTAAATTTCATTAAATTATACAAGTTGGTTCAAAAGTTGGAGACAAAAAAGTAAATCGCTTGGGGCACTGTATCTCCGTTAAGGGACACTTTGGGAATTTTTTTCTATGACAAATTAGGGTTACTTTGACCTCCTCTGTATGCTCCCCAGAAACTAGGAGGCACTTACCTGACAACCTATATATTATTACGTATAAATTAGTAGTTTTTTCTCTTATTTCAGGAAGCTGGTATTGACCTATCTGAGTAAGCCTAGCAAACTGAAACTCAGCGACAGCTACTTACACCTACTACAATGGCTGTGCAAGGCTGTTATAAAATTAAAACCCACACAATTAATTAAGTGTTACAAAAACCAAATTACGAAACTGCGACAAGGCAACCTATCCACCCTTACTCTGGTAACCCTACGCCCTGGAGGATGTTCTTCAGACACCCCTTAGCTAGCTCAACTCAGGGTAGGTTCGCTATTTTGTCTCTAGATTGAGAGGTTTAGCACTCTTATATAAGTAAGTTAAAGTCAAATCCTGAGGGCGCCACCTTAGTTTTATTTTACTTAAAAGCCTTTAAATGTTTGGCCTCGGAAAAAAACAAACTAGGAAAAAAAACCACTTATGTCACCATCGGTATACACTAGCTTCTTATAAGCTCTCATTCACTCAAGCCCTCAAAGTCACTCTATTTAAAATAAGAGCCAAATTTTCGCAGAGGCCAATACAAATATTTATTCTTAAAGTGGTGTTAAGCCTTTGGTTACTTGGTTTTATAAATGCAAGCTCCTCTTACTTTGGTGGACAATAGATACTAAAAGTTAAAAGATAAATAAGTGAAATGAAATATGAAAGTGATAGTACTAGGTTTGACAATAAAATTTCTGAAGGTTTAATTTATAAATTTATCGATAAAAGAAAGCAAAAAGTCAAACTTTGTTTGACAGGGTCTTGCACAAGACGGCAACTGTCAGACCTACACTGTAAAAAATGACTGTTCAGTCTGATCTGGCAGCCACATAGACCTACATCCAGGACATTGCCTCAGACTAGAAATTTCCACAAGGTCTGTGCATGAACCTCTCACAACTAACTAAATCTACCATAAAATCTCTGTTAGAGTATAATATAATATTTTACGAGTACCTGTGGTTACTCAATAAGCATACTAGCCACTCGGCCATAGATAAGTTAAAATATCAAAGTTACAAGTGTTAAATTCAGAAGAAACAAATGGCCTTTAGCCGGGAAACAAAAATATTTACTTTATAATCATAAATGGTAACTATATTTACAACAAAAGGAGCTGTAACAGACTACCTAACGTTCTGAACTACTAGAGACGCTTGTGACGTCTTAACGCTATGTCGACATACGCTACACGTTTACATTGCACAAGCTCTGTACATAACATGGGCGCAAAACTTTATCAAAACACTGTATATCAAACAATACGCAAATGCAAAATATTAAGATTTTAAGTTGACTACTTTTTAAAGAAAAATGAACACAGGGTAATGATACTTAGCTGCAACTTTACGTGCTACCCATGGTTCATGAAGATTCAATCTTCACACACACACATGGTCCCTGAAACAGCTAACGTGGATACTGCTACACAGCTAGTCTCCAATTCCAATAGTACACGGCAACTGGCACGTCCCGCGTCCAGGCATTTCCAACAAAAGTAAACTAGTACTCCAGTTTGTACTCGGACTTTTAGCCCCTACCAAAAAAACTCTAAAATCAAATTTTAGATATACAACATGAAAGAGAAATCTTTCATAACACCCAACGAGGGTAATTAGATACTAAAGTTTAAACCTACCTCAAATAACTAACGAGGGTTTCAATTTACCAAATGGCGTCTATAACCGCTGTCTGTTGAAGTTCATTAAAGTATTTTAAATCGGCATTCCGCCCAAAGAATAGTCAAACTACAAAGCCATACCCTTTTTAAAACATTTTGTGGATGCTTTATCGGCACTACATTAGCCTGAACGGCCCAAAAAAACTAAACTTGGGGAGCTATTTCCACAAACGTGCTTTAACTTCCAGTGTCCATGGTCGAAAGGGCCGATTCTTATTTTTCTCCAACATACATATTTACCAAAACAAAAAAATGACAAAAATTAGTCAACCCTATCTACGGAAACTAACCTCTTTCAACAACACAGAAAACTAACGGCGACCGAAGTCAACCCACGCGACCAGGCAAAAATTAACCAGAAGTGGTTGTGAAAATGAACAGAAACTGTCAGTCTGACACTGACCTATTAGCGAATTTCTTAAAAACAGCTGATCTCCAACAGTCGAGACATTCAAAACACAAGAAGTTATTTATATTGATAACTTGAAAAGTTTATCAATTACCAATCAATTAGAACAAAGATTTGAAATCAAACCTGTCTGCAAGTAGTATCAAACAAGGAACAGAGAAATCAATCCACTTGGCAATGTCTTGCAACATACAAAACATTCCTGGAATATAAACATCAACAAAGGTTTGAAACTAAACATAATGAAAATGTTGGTTATTACAGGTAACTTAATTAGTAATTAATGTTTAAGCTGAGAGTCTACATATTATGTATTTTAACAATTTAAAACCGAAAACTTAACAGAGATAACCAAACTTATGAAATGCAGTTTTCGAAATGTAATAAGGCCCTAAAATGATATACACCTTACTAGAAATGCATATTGATTGTTGATTGTTGGTTATTGTTTCTTATCGGAAAAATGTAATGGACTCATGTTTGTATAAGCCTAAAGAGTACTTATTTTATTGTAGTAGCCTTTTTGTCCTTGTTTCAGGAGACTGGTATAGACCAATCTGAATATGCGAACCGACTAAAATGACGTTCGCCTTACTAGAAATTGACATTTGTGTGAGAATATGTTTGTTTGTTTCTATACGAGGGCTGCACAAGGATTAAAATCATATACACTATGGTGATACTAAAAAATACTAAATGATACCTACTGAACGTCAAGATGCACATCTTACTAATATTTGCGCAGCCCTTGGCTAACTCTCTGTGTTTATTTCGCTAATATATAAGTTAGTTTTATAGATTTTTACATCATGTTTTATTATTTAAATTCTTTAATTTTTAGTATTTAAGTTAATTTTACCCTTAGGACGCATTTTAATTCATTTTTGTTGATGCGATCAACAAAAATGTAATGTAAGCGCGTTTTCTTAATAACAATAACTATGATACTAAAAATTAAGGAACTTCAAATTTCCCGCTCTGCTTTTACTGCTCTCCTCCCTCACTTCCGCCCACAATTCGACCGAGCGAGACAATAGCCGAGAAGAGCAAGACGAGAAGCGACAATATTGCATTTGGCGAAATCAATGTAGTGGGAGGTAACCCGGCCAACTGTCATAAGTTTAAGCCCGCCGTGTTTCAGCCGTTAGTCCGGTAGTCGATAAGTTATCGTTATCTAGTATAGTTGTCTTTTTGGTTGAAAAAAGTGTATTGTTTAACTGTTTAATTTTGTGGGTGCTGTGCTATTATAAAACTATGCCTGGTAATACCTGTGCATTTCGAGGGTGTCCCTCAAAAGAAGGTCAAGGAATAAGCATGTTTTCATTTCCAAAGGATCCTGAACAGTAAGTTCATTTGCACCGCTATGATACATTTGTTTGTATTTATCTGCTGTATTTTATTACGTGAAAGGTATAATAATATGGAAAAGACCTACTATTATTTATTATGTTATTCAAGTAAAGTTGATATAAAATGTATAAAAACAAGTACCATTTTAAGGAAAGGCGACGGGAAGGAAAAAGTATTATACTAATCTAAAAGAACATGTTTTTGTTTTCCTAACAGATCTTGTGTTTTCTTGGAAAATATTCGTGAAAGCACAGGTACTTATTCTCATTTAGTAGTTTTTATTGAATAATATCATATTTCTACGCGTAGATCAGGTAAAATAAGCAATATAATATACATATTATAAAAAATCATAAGGTTTTCCGAAATTTACAATTTATTTTGTTTAAACAAAATAAAATATCATATTATCTACCTACCGTTTAAATTCTAAGTACCTATAATTATTGTCCATGTACCTATCGAAGAATTGAAAAATAGCAGATTTACCTGTTAAAAATATACAACATACTCTTTGCAAAAAAAAAGTACTTCTTACCAGGTACCTACAGTTTTTATTTCAGTGTAAATCATTTTCTTCATCGGTTAAGTGCTTCTTTTAGTGCAATAACCCGGCCAACTGTCAAAATTTCAAGGTGAAGGACATATAATTTAGTTCCCATTTAATCAATGCTAAACTCAGGATTTTGTCGCTTCTCGTTGGTTGCTCTTCTCGGACAATAGTTCACGGAATCGGATCACCAGTTATAGAGGCGCTGGCATCGAAACAGATAGTTTGAAATGTCTTTATGTTGTATCTTTCTTTACATAGGAACCGCTCTTCTTAAATTTTCAAGTTCTGGGGTTAATTATTGCTGATCAAGTATACGTCTACAGAAACGTCGATTTATCAGCAGTATCAATTAAGTATTTTCTTTTAATACAACAAACTTGACATCTATGTTTTTGTTACTGAGCTTTGTTATTCATATTAAATATACTTTCTTTTTTTCGTGTCGATTTCAGTGGCGTTCAAATTAAACAGAATTGGCAAAATAACATTATAATTTTTTAAATACGGTCGGGTTAGCCCACTAAAAAAAATCCGGGAGGCAGAAAAGTTTGGCCCGCCACTGCTCGATATATTAGTAGGACTATCACCATCATTGAGCTTCATGCCCCCCAATGAACTATGCTATCAGAAACCCGATAAAAAACGAAAAATATATCAAATCATCAGAGAAGTACCTAGTCTTTTCAAACTAATTGAATAATAATTATCTGTATGTATCTGTTTCCATTAGAAAATAAATTATAATAATATGTAGGTATTTAGTCTTTGTGTAAATATATTTGCGGCTTGACCTTGCCACTTTTGTTGAGCGAACTACGTTTAACTTTTCTCAAAAGAGCAGACTTATTTTTGTTTGTGTGTATTGTATTTTTTTTTTAATTATTTAACATTTAACATTTCTTCTCTTTGGCTTAACTAGCTTCATTTTTTTTTGTATCTAATTTTAAAATACTACTCGTATATATGCAGAGGTTTATAAATGAGGGGTTCACAAGTAAAAGGGTGCATGTACACAATTCATTGTTCTGAGATGATTAGCTTTAGAGATTATTAATGTTTAAAAATTCCAGTATTAACTAAATAGATAAATGAAACACGTTTAATATTAAATAATTCAATTTATATTTTTAAATTATGACAGGAAATCGGCACCATATTAATTTTTAAATTAATTAATTTTTTTGATTAATTTATTTCGTAAATCAGTTCATTTATTTTTCCTTTCAAGTTTAAGCACCTATACCATGTCACAACAAGATTGTTTAACTATATAATTCGAGTTCAAATTATACCTTTTATAGAAAAGAAGAAACATACATTGTATACGAATTAAACTATATGAAACTAACCTGAACTAACCTAAACTATATTTTATTTATGAAAATTATGTTTATTAAACGTATAGTCACCATAAGTTATACAGTATCTGCGACCGATAGGTACCTGTTGGGTTATATAACATGCCTCAAACTTTTGTAGAACGAATGGTAGAGTGGGAAGATGTAGTCCAGGAAGTTTATAGATTTTTATACTTGACCGGTTTAACCCATTTATTCGAGGTTAGTTCAGGTTGACAGGAGTTATAATTGTTTATTATAAAAACAGATTTTATGGATTTACAAATTATTACAGCAAACCTGGTTAATTATTTTAATCATTCGAAACATAACCAAAAACCATATTATAAAATTTTAGACTGGGTTAAGGAATTAAAATACCTTTTGCTTCTAAACCCAAAAAACACCCCATATAAAAACTTAAAATCCGGAACAAGGAACTTAGATCTTATGAGGTTGCAGTTCAAGGCTTATTAAACATAGGCGCTATTTCAATATGTACGGGGTCATTCCGTATACAGGGTCGTTGGTGTAGATGGAAACGGTCGATTATTTCTTAAAGTAAAACAGCTAGCAAAAAGTATTCAAGACAAACGTTTTATGGCTTTTTAAAATTTATTAGAATTTAAAAAAAATAAGTATACAGGATGAGTCAGAAAGCCGTATTAAAGCAAAGTTACCTTTTTTTTAATGGAATACCCTCTGTGTTAGAATATTTTTGGATGTAGCATAAAATTACAATTATTTTTTATTGTATGCATTATAAGTCTAAACCTAATAGTTTCCGAGATATCGACTTTTGGAAAATTACATTTTTGAAATTTGACAGCTACTAGCTGTCTAACGGTGCGTCTTAGAGTAAAACGGCTTACATATTCCTATCGTAGTTTTTTATTATCTTCCTACTGGTGTCAACATCCGGTTAAACCGGATGTAACTCAAAAACCGGAAATATAGGACTTCCGATTTAACCGAAAGCTGATATTTTTGGAAAGATAATAGAAAAGTAAGATAAGGACATGGAAGCCATTTTGCTATATGGCATACCGTTAGAAAGCTAGAAGCTGTCAAAGTTCAAAAATGTAATTTTTCAAAAGTCAATATCTCGAAAACTATTAGGTTTAGCCTTATAGTACACTTATTAAAAAATAATTTTAATTTTATGTAGAATCCAAAAATATTCTAAGATATAGAATGTTCCGTTAAAAAAAAAGTAACTTTGGTTCTCTACGGCTTTTTGACTCATCCCGCATACTTTTTTTTTTTTTTAAATTTTAATAGACTTCAAAAAACCCTAAAACTTTTGTCTTAAAGACTTTTTCCTTGCTGTTTCACTTTAAGAAATAATCGACCGTTTCCATACATACCAACGACCCTGTATATTGACCCATATGCTAGCGGCATTATTGATAGAGATATCAAAAAACTAAGGGGAATAAAGTTGTAAAATTTTATCTGAACTTTTTAAAAAAATTATCAGAAAAAGCAAAACACTGTTGGAACTTTAAAATTTTTGCACGAGTTGTGCTAATTTAAATGGAACACCCTGTATATTAATAGATATTTGGGAAGAGCATTTTTTACCTGATATCAAAAATATAGTATAGTTTGATACCTTTCTGACAAGTCATTTAGAAAATATCTTAAATTACATTTTTTTTAAAAAAATTAATATTAACATCGGGGTAGCCATGGACGAATGAATTGTTTGCTTTTGACACGCAATATTGTTTATTGTCATCATCGAAAAATCAAGTATACCGAGGAAGAAAAGTGTGAATTTTTACGTATATTCTATAAAAATAATTCAAATGCATACAGGGCGAGGCAAGAATATCGGAACTTTATCCTAATTTGCCGCTTCCATCCAAAATACATTAAAAAATATCTAAAGAGGATTTCGACTGCGAAAATCTATAAAGAGAAAACCAAAAGTAGTTCAAAAGATTTGGATAAAGAGTTAGATATTCTGTTGTTTTTTGAAGATAGATATGGCTAGTAAGGTTTTAACTGTTTTTTTATACTATTTTTTTTTCTAAAGAAAATCCAACCCGTATTGAAGATGCTCATAATCATTTAGGCATATTACGGAAAAAAATACAGAAAACACTTCGATCACATGCTTATCATCCTTACAAGATCTTACCTGTGCAAAAATTACATGATGAGCATAGGCGTAAGCGTTTGTTATACTGCCAAGAAATGCTTAGGAGGAAAAATGCGACTCAGAATTTTTTTAAAAAAATATTATGGAGTGATGAAGCGACATTTACAACAGCAGTCAATCAATGAGTACTGTCAGATGGTCTTGCATCAAGATGGAGCTCCGCCACATAACATAGTCCCTGTGACAGAGTATTTAAATAACCGCTAAGACGATTGGTTAGGAAGACACGGCACCATTCAATGGCCACCCAACAGCCCAGATCTTACCCCGCTAGATGCTTTCCTATGGAGTTATCTAAAAAAATATGCCGATAGAAACACAAACTTGCAGCATTTGAGATAAAAAATTAACCAAGAAATCGAAAGTTTAAACAACAACAAAACAAACAACAAAAGTTTAAACAACGACTACCCAGAATACATTTCAATGCTATTGATTTGATGATTGATATGATGAATTAGAAGTTGATTATATAGATTGTATAGATAGAAATGGCGGTCACATCGAGCAACTGTAATTATTTTATCTTGTAAATGTTACTCCCAATATTTAAATTAATAAATTATTTAATTAATCCATGGCTACCCCAATTTTAATATTAATTTTTAAAGAAAATTTCAATTCAAAGTATTTTCTAAATGGCTTATCAGAAATGTATTAAACTATATATTTTTGAAATCAGTAAATAACTCTCTTCCCAAATATCTATTAATATACAGGGTGTTCCATTTAAAATATCACAAATCGTGCAAAAATTTCAAGTTTCAACAGTCTTTTGATTTTTCTGATAATTTTTTTTAAAAGTTCAGATAGAATTCTAAAACTTTAATTACCTTAGTTTTTTGATATCTCTATCAATAATGCCGCTAGAATATGGGTCTATATTTAGAAAATGACCCTTACAGCCAGTGAAAATTATTTTTATTGGCTTATTTTTTGGCAACAAAACTGAATGTAAAATTGCAAAAATAGCCATCGATGGAAATTAAGTGTAGGCGAAATAGTGCAATAATAAATATGAGAAAAAACAATAGTAGGCTGGGATAGGCAATTGTTAATTCTGTTTATTGTCCTTCTGACATTTCGTAACAAATAGTTTTTTTGTTTGACGTTTCCGGAGTTGTTTTGAACTGGTTAATGATGGTTGAATTCACAAATCAAGAATTTGCAGAGATGCATTTAATCTATGGACTTATCGATGGCAATTGTTATGAAGCCAGACGACTTATGCACAAAGGTATCCAAATCGAATACTGCCTGACCCACGGATATTCGCAAATCTACGTAATCGACTATGTGAAAATGGATCGTTCAAGAAATCCACTCATTTAGCAGGAGCAAACAGAACGGTTAGAAGTCCTGAAGTCGAGGAAGCAGTCCTGAATGGTGTAGAAAATGATCCTGCTACTAGTACGAGAAAAATTGCCGCAACACTTAACATTTCATTTGTGATTGTCTGGAAAATTTTAATAGACAACTTAATGTATCCTTACCACATCCAAAGGGTTCAAGCTCTTCTCTCACGTTACTTTCCACTACGTTTTAATTTTTGCTAATGGTTCCTAGAAATGCTAGCCCAAAATCCGTTATTTGAAAACAGGATTTTATTTAGCGATGAAGCGAATTTCTCAAGGAATAAACAATTTTCACAACAACCATTTTTGGCAGAAGAGAATCTGCATTCGATACGCGAAAATAATTTCCAAGAACAGTTTTCAGTAAATGTGTGGGCCGGCATTATTGGAGATTATTTGATAGGACCAATCAATTTCTTGAAGAGGAACTCCCAGGGCTGCTAGAAGAGGTACCAGTTCTTGTCAGAAACCAAATGTGGTTCATGCACGATGGTGCACCACCGCACTTCAGCATAGAGGTGAGAAACTTTCTCAATCAAATTTTTAACAACCGTTGGATAGGTCGAGGGGGACCTCAGCCATGGCCCCCTAGATCCCCAGACCTGAATATCCTGTATTTCTTTTTTTGGGGACACCTGAAAGCATTAGTGTGTCAGACCCCAGTCCAGACAGAAGAGGATTTAAGAAACAGAATAATAGCTTTATGCGACATCATTCGCAATACTCCTGGAATATTTGGCAGAGTTCATGAGGCGAAGACTTGATCGTGCATTTTAGCAAGAGGCGGACATTTTCAACAGTTTTTTTTTAAATTTTGTTTTATTTTTATTTGATTAACTAATAAATTGTTTTGTTTTAATTTATTTTTAATTAGTAATGTTTTTATCTCATTGTTGATAACCCTGTCGGTTGATTTAAAATAAAAATGAAGATAATTACTTAGAATACATACAAATAAAATCATCTTTTTACTCTGAGACCAGAACGCTAAACAAAGGAACAGAGAGTTCAAAATTCGTACCGGAATTCATACAGGGAGCTCCAAAAAAAGTTCTGAAAGATAAAATTTTAGCCGATTCAAGAAAATGTAACACCCTGTATACTGCGACCGACAATTTTGATACTTTAATGTAGAGATTCTAAAAAATGGTTGATGTTCCAAATTAAAAACAATTATCACAGAATATAAGAGAGAAAACACAAAATACGGGAAAAAAAATGAAACTTTGCCACCCTGTATAACGAAAATAACGCGTTTTAGACCATGCGTATATTTGCATTTTTTTTTATTTTGACGAGTACTATCACCCCCTGAAATATCTGCATGACATAAATTAACACCCTGTATAGCATAATGGATAAATTGTGACAACTGCTACGTAGACGCAAATCTACATTGCCTTTAAAATAACTATGTGAAATTCCAAACTGAAGGCTAAAAGTTCGCATCTGAGATCCTAGAGCCACAAAATAAACAAGCCCTTATTTTGAAGCTCTATAACCTGTACCCGTGTTTTTAATGCTCCGTTTTCTATATTTCTCGATGCTGAAATGCGTCTTCTGGACAGAAAAAACGTGCAAACAATGATTATCCGACACCATAACAGCCTTTAGCAACTGCTAACATTACGCAAAAATAATATCTGCATAATGACGGTCTGTAATGCATAATGATGCCAAAATTGATCAATTTCAACAACGATTATTTACAAAAATAAAATAAATATCAAAAATTAAGCCATATGTACCCAACTGCTGCAACATTTTTTCTAGTATAATCCAGTTTGCACACTTGGATATCTTTTTTAGTTATTTTGTAGTTTTGCAAATGCTTAAGACGTGCAAGGCGCCCTCTGTAACACAATTTGAAGTATCCCCTTAAAGCAGCAATTTTATTTTCGAATAACGAATTAACGATCGATAATTTGACAATTTCTTGACAAATAAATTGCACAGTTTCTTGGCCAAGAAATTGACGAAAGATATCCCGTGTAATACAGGCTTAAGAGAAAAATAAAGGACATTCCAAATTTGTTATAGAATATAATATACTATTTTTTCCAGTGTAAAATAAGTACAGGAAAGGGAATCATTTCATCTTAAAAAGCTTTCTACAAAACAAAATTGGTCCTGTATGATATCTTTAAAGAACGTTAATAACAACTTGGCTGTGTTTGTTTCTGCAAAGAGAACAATTAAAGAGCAAGTACAGAGCTATTTGCTGCATTACAGCTGTTCGTAGAACAAAAATGTGTTTGAAAGATACATTTAAAGAACATTATCTAAAATAACTCTGCTTGCATGGTAAATAAGCTCTTTCTGCGATAATTATACACCAAAATTGTTATTGAGATTATTTGAAATCAAAGCATAGTTTTTTATATCTTCAAACCTCTTCACTATTCTCCGAAATGCACCTGATTTTTAAAATTTTTGCCACTTTGAAATATCCATATTTTCATGAAGTTGCACCAATCATGCACCAAACAAAATAGCCATTTTATTTTTTGATTCAATATAAGAATTTATAGCTGTGTTGTCGATTCGTTTTGAACCGAAATGCTCGATAAAAAACCTATTTTGGCTGTACTAACGTTGCACAATATTACCCATATAACACTTTCTTATATTTATTTCATAACAGTAGTTTAAAGCTTGTCACTTTCGCTAAATATTCTTAACGAGCACATAAATAGAGTAAAAATGCTTATAAAGCTTTTTTGCTCTATAACAAATACTCTGTAGATGTTCTTGGAAAGCCCCATATAACACTTCTAATTATTTATATTATAAGAGTGGTGTAAAGCTTATGAGTTCTGCTAAATACTCATAATGAGAACATAAATAGAGCAAAAATGCTTATAGAGCTATTTTGCTCTTTAAGAAATACTCTGTAAATGTTCTTGGGAAGGCCTTAAAAAGCAGATTTATTGATAACGTTTTAGAAATGTTCTTACAACCAACAACTGTGGGTAATTTACTACTACAGCAAAACTGTGGTGACGAAGAGCTTAATACGACAATTTTGAACATTTAGAAACCTTACACACTGTTTATGAGATAAAAATGTTGTATAGGCAGGAACTTATAAGGGAACTTTGCTAGTTGGGTTTTCTCTAATTTTCTGCAGAAAATGGGTCTTTTTGTCGCAGGTAAGTAATTTCAATCAAAACATCACTATTATATCAGAAGATTCGCTCAAAATGGGTCATTGACCTCCCAAACCATGCAACATTTCTAAACAATTTTTCCTGTTTAATTTCTATTCCATTTTTTTTTTATTTTACAGCTTGTTTTCATTAATAAATAGTACATTTTCCCATATTACTTTAAGTACCACAGGATAGTGACAATGTAAATAAAGTACAATAATTTAGGTGTCCCTCGGAGAAGTTTTAAAATACTGAATCAGTGCTCCCATATTGCGATGTATGTTGTAATGTATGTAACTGTAAATATTACTTCTCGACGACTATTCCTACTATCAATTTCATCACGATATCCTTGTAATACCTTTGTTTCATGGTTTTATAGTAACACCGAACCAGCCAGACCATCACGTTTAACTTAACACACTGTGTAAATACAAACATTAATATTTATGTTAACAAATAATTTTTCTTGGTAGTTAGTGAGAAGTTCAATATATTATTTCAATGTTATTAATTCAATGTTAGTTATTTGATAATAAAGATATGTGGTACTTAATTGTAGCTAAAATTATTTGGTAGTCCTGGACAAAGTTTAGTATTCTACTAGCATATAATATAACAGTCATCATTATATGTTTGTTGAATAATGTACTAATGTTGCTTTTATGTGGGGATGTGTATTATTATAATGATGCTACCCTATTTTATGTAGTATAGATTTATTTATTCAACTGTATTGTTAAGTATATTTATTTTGATATTATTACATTAAAGATGTTTTTAAACCACCCAGTTTTGTGTTTAGTTACCATAAAATATTTAAAGTGCTTTAATAAAAATGTAAGAAAACATTTTTTTGAAATAGCCGACCTCACGCATGCGCATATCGCAGCTACACTGCTAAATGGCCGCTGATTCTGACATTTAATTAGACATGCGTGCTTTTGTCCAATAACATGGGCATTTGCTTTCTTTAACCTTAGTCTTCATTGATGTCCAGGGTGCTGAAATGTTTTGCCTTTCTTAAGTATGTTAGTGTGTCGTCTATTTGTGGCAGCGGCCAGGATGATTTTCTTGTGATGACATTTATCTTTCTGTAGTCAACGAAGAATCTTGTGTTTCCGTCTTTTTTTTTTATTAGGACTACCGGACTGGCCCATGGCGAATGACAGGGTCGGATTACGTTGCATTCTAACATCTCGTTTATTTGTTCGTTGCATATGTCCCGTTCTTCTTGCGATACTCTGTATGGGCGACTTTTTATTGGGGGTTGATCTAGTATCTCTATTTTGTGTTCTGCTAGTGTAGTCTTTCACATGGATTTGGGGTGTTTGGCAAATACATCCCTGTATTGTGACATTCGTGACAAGCGTTTCTCCATTTCTGTATTCCTTTTTTGGTCGTGGATTGTGGATGGGTCGTGATCTTCTATGGTTACTTTATCTTCTTGTTCTTCGTGTAGGGTGAGACTGCCTATATTTTCCTGTCGATCTTCAGATACTTCGGATAGTTAGCCTAACGCCATATGTTTTCAAATTGGGTGTAAGTCCTGTCCTGGGTTTTACGTTTATGCATATTTCTGTGTTGTAGTGGTCTGAGGTGGGGTTCCATTGTTTTTTACTACTGTTGCCGTATTCAGCTGGAAGTGGTATTTTTATCTTCTGGAACTTCCGGAAACGCCAGTTCGATTCTTTGTTCTTCTGGATTGTCTATATTGTGTCCTTTTTTGCTGTTACTTTGTATATGGTTTTTCTCTCGTCTAAAGTAATGTTGCTGATCGATTTTATTGCTTTCCTGGTTGGCTTGTTACTTTGTTTGTACATAGTAACATTAATATTGCTATTCTTAAATATGTGGCTTACCATCTGATTTATTCTTTCAGTGTCCATTCTGTAAGTTACTGCTAGTATTATGATGTGCTTATCCCTTGTTTGTTCTGTCAGCTTTTTTAGATACAATATGCTTTTAAAAAAGAACGCAGAGCTGGGTTTGAAGTGTGTTCTTCTTTTGGTTACTAAGCAGTAGGTCATCAGTTCGCCTTCTTTTTCTATTGATGCTTGTCCCCTTTCCATTTAATATAAAAGTTGTCGCCTGTTCTTGTATTTATGTTTGCGTCCGCCATTCTGTCCTCGGTTGCGTATAATACCCTGCTGGATGTTGGTGGATTCGTATATAGAATATTCACCTGTTCTCAAGTATTTTCTTTAGTTTTTATATAGGCTATAAATAGGTATAAATGCCTTATTTTTCTTCTGTTTTTTTCTTCTCTGTGCATCATTAATGTTGAAGCCTCCTTTCGTTGGTCATATGTTTGTAGTAGAGGTATTATGTAGTTGTTTCGTAGTACCAGCGTGTTTTTTGATATATCAATTTTTGTCTTGTTTTGCCTTAAAAAGTCCATACCCAGAATTAATAGTACTGGGGATTGTTCGATAACTCGTGCGGCGCATTGAATTGGTTGAAGTGGTTTGGTTTCTGAAAGAATTTCAAGGGAGAGTTCTGTTTAATCCAAGATTTTTATTCTATGGTTCCTGCTGTTATGAGTACTGTGTCATTGTTTTTCAATTGTGTTCTTGTTGGTATAATATTTTTTTTCTACGACGCTGTTTTCTGCTCCTGTGTCTAATATGGCCTGTATTGTTCTATTGTTGATGGTTATTTTGATACTTTGAGCAGCAGTGTGTTGTATTATGTTAGGCCCCGTTTGGCATAGGATGACGGAAGGGTCTTATTGTCGTCGTTTTGGGTATTACTGGCTTCTGCATGTCGCTGCGTAGTGGTCTGGTTTATTGAAGTTGTTACATAAAGGTCGGCCATCTTTTGTGCGTGATCGGTTGTAGGTTCTGGAGGGTGGTTGTCGTGGAGCATAGCTTCTGATGAATGTTTCTCATGGGTGTGGTCGTCTTGGGGTATTGCTTCTAAAAAAGGCCTCTTTCGGTGGTGTATCTTGCCTCCATGTTTCGCTTCTTGGTAGATTTTGTTGCTGCCTGTTAACTGCTAGTATGGCGTTGTGGATGATAGTTGGTTGGTTAACCAGTAGTAGTGGTAATGGGCCTCGCGCTGCAATACACCAGAGGTTTGCTGCGCCCTCTAAGAAGCTCTAAGAATGTTTCCAGGTATGTGATTATTAACTGGTCATCCCAGCTGTTGGTCGTAGCTATCCTCTTGTAGTTGCCATGAAGCTGGATGCTGATCCTGTCGACGGTTGGAAGGTCGGAGGAAAAAGGTACTGCGGCATTGTTGCCTGCCGGGGGGATGCCAGGGCGTCGGTGATGGTGACGTTTATGGTTTTGGGTGTTTGGTCCTATGGTGCACTCTAGTTGGCGGGTGTTGGTTCTGATGAGGCTTCGCAGGTCCTTTAGTGTTTATCCTCGCTTGTAGTTGGACATGGATCGTTGATTCACCCAATTGTCAAGAATTCTGCCCTCGGTTAATGATTGAAATTTTTGCTAGATTTTTTGGCGCATCCGCTAATTTGTCCGGTTTATCTGCTAGGGGTGGATGGGGGTAGCTTTACTTTTCGTCGTGGATGCTCCTCAGCCTTTGTATGAGCTTAATAGCTGGATTAAGCTACTCGGGAATTTGTAGGCACCTCTACCATGTCACGGTTTTGTGCCGTCTTGTCCTAGAGGGGCCTGGGGGTTGAAAATAAATAAAACTCGTAGAGCTACAAAAACAAAATTATCTTATATTTTAGCGTTTGGTTGATTATAACTTTACTATGTAGCCCGGAGAAAAGCCAGCGTGCTTCGAAGGGTCTTTACAGGGGTGAGCTGGCGTGAGCTGATAGTCGAAATGTGGTATAGCGAGAAACTCTGGTAGGTATGATCCCAGGAAAATGGCGTCGTGTCCAAATGACCTCTAGCGCTTCTGAAGGTAAGGAAATTACCAAGCCGGAAAGACGAAGGTGCCGTGTCCACCCAATGTTCGGCTATTTATACACCTGACTATTGTTTAATTGATCTTGATATTGGATGGCACAGTGGTCCGCGACCTCAAGGTACAGTAGTTTAGAGGTATAAAAAATATAATTATAATGTGGAGCCCGCCATCTTCTTGACAATATTTTGTGCTGTTTTAATCTGGAATATACCATTGATTAGCCCACTAGGCGTCCATCATCATCTAGTACGTGTATAAACAACTTTCACGTAGGTCTCTCAGATCATTACTCTCAAATGTTGGAAATGCATTTTAATATGGTTATTTCTAGGAGTCGGGTAAATGCACTGTCCGGCGCAATATGAATGGTAATAATGTTAAAAGGATTCTGACTTCTTTACGGCAGGAAGACTGGCATCAGGCACGAATTCAGACATGACTAAAAAGAGCTTTTGACGTGTTTTGTTCTATTTCTTTGAGCTTAGTTTTCCCCTGCAACGTTTTAATCAAAATACAAATGAAATTAAAAATCAGTATAAACTGACACCATATTATGTCTTACAACTAAAAGATCGTGTTATTCTTTACAGTGAAATGACTAAGCATAATTCACGATATAAAGTCATGAGCAAATATCTAAATAAACATTATAGAAAGCAGCTTAAATTAGCTTTTAGTATCCACTGTGCACGGAAGCTAGGCTCGATTAGCCGAACGTCGCGCAATGTGTTTTGCTGACAACTTAAAAATATTTGGTGTATTTTTTACTTACTTCAATGTAATTTTTTGTATTTTTCCATGATTAACTATCTTGACCTTTTTCTTTCTTCCGAGGGTCCATCCAAGTGCTGGATGCACTTCGGCTAGGTTTGGCCCATTGTATCCACTCTAGTTTACACTTACACCCACTCATTTATTTCAGTTCCTTACACAAGTTTGTGTAGGTCAACTGGGGAGAGTGTCGAAATATCCTCTGGTTCTAGTCTTGGTTGCCCGATTATTTGTTGCCTTTTCCGATCCAATGATATGCAGTGGCAGATAATATGCTGTACCGTTTCACTTTCTCGCCTGCATAGCCTGCAGCTTAGGTCTTCATTGTACAGTTGCATACGGTGCAGGTGCTTCTTAACGGCCACATGTTCTCTCAAAATTCCTGTGGTAATTTTCAACTGATTTCTGCCCATTAGAAGTAGCTGTTTCGTTAGCTTCGGGTCTGGGTCCCTAATGAAGGATTTTTTATGGTTTAATCCCTGTCTGTTGTTCCAGTAGATTTTGTGCTGATTCCTTGTCTATCGTTTTATGACATCTCATACTGTACACCTTGGGACTCCGATTGGCGGTTCTGGACATATAAATGTTTTTTCGACCCATTTCATGCAAGTTCGTCAGCCTTTTCGTTTTCTGTAATACTTTTATGTCTTGGTGCCCATTGTAGTATTACCTTGTTAGCTCTTGCCAGGGCCACTAGTTCCTTTTGGCATTCCCATATCAATCTTGATGCCACCTTGTTGAATGTTAGCGCTCTAAGGGCTGCTTCAATGTCGAAGTATATGTGGATCCGCTTATTAAGACAAGTCTTCCTATTTTCATACGCACACTGTAGGATGGCGTAGATTTCCGCTTGGAACACCGTGGGATACTTACCCAGGGAGAAATAAGCATCTCGACTCGGTCTTACTTCGAGTATCCCTGCTCCGGTATCCTCTTTGTTTTTTGAGCCGTCTGTGTACCAGATTATTGACCCAGGAGTACTTAGTGTTTTATTGTTCCACGCATCCCGTTCGTCGATTACGGTCTTGAATGGTGTGTCATAGCGATATCTAGGGTTT
Source organism: Polydrusus tereticollis (assembly GCA_963920685.1). Classification (NCBI taxonomy): domain Eukaryota; kingdom Metazoa; phylum Arthropoda; class Insecta; order Coleoptera; family Curculionidae; genus Polydrusus; species Polydrusus tereticollis. The sequence goes on along the minus strand of OY987335.1, from coordinate 44,350,175 downwards.
ATGCGGTCTGGTCTTATTTTCAACTCAGGTCCCTTTATGGTATCGCATAGGAGTGCGTGTCCAGTTCTATGCCCCCAGAAAGTGACATAGAACTCTGTAGTTTGTATAGTCCCATTCTTGCCACTCATTTGATCACCAAATGAAGTGGAGGAAGGTCTAAGATATTCTCCACTGCAGATGTGGGGTTTGATTTCATGGTCCCTGTGATGCTCAAGCGGACCAGCCTTTGTAGGCTTCATAGCTCTGATATTGTGGTTTTCTGCTGTGTCTTTGGCCATGTAACTGCAGGTCTCACTACCCTGGTGTACAACCAATGCACCAGCTTAGGTGAGAGCCCCATGTTTTTCCTTACATCCGTCCAGTAACTGCCAAGGCTACTTCCGGATTGTCTTTTCCACGTGTTTCTTCTAGGTCAGCCTGGAGTTCAAGAATACTCCCAAGTATTTCACCTCTTCCAACAGTGGAATGTTTACGCCTTGTAAGGTTAGGGGTCCTAATCCCTCCTTTTTTCTGCGTTTTATAAAGGAGATTATGATAGTCCTTCCTGCCCTACCAATTTTTCCACGATTGATATTGAGAGCCCTTTTCATTCTCTCTCTTGTTGTCGTGTTGTGCTTGCCTTGGGTCATTATTGCCAGGTCATGTCCGCATAACCCACGATATGATATCCTTCTCTGCTGAGTAACCGTAGTAGCTCATTCATGACAAGGTTCCAGAAGAAAGGAGAGAGAACCCCCCTGCAGCCTCTTCCTGTCACCCGCACTGCCACTGCGTCTCACCAAGCAGATCAATATATGCAATTCTGCCTTAAAGCAAACTTTCTATCCACCTGCAGCGAGCTTTCTTCAGTCTGATTGCCCTGGTTGCCCTAGTGATTGATGCGAAGGATGTGTTGTCAAATGCTCTTTCTATGTCCAGAAAGGCCCCCAGTAGAACTTTCTTAGAAGGTTGCTTGGTTAAGGAAGGAGTGCTGAAGTCTGAGTGTGGTCTTTTCTTGGCCTCACCCTCCTGCGTCTTTTTTTCCTCTCTAGAGGTTATTGACGGGCGACCGGGCTTTTGTATGGTGAATCCCGAAAAATGAGGGGATATCTAAATGCTTTAATACAGGTTAGCATTTTTCTACACTGTGGTACAAACACAATTCACTACAAATAAACGAGGTTTAACTTCCACAATCAAGCAGTGCTCTAGCGTGTATAGGCTTACAATCCTTAGAGATCAGCGATAAGCGTTACTATGGCGGTTGAAAAAAGTATTTCATTTTTTATCACGAGTGCTGAGAGAGGTTTCGAGGCTTTGATTTTACGTGAATCCGTGAGAATGTTTTGGCTATTTTGACCGTAAAATGGTCAGAACTTTTCTTTTATACTTTTCCGCCTTTTCAAATAATAACTAGGGGTTTAGAAAAAATCAAACAAGGAAAAGCAATAGGAATACTTCTAGTCTCATTCTGGTCTGCACAACCATGGTATCCCTATTCGATGACTTAAGGCATGTTTCCTTCCACGCGGCCGCCGCATGCGGCTGTCGCATTGCGGCCGGACGGCTGTGTTTTTCCTTAGAAACGGTCACCGGCTGGAATCACGTGGAAGGAAACGGGTAAAGCCTGTCCAGAGGTATAAGAAAGTTACACTTTGCCTTTAAATGGGATTATAAACAAACAATGAATGAATGAATAAATGCAGGTAAATTATGGTCCGTACTTAAAAACGTCTTAACGTAAACTGCAAAGCCGGAAGACGTAATTTCATTATTAAAGTAACAGTTTGGTGATTTTAAACAGATTTTTACCTGATTCAAAATGAGAGGGTTAATCCCATAAAACAAATTATGTTCAAAAGACTGTAGCCACTCTAGTTAGTTTTAAGCGTAGTAATTACTCTTACTTCGTGTGTAATACAGCGTTTGTTTAATCGTGTGTAAGTCGTGGAAAATATGTACGAGCCCAATGTATCTCAGGAGATAACCCAGTCGAAAAGCAGAAAATACTTTTCTGTGGAAACTAAGGAAGTTATAAACAATGTTTATTCAACTCTCATTGAACATGCGGTCAGCAAGCAAGCAGCGTTAAAAGAAACGGTCACATTAAGAAAAATTCCAACAACAACTGTATGGAAAATTGTGAATAAACCCATTTTAGCGAGGAAAAAAAGAACCGATACTGGCATTTTCTCGAAGGTAGATGGAAGTGATCAAGATATAATATAGCGTAAAATTTACAAGTTATACGAGGAACAAAGCGTGCCTACATTAGATAATTTAATTCAGAGGCTTGAAAAAGATGAAACCGGCATTAAATGTGGCAGAACAATGTTATGGAAGTGTGACATGGGTTTTAGATTTAAAAAAATTAACAAAAGACAAGTTTTAATGGAATCCAGTAGAATTCGGGAATGGCGATCCGAATATCTACAAAAAATTAGGATTTACAGATATCAGCAAAGCCCGACTATTTACTTGAATGAAACCTGGTCCGACACATATGATACCCCGGAAAAGGGTTGGGTTGACTCAAGCGGCAAATATAAAACAAGCGCGCCATCAAAAAGATGTAAACGAGTTACGATTTTGCATGCTGGATCTAAAGACGGATGGATTCCAAATGGACTTTCTCTGTTTGCAAAAAACATTAAAGATTCTTCTCTGGATTACCATGAGCACACCACCGCTGATTTATTTGAAGATTGGTTTAAAAACAAGCTAAATCCAAATATACCTCCGAATAGCCTAACTGTAATGGACAATGCAAGCTACCATAGTAGGCAGTTGACCAAGACCTTCTCCTTAAATGACACAAAAGCAACAATCCAAAACTACATGTATGATAATGACATTTATTTTCAGAAAGATTACACCAAAAGGCAATTAATTGAGGTTTTACAAAGTTTAAAACTACAAAAGGAATACTTCTGTGATAATTACGCAAAAAATCTAGGGCATACAGTTTTAAGGCATCCACCATACCATTGTATATTTAATCCCATCGAACATGTTTGGCACCAACTGAAATCTGCCATTCGTCGTAACAATATTTGCCCTACTTTTAACTCCAGTGTACTTAAGCTTATAGAAACTGAAGTTTTTAACATCCCTTCACAAAGTTGGGCAAATTCTGTTACACATGTCGCAGAAGTGGAAAAATCCTATATCCATATAAACACCATAGCACAAATAATAATTAGAACAGATAATGATAGCGATAGTGATATTGATATATTAAGTGAATAATTATTATAAGTACCGAATAATTTGTATATTTTTGTAATCATAAATATAATTTGTAATAATAAAATAACTTGTAATTTCTCATTTAAACATAAATAAAATATTATTTAATGTCTTACTTATTTTTATTACAAACCATGATTAAATTCTAAGCAAAATACGGACCTGTCGGCCATATTTCAATTTTACAGCTGGCCCGGGTCTTTCCTAATAGGGATCAGTTAGTCACTTTCTTATATCTCTGAACAGACTTTACATAAAGAAACACAGGGAGCAGTAGATTGCGGCCGCCGCAAGGCGGCTGACGCATGCGGCGGCCGCTTGGAAGGAAACATACTGTTGTTAGTAGAAAATCCGACTATTTTTTCACCATACAAAAATTTATTAATTTTTCCTTTCAGGTTCAAACATCCGCTAGCCAATCAATACGCTTTCCCTGGTGGCAGAAAAGTCGTTAGATTAGCTTTGAAAAAAAGAATCGTACCATTACCAGCTATTTAACTACGGATCTCGTTCATCACAGAATCAACTCTTAAACAGGTACCTATACTGTTTAAGAGTTGAAGAGGGTGTTACAAGAAAGATTGGCTTTTTGTGTCAGTATGAAAACCTAGAACTTCTATACAACAATTTAAATACGTAGGTATTTAGAATTTCTAGTAAAGAAATTTCATTCTGGTCCTTCTTACAGCTCAATTAACTCTTATCGATCAGCGCTCAACCATATTTTTATAATCAATCCTACTGATGAGACTATAATAATTAAAATATGTCTAGAGAGTGTCTACAATGCAAAACAGTCAATGTCCAAATTTTCGTTTAAATGGAATCCCGAACTCCTAATAATATATTTGTCCAAATTGTATCTACAAGAAAAAAAAGAATAACCTAACTCAACTAATAAGAGGCGAAAGTGAACGTTTTCGCCTGTTCTAATTTTTTATACGCATTATTCTCAGCTAAGTTCACAGCATTCGCAATTTGTCAAATCGTTTGTTAACTTCTAGAAAACCAAACGAGCCTTTGCTTTTCTGCAGTTTAAAGTGAAAAGTGATTGGTTTTTTACAATTCAGACGGGATTTCTTTTGGTTTTAATGTCGGCAGTAAAGAAGCTGTATGTATGAAGTAAATGTTTATAAATTTTCTAACTCTTGTTACCTAATGAACAGTAATTGATAATAATTTGACAAATCATATTCCACGTCGACATTAAAAAGTGTTATAATGACAATACGTTACAATTTTAAATTCATTATTACCATTACAGCGATTATTCACTATCTGACGATGAAAACATTTCATTACTCTCGCTGCTGCCTCTCATAAGCTCGATTGGATTTAGTTCACAATGGTAAGGCGGTAAACATAATTTTGTAACACCTCGTTTACGAGCCATTTCATCCACTACATATTTCGTATATTTTTTTTTGTGAAGTCTTGCAAGATCGAGCAACTGCACTTTTAGCATTTTTTCGCCAAATGCAATATTTTTTTCTTTGAGCCACTCAACAATCTTTCCTTTTCGCCACGCAGAAGTTGGCAAAGCTTCCACCCGATGGCTGTGGTATGGTGAATTATCCATCACGATTACCGACCCACGTTCAATACGCGGTAAGATGGATTTAAACCAATCTTCAAACACTCCCGAGTTTATATCCTCATGATAATCACCGGATTTACGAGATTTAAACTCGTTTAATCCACCTTCAAGAAAACCAGAATCACTCCCGATGTGGGTTATAATTAACCGACGACCTTTTCCTGAAGGAGGTTTTAAACAAGTGGACAGTCCATTGATAAAGGCGTTACGTGCACTTTCCGACGAATGGCTAACTGTGTTTGCTGATGAATAAAAATCTTTTTCCGTCCACTTGTTTCCTTCTGATCGGACACTTTAGTATTCCTGTTGTCCTTGATAGTTCTATAAACAGTACGGCAAGATGTGGCACAAAGTTCTGCTGCATCAGTGATTGATATTCCACTGTGTGTACTTAGAATTCCCTCATACACATATTTTACCATTGTACGCTCCCCAGGTTTTAAATGACGTCGTTTTGTCACTTGTTGGTTACTACCACTTGAAGAACTCGCCTGCATTATAATATTTGCTGTTTTGAATAACCACCAAAATAATAAAACTGAATTGCTAATATCCTCTTGATTGAAACTTGTCTACGACACTGAACGTTGGTTAGAGGCGATAAGAAAGCTTGCGAGCGCCTTTAGACATGGGGTTTTCTTAGCTGTGTTGCCAAATTGAGTAGACCAAGTACCGTAGTGTATAAAGGCCCTTAATGAGATGCTGATTTTGATACATTTTATGAGAATTTAAATGAAATATTTTAAAACCTGGCAACATGTAACGACTTATTAATGCACAATCTTCTCAAGCGGTTTTGAATGCTTTTATTTTAGTTAAAACTGTGTGAATCGATGCTAATTATTTTCCCCGCACACCTTCAATGGTGATAAGAACAGTTTTGCCAATTATTTTGGGATCGTAGTATAGTTACCTGCAGTTTAGTAGCAAAACTCTTGACTGGTTTTAGACCAAACCTAGGTGTTAGAAAATAAAATAGTATTTAGATACTTTAATCGAAATAGAAAACCGTATGCGACATCTGTTAATATGGACTGAAAGCTTAATACTTTAAATCTAATGTCATAATTACCCGTCCACGTGTCGGATATTCACAACCGTTGGAGAAGCGTTATGTGGAAGATGTGATAGTCGATGTTATTTTGTGCATCGGTTTATAATATTATTAGTCTAGATGGCGCGCATGTTGTAAGCACGTACTGCCGTGCTCTGCTTCAAAATAAGTTTAATTTATATAAAATTGAAGTTTTTCGATTAAAAGTAGTAATATTTTTCATAAAAAGAATGAAAGTGGTAGTGGTAGTGAAGTTCTACACGCTTAAGATGCCCAACACAAGGCATAACTCAGCGTCAAGTCAGGAAAACCATGACCTGGCAGCAAAAATGGCGCAAATGGAAGCTAAATTTCAGCGAGGCCTTGACAATTTGCGAGGGGAATATATTCTGCAAAAAGACTCGGGTAAAACTAGTGGTCAAAATAAGGCTGGTTTTGAAGAAAAACTTAAAACTTTCGAGGTAAACATAAAAAAAGATATGGAACCCACATAGCAAAAAAGTATATTCACATCCTGGGAATATGCTATCGACAGCCCACAACTCACATTCGTTTAGTTACATCCATAGCATATCCATGTCATATTTAGAAATTGATTAAAATCATGTTCGTTTGGATATATTCATAGCATATCCAAGTCATATCTAGAAATTGATATAAAAATCATGAGTCAAAAAAGTGAAATTAAAAATAGTATTAAAAAAATTTTCCTACTTTAGTATTATTAAAATAATATCTAAATTTCTTTAGGGCAATGCGATTGCTCAGGTTGGTATTTAAATCTCCAACTTTTGGCGGCCCTGCTCACTTCGCGCTTGAGATGACATTACATAACCTTAGTTTTTGTCATTTTCTCTGCTCTCCTCGATACATTTTTTTAACGTAAATATGTTCTCAACCATTCATTTATGTTTTTCTTTTCAGGAAAAACGAAACTGACGTTATAATGCAGTAACTCCTTAATTTAAAAAACTAATAATTAGGTCTGTAATTGTTTTTTAAGAGTTTGATTGTGCTCTAATAAAGCCTGTTATAATATGTTTACTTGATTTGATTTAAACAAATATGAGACTGACACTTCAATATTAAGTATTAGAAACGTGGATTGACCCAACATTTCGAGATACGACGGCCATAGTGGCCATGTCGGCAAAATACTCTTAAATTTAGTAGGGGTAGTTAGCCGCAATAAAATCCTTGACACGAAAAATTATTATTTGCCAGCTTCCCAAAGGCTCTACTGAATGATGTTTGCATTGGAATGGTATATAGTATAGCCTATTTATATTTACAATCTTTTCGATGAAAATTCCAAGCAAGAATGGGTATCATACCTGCCTACAAGCAGAAATCTGTAAAATAATCATTTAATTTTAGATACGCGAATCTGTGGCATTCGGATGAAGAATGAAAAGTAGATTTACTATACTAACCCTACAACCGAGTGTCGTCGGTTCGAGTCCGGCTCATAGATTTCTACTTTTATTTATTTTTTTTTTAATTTTATCTGCATTTTCATTCTTGGTCTAAAAACCAGAAATTTAAAAGTAAAATTTAAAAATCGGGTCATCCCTATTTTGGGCAAAACGAATATACTGTGCATGTCTTTGATATACACATACGAATTTTCTGTGAATGTGCGGAGGATATGCTAAATGTCCGGAAACGCATTTTCTCAGCATGTCCGACTTGTGGCCAAACGCATGTCGTATGCATATACGTAGTATACCGGGTGTTGCATCGTCGAGCGGGACATAGGAAATCCCATGTAATTTTAAATGGGGTCAATTATTGGCTTCCCTAATTATTTTAGAGAAAAATTCTATTTAGGTTTATTAAAGAGCACTAAAACCCACATTCAAAAGAATAACTTTAGATATTTTTGATGAGCCCGTTTACGGGTTTTCGCCGATTTCTTTTTAACTATTTCTCCTTTTTATGGCCCCGTATTTGCGGGCACCAGTCAAAGTAAAAGATGACTGTCAAATAAAGTTGTCATTTTGAAATGTGTGCTTAATTGTTATAAAAACTCGTACATCGAAAATATTAAAGGTGTATTTATGAGTACAAATTAATCTGAATAAAACTAAAATAAAGTATCCAATTACAAGGTTAATTATAACATTTTACATGTTTCAATATTTTGCTAATTAATAGGTAGGTACCTACTATTAAATTGTTAGAACTTTAGGATTTAAGAAGATGTTCAAATATTCCTCAAAATGACAACTTTATTTGACAGTCATCTTTTACCTTGACTGGTGCCCGCAAATACGGGGCCATAAAAAGGAGAAATAGTTAAAAAGAAATCGGCGATAACCCGTAAACGGGCTCATCAAAAATATCTAAAGTTATTCTTTTGAATGTGGGTTTTAGTGCTCTTTAATAAACCTAAATAGAATTTTTCTCTAAAATAATTAGGGAAGCCAATAATTGACCACATTTAAAATTACATGGGATTTCCTATGTCCCGCTCGACGATGCAACACCCGGTATACTACGTATATGCATACGACATGCGTTTGGCCACAAGTCGGACATGCTGAGAAAATGCGTTTCCGGACATTTAGCATATCCTCCGCACATTCACAGAAGATTCGTATGTGTATACCAATGACATGCACAGTATATTCGTTTTGCCCAAAATAGGGATGACCCGATTTTTAAATTTTACTTTTAAATTTCTGGTTTTTAGACCAAGAATGAAAATGCAGATAAAATTAAAAAAAAAATAAATAAAAGTAGAAATCTATGAGCCGGACTCGAACCGACGACACTCGGTTGTAGGGTTAGTATAGTAAATCTACTTTTCATTCTTCATCCGAATGCCACAGATTCGCGTATCTAAAATTAAATGATTATTTTACAGATTTCTGCTTGTAGGCAGGTATGATGCCCATTCTTGCTTGGAATTTTCATCGAAAAGATTGTAAATATAAATAGGCTATACTATATACCATTCCAATGCAAACATCATTCAGTAGAGCCTTTGGGAAGCTGGCAAATAATAATTTTTCGTGTCAAGGATTTTATTGCGGCTAACTACCCCTACTAAATTTAAGAGTATTTTGCCGACATGGCCACTATGGCCGTCGTATCTCGAAATGTTGGGTCAATCGACGTTTCTAATACTTAATATTGAAGTGTCAGTCTCATATTTGTTTAAGTCAAATCAAGTAAACATATTATTACAGGCTTTATTAGAGCACAATCAAACTCTTAAAAACAATTACAGATATAATTATTAGTTTTTAACATTGAAAATGTTTATATTATCGCACGGGCACGTAGTATGGGTACGGAATTCGAAATTCTTGTGTTGCATTTGTCCCTGACGTCACACCGAATTAAATGATCGGGATCAGACCAAATCGAGAGTAGTCGTATGGTTTCGCTGGAGCAGTCGTATCAATCGGCCGTCGCCACAGGGTGACTTGGCTGGCGCGGCTGGAGCGCGCTTCAGATCATATTCGTATTTCGTAGTGAAAGCGCTTATGTATGATTTATAATGAACGCCGATAACATTAGTTGCATGCTGTTGTTGGAGGAAGAAGACGAAGAGGAGATGTTAGCCCAAATTCCTCCATTTCGACAAACGTCATATTAACACTTGAATTTATACTATAGGTACCATATTTAAATCAAAGCTGCATCATACCAAGTTAACAAATCATTTTGATTAAGACGTCAAAGAATCAAAACATTTTAAAATTGTATCATTAGTTGGTATATCAAATTATCAAAATTAGAAAAAAGTAAGTGGCGTGCATTTTTTTGTCAATAATATCCGTTGAAGTGTTTCCCGGGACGCCACTGGACTTTATAAATTTAATCTAGTTGGGGCTAATTAAGCCTCTTATCATTATGAATGACGGTACCAAATTGCAATAAAATCGGGAAAAGGATATTTACAGAAATAATAAAAAAAAAGATTTTTTTTAAAAAACTTTAACACACTGTACATCAAAAACGGGGCAACTCCGGACACATATTCAGGTTAGCTCAGGTTAGTACTTCTGAAACACCCTGTATACAATCAAATACAACGGTCAAAAACACAAATATTTATATCAAAATATTGCTAACAAACAATAACACCAAACGATACAATGCAATAATGCAAAAATCACGGGTAAACTAAATTCAACCCTGTCGCCCAGGGCCTTTTATTTTTATTGCCGCTTGACCAATGGAAATAGAATTACGGTTGTCATTAAGTACTGATCAATATTTCCTTCGTATGCATAATCTTGGATTTGAATATGGTATAGGGTAGACTGGGGCAAGTGTAAAAATGGGGTAAGTGGAAAATCAGAGCGCCAATCAGGCAATATTGAAAGTTTACTTGTCTGTGTGGTTCGAGGCAACTAACTATACGTTAGCGCTGTTGAATTATCTACTCCCGGCGAGTTACCAGGTGTTTATTTCTTTCTGAGTAGTCATTTGTAACATAACCTCCGACTCGGTCCGTTGAATAGTGTGTGATATCTCCATAAAAACTTGGTCAAAGGTAAAAACTTACAATATACTTTTAGTTTTATTGCATTTTCTTATGTTTAGTCAATTGTTGTAGCTTTAAAATCCTATATACCGACCAAATCTAAAAGCGGTTTTTACTCACGAACAGGTTTGCACTTCCCCCATAATGTGGGGCATGTGTGAAAATTGTAATGGGGAAAGTGTAAAGGTTAGTTTACACTTGCCCCATTTTCCTGGGAATGCTAAAGTTCGTTGGCACTGACACTTAAAGCTTTATTCTTTACAGAGAGTTAACGTCAAGTCTGATAGGGCTGCCTATGGGGAGGAGCAATTAAATGCTGCAGTAAATGCCGTCAATCAAGGTCAATTAACCATGTCGATAGCTAGTACCGAATTCAGAATCCCATACATTACAATCTACTGTAGAATAACTGGCCGCCGTGGCGAAAAAAGCAAGACACAGGGCCGACCTCCAATACTTTCTTGGCAAGATAAGTGTCAACTGGCCAAAAATATAAAAACAATGGAGAAGTGGGGATATTGATTAACTTCGAGAGAGCTTCAAGAAAAAGTTCAGGACTTTGTAACTTTAAATAATATTCCCAATCCTTTTAAGAACAATATGCCAGGCACAGACTGGCTAATAAAGTTTAAACAACGTCACTCCTTGGGTATGAAGAAACCACAAAGCTTAGAGTACTGCAGAAAGAAATCTACGGACCCGGATTGGAAAAGGCTATATTGGAGTTGGGTCTTCAGGATCGTCCTGAATGTATTTACAATTTAGATGAGACTTCACTGTGTACAGATCCTTCTCGTCTTAAAATTGTTGGCGCGAAAGGCAACCCCTCTTCTAGCATTATTGCTGGATCGGGCAGAGAAAATATAACCGTCCTGGCAGGAGCAAGTGCTAGTGGTAGAAAATTGCCACCATTGATGATATTTAAAGGCAATAATATTGCTGGATTTCAGAAAGAAATGAAGACTTCTTCAAAGACACCGTAAATGCAGCCAGCGCCAATTGATGAATGACCTCCGAAATATTTAGAAATTACTTTCTAAAGACTTTTATTCCTTTGGTTCGTGATCAGGCACCAATTATTGTTATATATGATGGGCATGTCTCGCATGTGGATTGCTTATTAATTCAAGCCGCAAGAGAAGAAAATATTCATATACTTAAACTGCAGCCCATACAAGTCATTTACTTCAACCTCTCGATTTGAGTATGTTTAGATCCTTTAAGGCAATATGGGAGAGGGAAGTAATAACATGGCAAAGACTTCGCCACATTGCTAGTGAAAACCTGGGCTGAAGTAGATTCCGGAATCATAAAAACAGGATTCAGAAAGGGTGGTGTTGTTCCATTTAATAGACATGTTATTCCTAAAGAAAAGTATGACATCGATGCCCTAAAAATATGGCAGGAACACTTAAATAATCAAAGATTTGTAACAGATTTACAACCGAGGCCAGAACGCATTGATATTGAAAGGAATGAAGATGATGCTGTAGCACCGAATGTAACAGAAAAAACCGCTACTTTCGATCAGTCAATGTTAAAAACAGTAAAGCCTTCTACATCTGGCGCTTCATTTAAAAGGAAACTAGCATCTAATGCAGAATTACTTACAGCTCCTTCAGCATCTAGTGCCACCAATCTCAAAGTAATTGTCAGCTCTGATCAAAATGAAGAAATATACTAAATAATCATCAGGAGCCTATAACTGAACCTGTAGTACCAGCTACAACCGAAAATCGGCAAGAAAAGAAGGCAAGTTTTGATGATCTACTACTTGATTCGCTCCGACAGAGTCCTTCTTCTAATCCAAGGAAACGAAAGCGCTTAATTCAAGGTGGCCAAACCATTGCAGGTACTATCGCAAGTAGTCAGTCAAAAATCTCTACAAGTTCATCTACTATATCTAAACCAGCTATGAAAATTGACCGAAAGAGTAACCAAAGTCGGCCAAGTCCGTATTAATTTGAATCCAGCTCCAGTGAATCAGATAATAAAAGTGTACTTTTTATGGAATCGGATTAAAGTTTCACTTTAGAATCGGATTGCGAAGATCATATTCCTGAAATAAACAAAGACAATATTTCCATTGAAGACTGGGTACTGGTTAAATACACATTACCAAAAGCAAAGAAACGTTTTATTGGCCAGGTAAATACTGTTGACAACGGCTTTGAAATCAAGTTTACTAGAAAACTAAAAGACAATTTTTTTCATCACCGATGATGTCGATGTAGTACAGCTAGACGATATAGTGACTCGTTTACCTGAACCGGTAGTAACACGCCGAGGAGGTTTTCATTTTAATGTGAAATTTGCGGGATACAATATTTAACAAGTTCCATAAAATTATTCGAATTTTTAAACTTTAAGTTTATTTTCTGTTTTAGTTTCTCCTTGGGAATAACTCCTACTGTTTTAGAGATTAAAGCCAAACATTGGGTTTTGAACGGATAAATACGTTTATAAAAATATTATTATTCTTGTTATTAGGAATTTTTTGAGGGTTATTTTGGATTACTTGTTATTTTTCAGAGGTACCTTTTAATTTTTCGTTTTTATGATTTGCTTGGCTAACTATTTCCCAACAATAAAAACTTCATAACTTCCCAGATTTTTATTTTTTTTTTAAGTCTGTAAAAAGAAAAATTGGCATGGGAGATATAAACTTCATTTACACTTTCCCATTACCACTTCTGCGAACATGCATAGAAATTGTATTCCGATTTTACACTTTCCCTTTTTGGAGTAAGTGTAAAATTTCGGTACAAAAAAAAATCCTTCAAATCTCAAGATCTCAAAAATAATTCATGAGTGACCTATGCAGTATGAAAAGTAAACATATTAAACTATTACTTTCTTAATAAAACACTTTTATAAATATTGTATATTTAAAGTAGGAAGGAAATAAACTTGAACTATTAAACAGGACTTCGCAGTTGCCCCAGTCTACCCTAATTATAAGCTTTGTAATGTAATGCTGAAAAATGAACAGAATGGTTTTGTATACTTTACCGTTCTTCCCTACACTTGCTGCCACTTTTTTTAATGCATTATCTTTCATTACAACATTTTTGTAATTTTCGTTCTCATAGTTGTATAAAGGGGGGTACTTTTGCACCTCCTCTATCAAACACTCGTCAGCAATTGCCGAAAACGGTGGCATTCTGCTGAGCGATCACGGCTGGACTGGTCTCTCTAGCAGTCCGAACGCAGCCACTGCAATTGACGGCGAACGCTGTGTCGCTGAGCTGCGGCAGTGAAACCGTGTACATACAAATCGGCAAATCGCATTAAACCAGTACCGCGAGCTACCAATCGCGAACGTCAGCCGCGGCCGCTGACTGCTCCAGCCAAACCATACCTTAGAGGCGCGTTAGGGTTTATAACCTTTATTTTACTATTTTTTATATTATGAATCTGAATTATAAACCTTATATCAGCTACCTAAATATAACATTCAAATCTATGAGTTTTCGCAGATCTCAAATCTCACACTCTGCTTCGGCATTTTCAATGTCCTCCCCGGTTGCATCTTTGTAAAGGACTGTAAATTTTTAAATTAAGGAGTTACTGCTTTATAACGTCAGTTTCGTTTTTCCTGAAAAGAAAAACATAAATGAATGGTTGAGAACATATTTACGTTAAAAAAATGTAGAGAAATGTCTGAGCACTTTAAAAACAGGTTTCTATTATATTATGTTCTTGCAGTTTTTAAAAAATGAGTAAGAATTCTTACTTGTCAAGGTTGTTTTTCTTTCTATTGTTAAGCATTTCCTTCGCTTTGACAAGCCATTTTTGAATGTGTACTATGACTTCGTCCTTACATGCGTCCATTGTCCTGTTATTTTAACGCACATCATCTAAATAATTACAGAACTTATTATTACAGTATCTTAACATTTCAGGAATTTGTTAATCTATATTTTTTAGTAAATTATAAATTATTTTAATAAGGAATACCGAAAATTTCTGGACGATTTTAAATAGGTACCTCAATTGAATTGTTAGTAAACACCTTTAAACTAAGACATTTTCTGCTAATGAAATATCATCTGCTATTATACCTTCGGGTGAATGCTCTAATACTTCTAATGACAGCAAATCATTATGTTTTTCGGGATATAAACCTACGAAATGACATCTTACTTTTGATGCTTGAAGACATAATATTTAAGAAAGACTAAAATTTCGGCTGTTGAAAGCAATATGATTAGGTACGTTATAAAATTATACTTATATATATATACAGGGTTGGGCAAATGTTCCGGAACGGCTTAATTACAAGCGAACGAAAAGTGATATCGAATCGGGGTTTTGGGCAATCTATAGGACAAAAATTTTACTATTTGACTGGTATACCATATGTCAGTAATGTCACCAACTGTCAAGTGTCGACGATATTTTTTTATTTTTTTAAATGGAACACCCTGTATATTATCAGATATTCTAGATCTTCAATAAATTACAAATATTTTTCATATAGCATACCATATGATTAAATTCAACTGTTTCGGAAATACGGGCAAATGAATCTAGAAAGCCCATATTACATTTTGTTTAAAAATCAAGCAACATATTTCTTTTATTATGACATTCCAAATAAAAGTCTTAGTTTCCATGACTCCCAAGTGTCACTCTGACACATTTCCTATTTAATTTTTATTTATTTGTATTAAGTGAGTTGTGCGAGTTTTTTATTTATCGACTAAACCTCTTATATAACTGATAAAACTATGGTTCAGCTAACTGAACAAGAACGGATTACTCTGCTTATGATGATAGGATATGGGGATAGACGGAGATCTTTTCAAGAAGCAACCGACCTTTTCAATCAAAGTTTTCCTGTTCGAGATCCCATTTCTAAATCAACTGCTAATAGAATATTCCATAACTTTGAGCATACGGGTACGGTAAAAAACTTGCCAAAAACAGGTCGTCCGAAAACTGCTACAAATGACGAGAAATCCCTGGATGTTTTGCTTGCCCTGCAAGAAGAACCACAGACGTTAGTTCCAAAGCTTGCTCTTGCACATGAAAACAGCGAAAAATCAATTAGAAGAATCCTCAAAAAAAATAAAATGTTTCCTTATAAAGTCAGCTTGCTTCAAGAACTATCAGAGGACGATCCTGATAGGCGTATGCAATTTTGTCAAGAAATAATGGACTACATAGACCTACAACCTAACTTTGTAAGTCGTATTTTATTTTCTGACGAGGCTACATTCTGTCTTAATGGTTTCGTCAATAGGCACAACTGTCGATACTGGTCAGACCATAATCCCCATTGGATGATTGAGCACCGTACGCAACACCCCCAAAAATTAAATGTGTGGGCAGGTATAATTGGAAACCATATTATTGGGCCTTTCTTCCTTGATGGAAACTTGACATCTATTTACTACTTAGATCTGCTTCGAAATAGAATTATACCAAATTTGATTAATTTATATCATGATCAGGTTAACGATCAAATACTAGCGAATGACATTTGGTTTCAGCAAGATGGGGCGCCAGCTCATTTTGGTATACATGTCAGAAATTATTTAGATCAAACTTTTCCTGGAAGGTGGATAGGTAGGAGAGGGTCCATTGAATGGCCTCCTAGATCTCCAGATTTAACACCTCTAGATTTCTACCTCTGGGGTCATTTAAAGACTGTCGTATATCGTACACAACCTAAGGCTTTGGAGGATCTTCAAAACAGAATTTTAGATGCTGTGCATGTTATTTCTCGTGAACATTTGCAAAACGTGCGTTCTGAATTTTCCGACAGGATTGGACACTGTCAGGTGGCTGAAGGACGACATTTTGAACATTTAATTAAATAACCATTATTTTATATTATTGTGTTTTAAAGTTATTACCTTGGTTTTGTTTAAATAAAATGTACTACATTCATTTGCCCGTATTTCCGAAACAGTTGAATTTAATCATATGGTATGCTATATAAAAAATATTTGTAATTTATTGAAGATCTAGAATATCTGATAATATACAGGGTGTTCCATTTAAAAAAATAAAAAAATATCGTCGACACTTGACAGTTGGTGACATTACTGACATATGGTATACCAGTCAAATAGTAAAATTTTTGTCCTATAGATTGCCCAAAACCCCGATTCGATATCACTTTTCGTTCGCTTGTAATTAAGCCGTTCCGGAACATTTGCCCAACCCTGTATATATATTGTTCACTTATTGTTTACAAATTCACATACCACAAACACTTTATTAAACAATGAACATACTTACAGTAAGAAAATTAAAAACAAGCCACCAAAAAAACTTACACGCCACGACTACGAGACGATCGAGGAGAGCAGAGAAAATGACAAAAACTAAGGTAATGTAATGTCATCTCAAGCGCGAAGTGCGCAGGGCCGCCAAAAGTTGGAGATTTAAATACCAACCTGAGCAATCGCATTGCCCTAAAGAAATTTAGATATTATTTTAATAATACTAAAGTAGGAAAAATTTTTTAATACTATTTTTAATTTCACTTTTTTGGCTCATGATTTTTATATCAATTTCTAGATATGACTTGGATATGCTATGGATATATCCAAACGAACATGATTTTAATCAATTTCTAAATATGACATGGATATGCTATGGATGTAACTAAACGAATGTGAGTTGTGGGCTGTCGATAGCATATTCCCAGGATGTGAATATACTTTTTTTGCTATGTGGGTTCCATATCTTTTTTTATGTTTACCTCGAAAGTTTTAAGTTTTTCTTCAAAACCAGCCTTATTTTGACCACTAGTTTTACCCGAGTCTTTTTGCAGGATATATTCCCCTCGCAAATTGTCAAGGCCTCGCTGAAATTTAGCTTCCATTTGCGCCATTTTTGCTGCCAGGTCATGGTTTCCCTGACTTGACGCTGAGTTATGCCTTGTGTTGGGCATCTTAAGCGTGTAGAACTTCACTACCACTACCACTTTTATTCTTTTTATGAAAAATATTACTACTTTTAATCGAAAAACTTCAATTTTATATAAATTAAACTTATTTTGAAGCAGAGCACGGCAGTAGGTGCTTACAGCATGCGCGCCATCTAGACTAATAATATTATAAACCGATGCACAAAATAACATCGACTATCACATCTTCCACATAACCCTTCTCCAACGGTTGTGAATATCCGACACGTGGACGGGTAATTATGACATTAGATTTAAAGTATCAAGCTTTCAGTCCATATTAACAGATGTCGCATACGGTTTTCTATTTCGATTAAAATATCTAAATACTATTTTATTTTCTAACACCGAGGTTTGGTTTAAAACCAGTCAAGAGTTTTGCTACTAAACTGCAGGTAACTATACTACGATCCCAAAATAACTGGCAAAACTGTTCTTATCACCATTGAAGGTGTGCGGGGAAAATAATTAACATCGATTCACACAATTTTAACTGAAATAAAAGCATTCAAAACCTCTTGAGAAGATTGTGCATTAATAAGTCGTTACATGTTGCCAGGTTTTAAAATATTTCATTCAAATTCTCATAAAATGTATCAAAATCAGCATCTCATTAAGGGCCTTTATACACTACGGTACTTGGTCTACTCAATTTGGTAATACAGGTAAGAAAAACCCATGTCTAAAGGCGCTCGCAAGCTTTCTTATCGCCTCTAACCAACGTTCAGTGTCGTAGACAAGTTTCAATCAAGAGGATATTAGCAATTCAGTTTTATTATTTTGGTGTTATTTTGGTGGTTATTCAAAACAGCAAATATTATAAAGCAAAAAGCAGTTAAAAATGTAAATATAAATAGGCTATACTATATACCATTC
This sequence comes from Polydrusus tereticollis, assembly GCA_963920685.1. Taxonomy (NCBI): domain Eukaryota; kingdom Metazoa; phylum Arthropoda; class Insecta; order Coleoptera; family Curculionidae; genus Polydrusus; species Polydrusus tereticollis. Next base: position 44,331,994 of record OY987335.1, on the reverse strand, counting down.
CAATGCAAACATCATTCAGTAGAGCCTTTGGGAAGCTGGCAAATAATAATTTTTCGTGTCAAGGATTTTATTGCGGCTAACTACCCCTACTAAATTTAAGAGTATTTTGCCGACATGGCCACTATGGCCGTCGTATCTCGAAATGTTGGGTCAATCGACGTTTCTAATACTTAATATTGAAGTGTCAGTCTCATATTTGTTTAAGTCAAATCAAGTAAACATATTATTACAGGCTTTATTAGAGCACAATCAAACTCTTAAAAACAATTACAGACATAATTATTAGTTTTTAACATTGAAAATGTTTATATTATCGCACGGGCACGTAGTATGGGTACGGAATTCGAAATTCTTGTGTTGCATTTGTCCCTGACGTCACACCGAATTAAATGATCGGGATCAGACCAAATCGAGAGTAGTCGTATGGTTTCGCTGGAGCAGTCGTATCAATCGGCCGTCGCCACAGGGTGACTTGGCTGGCGCGGCTGGAGCGCGCTTCAGATCATATTCGTATTTCGTAGTGAAAGCGCTTATGTATGATTTATAATGAACGCCGATAACATTAGTTGCATGCTGTTGTTGGAGGAAGAAGACGAAGAGGAGATGTTAGCCCAAATTCCTCCATTTCGACAAACGTCATATTAACACTTGAATTTATACTATAGGTACCATATTTAAATCAAAGCTGCATCATACCAAGTTAACAAATCATTTTGATTAAGACGTCAAAGAATCAAAACATTTTAAAATTGTATCATTAGTTGGTATATCAAATTATCAAAATTAGAAAAAAGTAAGTGGCGTGCATTTTTTTGTCAATAATATCCGTTGAAGTGTTTCCCGGGACGCCACTGGACTTTATAAATTTAATCTAGTTGGGGCTAATTAAGCCTCTTATCATTATGAATGACGGTACCAAATTGCAATAAAATCGGGAAAAGGATATTTACAGAAATAATAAAAAAAAAGATTTTTTTTAAAAAACTTTAACACACTGTACATCAAAAACGGGGCAACTCCGGACACATATTCAGGTTAGCTCAGGTTAGTACTTCTGAAACACCCTGTATACAATCAAATACAACGGTCAAAAACACAAATATTTATATCAAAATATTGATAACAAACAATAACACCAAACGATACAATGCAATAATGCAAAAATCACGGGTAAACTAAATTCAACCCTGTCGCCCAGGGCCTTTTATTTTTATTGCCGCTTGACCAATGGAAATAGAATTACGGTTGTCATTAAGTACTGATCAATATTTCCTTCGTATGCATAATCTTGGATTTGAATATGGTATAGGGTAGACTGGGGCAAGTGTAAAAATGGGGTAAGTGGAAAATCAGAGCGCCAATCAGGCAATATTGAAAGTTTACTTGTCTGTGTGGTTCGAGGCAACTAACTATACGTTAGCGCTGTTGAATTATCTACTCCCGGCGAGTTACCAGGTGTTTTTTTCTTTCTGAGTAGTCATTTGTAACATAACCTCCGACTCGGTCCGTTGAATAGTGTGTGATATCTCCATAAAAACTTGGTCAAAGGTAAAAACTTACAATATACTTTTAGTTTTATTGCATTTTCTTATGTTTAGTCAATTGTTGTAGCTTTAAAATCCTATATACCGACCAAATCTAAAAGCGGTTTTTACTCAAGAACAGGTTTGCACTTCCCCCATAATGTGGGGCATGTGTGAAAATTGTAATGGGGAAAGTGTAAAGGTTAGTTTACACTTGCCCCATTTTCCTGGGAATGCTAAAGTTCGTTGGCACTGACACTTAAAGCTTTATTCTTTACAGAGAGTTAACGTCAAGTCTGATAGGGCTGCCTATGGGGAGGAGCAATTAAATGCTGCAGTAAATGCCGTCAATCAAGGTCAATTAACCATGTCGATAGCTAGTACCGAATTCAGAATCCCATACATTACAATCTACTGTAGAATAACTGGCCGCCGTGGCGAAAAAAGCAAGACACAGGGCCGACCTCCAATACTTTCTTGGCAAGATAAGTGTCAACTGGCCAAAAATATAAAAACAATGGAGAAGTGGGGATATTGATTAACTTCGAGAGAGCTTCAAGAAAAAGTTCAGGACTTTGTAACTTTAAATAATATTCCCAATCCTTTTAAGAACAATATGCCAGGCACAGACTGGCTAATAAAGTTTAAACAACGTCACTCCTTGGGTATGAAGAAACCACAAAGCTTAGAGTACTGCAGAAAGAAATCTACGGACCCGGATTGGAAAAGGCTATATTGGAGTTGGGTCTTCAGGATCGTCCTGAATGTATTTACAATTTAGATGAGACTTCACTGTGTACAGATCCTTCTCGTCTTAAAATTGTTGGCGCGAAAGGCAACCCCTCTTCTAGCATTATTGCTGGATCGGGCAGAGAAAATATAACCGTCCTGGCAGGAGCAAGTGCTAGTGGTAGAAAATTGCCACCATTGATGATATTTAAAGGCAATAATATTGCTGGATTTCAGAAAGAAATGAAGACTTCTTCAAAGACACCGTAAATGCAGCCAGCGCCAATTGATGAATGACCTCCGAAATATTTAGAAATTACTTTCTAAAGACTTTTATTCCTTTGGTTCGTGATCAGGCACCAATTATTGTTATATATGATGGGCATGTCTCGCATGTGGATTGCTTATTAATTCAAGCCGCAAGAGAAGAAAATATTCATATACTTAAACTGCAGCCCATACAAGTCATTTACTTCAACCTCTCGATTTGAGTATGTTTAGATCCTTTAAGGCAATATGGGAGAGGGAAGTAATAACATGGCAAAGACTTCGCCACATTGCTAGTGAAAACCTGGGCTGAAGTAGATTCCGGAATCATAAAAACAGGATTCAGAAAGGGTGGTGTTGTTCCATTTAATAGACATGTTATTCCTAAAGAAAAGTATGACATCGATGCCCTAAAAATATGGCAGGAACACTTAAATAATCAAAGATTTGTAACAGATTTACAACCGAGGCCAGAACGCATTGATATTGAAAGGAATGAAGATGATGCTGTAGCACCGAATGTAACAGAAAAAACCGCTACTTTCGATCAGTCAATGTTAAAAACAGTAAAGCCTTCTACATCTGGCGCTTCATTTAAAAGGAAACTAGCATCTAATGCAGAATTACTTACAGCTCCTTCAGCATCTAGTGCCACCAATCTCAAAGTAATTGTCAGCTCTGATCAAAATGAAGAAATATACTAAATAATCATCAGGAGCCTATAACTGAACCTGTAGTACCAGCTACAACCGAAAATCGGCAAGAAAAGAAGGCAAGTTTTGATGATCTACTACTTGATTCGCTCCGACAGAGTCCTTCTTCTAATCCAAGGAAACGAAAGCGCTTAATTCAAGGTGGCCAAACCATTGCAGGTACTATCGCAAGTAGTCAGTCAAAAATCTCTACAAGTTCATCTACTATATCTAAACCAGCTATGAAAATTGACCGAAAGAGTAACCAAAGTCGGCCAAGTCCGTATTAATTTGAATCCAGCTCCAGTGAATCAGATAATAAAAGTGTACTTTTTATGGAATCGGATTAAAGTTTCACTTTAGAATCGGATTGCGAAGATCATATTCCTGAAATAAACAAAGACAATATTTCCATTGAAGACTGGGTACTGGTTAAATACACATTACCAAAAGCAAAGAAACGTTTTATTGGCCAGGTAAATACTGTTGACAACGGCTTTGAAATCAAGTTTACTAGAAAACTAAAAGACAATTTTTTTCATCACCGATGATGTCGATGTAGTACAGCTAGACGATATAGTGACTCGTTTACCTGAACCGGTAGTAACACGCCGAGGAGGTTTTCATTTTAATGTGAAATTTGCGGGATACAATATTTAACAAGTTCCATAAAATTATTCGAATTTTTAAACTTTAAGTTTATTTTCTGTTTTAGTTTCTCCTTGGGAATAACTCCTACTGTTTTAGAGATTAAAGCCAAACATTGGGTTTTGAACGGATAAATACGTTTATAAAAATATTATTATTCTTGTTATTAGGAATTTTTTGAGGGTTATTTTGGATTACTTGTTATTTTTCAGAGGTACCTTTTAATTTTTCGTTTTTATGATTTGCTTGGCTAACTATTTCCCAACAATAAAAACTTCATAACTTCCCAGATTTTTATTTTTTTTTTAAGTCTGTAAAAAGAAAAATTGGCATGGGAGATATAAACTTCATTTACACTTTCCCATTACCACTTCTGCGAACATGCATAGAAATTGTATTCCGATTTTACACTTTCCCTTTTTGGAGTAAGTGTAAAATTTCGGTACAAAAAAAAATCCTTCAAATCTCAAGATCTCAAAAATAATTCATGAGTGACCTATGCAGTATGAAAAGTAAACATATTAAACTATTACTTTCTTAATAAAACACTTTTATAAATATTGTATATTTAAAGTAGGAAGGAAATAAACTTGAACTATTAAACAGGACTTCGCAGTTGCCCCAGTCTACCCTAATTATAAGCTTTGTAATGTAATGCTGAAAAATGAACAGAATGGTTTTGTATACTTTACCGTTCTTCCCTACACTTGCTGCCACTTTTTTTAATGCATTATCTTTCATTACAACATTTTTGTAATTTTCGTTCTCATAGTTGTATAAAGGGGGGTACTTTTGCACCTCCTCTATCAAACACTCGTCAGCAATTGCCGAAAACGGTGGCATTCTGCTGAGCGATCACGGCTGGACTGGTCTCTCTAGCAGTCCGAACGCAGCCACTGCAATTGACGGCGAACGCTGTGTCGCTGAGCTGCGGCAGTGAAACCGTGTACATACAAATCGGCAAATCGCATTAAACCAGTACCGCGAGCTACCAATCGCGAACGTCAGCCGCGGCCGCTGACTGCTCCAGCCAAACCATACCTTAGAGGCGCGTTAGGGTTTATAACCTTTATTTTACTATTTTTTATATTATGAATCTGAATTATAAACCTTATATCAGCTACCTAAATATAACATTCAAATCTATGAGTTTTCGCAGATCTCAAATCTCACACTCTGCTTCGGCATTTTCAATGTCCTCCCCGGTTGCATCTTTGTAAAGGACTGTAAATTTTTAAATTAAGGAGTTACTGCTTTATAACGTCAGTTTCGTTTTTCCTGAAAAGAAAAACATAAATGAATGGTTGAGAACATATTTACGTTAAAAAAATGTAGAGAAATGTCTGAGCACTTTAAAAACAGGTTTCTATTATATTATGTTCTTGCAGTTTTTAAAAAATGAGTAAGAATTCTTACTTGTCAAGGTTGTTTTTCTTTCTATTGTTAAGCATTTCCTTCGCTTTGACAAGCCATTTTTGAATGTGTACTATGACTTCGTCCTTACATGCGTCCATTGTCCTGTTATTTTAACGCACATCATCTAAATAATTACAGAACTTATTATTACAGTATCTTAACATTTCAGGAATTTGTTAATCTATATTTTTTAGTAAATTATAAATTATTTTAATAAGGAATACCGAAAATTTCTGGACGATTTTAAATAGGTACCTCAATTGAATTGTTAGTAAACACCTTTAAACTAAGACATTTTCTGCTAATGAAATATCATCTGCTATTATACCTTCGGGTGAATGCTCTAATACTTCTAATGACAGCAAATCATTATGTTTTTCGGGATATAAACCTACGAAATGACATCTTACTTTTGATGCTTGAAGACATAATATTTAAGAAAGACTAAAATTTCGGCTGTTGAAAGCAATATGATTAGGTACGTTATAAAATTATACTTATATATATGTATTACCCGGGGGGTATAGCCCTGCCGCAAACGCATAAGTTTTTATATATTTCTCTTTCAATACATGGTGGTATAGCCACTCCAAAAAAGGAAGGAGTAGGGTTCAACTTCAAAACCTCCCCTCTAGGCAATAGCCACTCCGTTTTATACACACGAAGTACGCATATATAAAATATAGCTTGAAAAATTTAAGGTTAGGTTAGAAATTACATCGTACTAGGCATAATGGGGACGAAGTGGGGAAACCGTGGAACCTATATAAACCCTTGCTTGTGATTGGATCTATCTTAACATACATATTTTCCACGGATGTAAAAAGTTTTTATTACTAATTAATCAAATTCCTAATGGTAATATAGGTATGGAAAGTATATGTAGATACACCGTATATTAGGAGGTAAAGCCCTGCCATTTTTAGCAAAATAAGAGGCATGCCCCTGCCGAACGGCGATAGCCCTGCCAATTTTGAATTTAGCTCTTATCGAATCGCGAGGTTCATTATAAAATTAAATACACAAATAATATACTTAAAGAACTATGAAAATCTATAGGTACTTAAAGTTCTATGAATGGAAAACGCCGTACCTATATGCTACGCTACCGCCGCCATATAAACATTGTTTACCCGGATTGACTAAATTTCGCCATGTCACCATGTTAGGTTCTTGAATTTATTAAATCTTTGGTTGTCCATGTGGTTTTAGTGCGCGACTTTCATGCGAGCGCTAGAGGAATTTTTTTTTTAAGTTAATTTTTTTTTAATTTTTTTGCAAAAAGGTAAATGAAACTTGGTTAGCGCTTGTTAAATTAGTAAGTTTTTATAAATAAATTATCCTTTCTCCCTCCAAACTCACATAAAGGGTGTCCCACCGGGAACAGAATCGATATATATACCGGGTGTCAACGAAATCATTGTACAGAACACCACATATAGTGCGCTGTGTTAAAAAATATTTTATTCTAATTTGGGTTGGTGTAATGTTTGATAGGGATCTTCATTTTTACCAAAAAACCAAATAAAATTCACTTTCGGTTTCACAGGAACTACGCCATTTTATTTTTTTTTTAATGATAACCATGTATATTATATTGCACAGTCAAATTCTTCTCAAAATTATCTTTTCAACGACATACAAGTTGACATTTACTTTTAAAATGGCGGCGTAGGACTCATTTTACCAAAAACAAAATGGCGTCTATAAAACAACGTATGCAATTGATACGGGAAAAATACTGATGAAATCTGTTAAATTCGTCCCTTTTGTAATTCTTTAAGAACTGACATTAAAATTTTATCTTTCAGTTTTTGAAGGAATGTATTTTTTTATTGTTTGAAAAAAATCTTAACTTTAACCCTGGTTTACAGAATTGTTTCAAATGATATGATATACTTTTCATTATTTAAGTATGAAAGTCTAAACTATTCTTAATCATCTAGGGATATTTTTGAATATAAGAATGCGTTTAGCTTCAATAATATGACTCATTAATAAAAATTTAATTAATATTATTATTATTATTATTTAAAACTGAAGCAAAACGCATTCTGATTTCGAAAATATCCCTAGAATTCATACTAAATAATGAAAAGTATATCATATCATTTGAAACAATTCTGTAAACCAGGGTTAAAGTTAAGATTTTTTTCAAACAATAAAAAAATACATTCCTTTAAAAACTGAAGGATAAAATTTTAATGTCAGTGCTTAAAAAATTACAAAAGGGTTGAATTTAACAGATTTTATCAGTATTTTTCCCGTATCAATTGCATACGTTATTGTTTTATTGACGCCATTTTGATTTTGGTAAAATGAGTCCTACGACGCCGCCATTTTGAAAGTAAATGTCAACTTGTTGTATGTCGTTGAAAAGATAATTTTGAGAAGAATTTGACTGTGCAATATAATATACAGGTTATTGTCATTTAAAAAAAAAATGGCGTAGTTCCGGTGAAACCGGAATTTATTTGGTTTTTAGGAAAAAATGAAGATCCCTATTAAACATTACACCAACCCAAATTTGAATAAAATATCTTTTAACACAACACTGTGGTGCTCTGTACAATGATTTCGTTGACACCCGGTATATAGAAAACTACATGGAAATTTTTTGAAAATTTGACAGTATGTTAATGTTCCTGGGGGACACCCGGCTAAACTATTTTCAATAGGGTGGCACTTCCGGTTATACCGGAAGTAGGTATCAATACTTGCTTATTTTAAATTAATGGAACACCCTATATATATATCTTAGAATATTTTTGGATTCTACAAAAAATTATAATTATTTTTTAATAAATGCATTATTGGTCTATGCTTAATAGTTTCCGATATATTGACCTTTGAAAAATTACATTTTTGAACTTTGACAGCTTCCAGCTCTCTAACTGTACGTCTTAGAGCAAAACGGCTTACATGCCCCTATCTTAAATTTGTATTATCTTCCCAAAATATCAACTTCCGGTTAAACCGGATGTTACTCGAAAGCAGGAAATATAGTACTTCCTGTTTAACCGGAAGTTGACAATTGTGGGAAGATAATAAATATTGAACATAGGGACACACAAACAATGTTTATATGCCTACCGCCGTATCAATATGACACGGGGCCCCCGGGCTACAGGGGCCCGGAACGTGTTTAAGTAAAACGTTGTACGAACTGAATTAAGTTTAATTTCCACTAAAAAAGGCAAGTGACGAATGTAAAAATATAATTAACATTTTAGAGAGCTAGGTACGATTTTTCGGAATTTCGACTTTATTCTCGGAATTCCGAGATTTAAGTCGGAATTCCGAGATTAAAATATTTTTTTCTTTCGGGTGGCCTTTCTACGCCTTCGTACAAAGGCAACGATGCATGTTTAAAAATCTTAAAAATGGCAGAGTTATTGCCAACTTTTTCCTTAGAAATGCATATTAGTGTTGACAAAATTCAAAAATTTAGCTCTTTTAAACGGAATATATTAAGAAATTACATATAAAATAAGGCCATCGTTTGTATTTACAATTTTATTATTAAGTTAAATAAGAAAAGTCGTCTAATATCCACCTTGACCAAAAAATTTGAAAAGGTCAATATCGCCACAAAACAAGCAGTTGAAGATGCTGACACGCTTATTGTGACAACTGCTCATTCCCTTGCACGACACCATGCACGAAAGTGTAGCAGTTGTTGGTGAAGATGTTGACCTTCTGGTAATAATGATAGGAATAAGTACACCTGCCAACGTGTATTTTATCAAGCCAGGGAAAGAAAAAGCACCACCAACTTTCTTCCATTCACCAACCGCCATTGACAAGCACGTGGCTAAACATATTCTCTTTTTACACGCAGTCAGTGGCTGTGACTCAACATCAGCACTACTAATACAAACAGGGCAAATTGAAATGTCTCAAAGTGCTGACAAAAAAATCCTGACCTCAATTTACTTGGACCCAGGGACCCCAACGCTGATAGGAGGCACTATTTGAGGCAGGGGAAAAGTTTATGGAGACGCTATATGGAGGCGAGCACCATGAAATCACTTTGAATAAGCTGAGGTGCAAACAGTATCTCATGCCCTCTTACAAAGTAACCTCAAAGCTTGCTTTAGTTCCTCCAACTGCTGCTGCTGCCAGGAACCCAAATTCAGTTGTGGCTGGGGAACAATCAACTTGATCCGAAGCAGTGGAGATGGAAATCCTGGGCCTGAGACGGCCTAATATACCAGACACAACACTACTGCCACCAGCACCTGATAACGTACTGAGAAAAGTTGCATGCCATTGCAAAAAGAATTGCATGGGAAAGTGTGGCTGCAGGCGAGCAGGGTTATTCTGCACAAACATTTGCGCCGAGTGTGAGGGCACATGCACCAACACAGACTCCGTCGATTTTGAGGAGGTGGATATGAAGACCCTGACTTTTGCCAAATAGCACCAGTACAGCCAGTACAGTATAGCACCAGTACCTACAGTGACAATCGAAGGTAAGACTTCATTCAAGTATTATAATTATTTATGTTATTTATCTATCTTTGGTGCCATCATGTCACGAGTTCCCAATTTTTATCTAGGTTACGAAGACCGTCAGCCTGGACCTTCCAACGTACTGGAACTATCACAGTCCGAACCCAAACAGGCGGTATGTTCAGTCAATAACTACAATACCGTTTTTTGGTCATTTTTGTTTTTGCTGCCTTTTTTCTGATATACTAATTCTCTTCCCGTTTTTTCCAGATCCAGAAATAAAAGCAAACCTTTGGCCTGGGTCTTCCATCGTACTGGAACAATCACAGCCCGGAACCTCCCGTGCTGGACTTTCCAAAAAAAGAAGAGTAGAATCAAAAACTGACAGTATGTTCAGCCAATACCCACTATACAGCTATTTTCTTCTTTTTTTTTCCTATCTCTTTTTTTCTGATAGGGTTATTGTTGCATTGATCTTATCCTGTCTCTGTTTTTTTCAGATCCAGAACCAAAAGCAATGAAGAAATGAAGAAATTAATAATTGTAAATACAAACGATGACCTTATTTTTTATATGATTTCTTAATATACTTATTACGTTTAAATGAGCTAAATTTTTGAATTTTGTCAACACTAATTATGCATTTCTAAGGGAAAAGTTGGGAATAACTCTGCCATTTTTAAGATTTTTCACCATGCATCGTTGCCTTTGCAAAGCTGGGACGTAAAAATTAGGATTCAGCACCCGAAAAAGCATGAGAAACATAATGGATTTTTAAGGGAAAAAATCTTAAAAATTTTGTCAAACTTTCGCCATGTGTCGTCACTTGTCCGAGTCGGGCGGGTGAAAATTCAGATCCAGATATTATTTTTATTTCTTTAAACAAAAAATGTTGACAATGTTGTTAATATGACTTAAAGTTAGTTGGGTAATTAGTAATATCATGATTACTTATTTGTTAAAAGTTTGTTTCAAAATATTTTTTTGGTAGGTATTTTTTGTAATAAAGTTCAACTTAAGTTTATCGTAAGACGTTTTATTTTTGAATGGTTTCCTTTCAATCATGTCTAAAAATGTTTTGGTTATTTTTTATACTAATCGTTAGGCGCCCCAAAATAGCTCGCCTCTTTTTCTTTTAAATTTTATTTTTGTTCAAAAATTATTTGCTGAAAGGAAAAATTGTGTACCTACCATGTGCGAAGTGTCTTTACCGCCCTTAACGTCTTGTCCAAACTCCACTTCGCGTCGTTCGTACAACTGCCATCGCGTGCGATAAAGGACCACTTTCCGCACATGTTAGGTATGTAAGTAACTATTAGTACACTAACTGCTAGGGAAAATAAAACAATACAAAACTTTATTTACCCTTTATTATAATTAGGTATTATAATTGAAACAGGGGAAGGTAAATTTTTGGATGAAATTACCGTCCGCAGAAGCACGTCAAGATGACGTCAGTATCTGGTGACTACTGGTCAATATACGTCAGTCAACCAAAAATCGACATTTGACGTCAGTTAATTGCCGAATTTCTGACCTCATTTAATTCAAGTCATATTGTCGACTTTACTTGGTGATATCTGGTGTGATATATTTTTTATTATTTCTACTCAAAAACTATAATAACTTACACGACATTCTCTCTGCTGACGCAAAAAAAAAGAATAATGGCCTCATAATCATGCATTGGCTGCGCGCGCAGCCCATCTTGCCATCTGCAACGAAGATGAACAGGGTTGGCAGTTTATTAGGAACTCCTATCCACGCCATGCATCATGTCTCATAGTTTTACTTTTCTCGATAATAATAATCAGTCGGTAAGGTAAAAGCAAAAACAAAAATAAATTTACACTGTGCTGACTATATTATTAGTGTAGTGAAAATGCTATTTTATGTTTAGCAGGAATACAGAAAAGTTTTGCCATTAATTTTGTGTTAACCTGTTGGCAACCTTGCGGACGAACGTAAGCTCGCGGCTTGGGCAGTAAGCGGCAAATCCGTATTTAATAAGCTTTCTTCTTGCTAGGTGGTGTTGTGTTTGTACGTTGATTAGTGGTAGTCTGGTAGTACATACTTCAACCAACGAAACCAAAGCAAAGGTAAGTACCTACTATTAATTACAGGGTATTGCTGCTGCATGACAAAGGATTTCTTTATTTCTAATATTATATTATGTTAGTGGAGTTTTACAGACGAAATCTCTAATTTGTAGTGTATTTGTGCTTAATTTTCTAGTAAAATTTATCTTTTGTTAATTTTTGCATATCCTTGTCGCCATGCTGGATTTCTAAATTACTTTAAACTTTATCACTTTATTCACTTTAGGACCATTTTTAGGTTAACTTGATGGGAATTTTATGTGAATTTACCACATAAAATACCCATAATAACGGGACATTTTAAATGACTTTAAGAAGTTGTTGGCCTACTTCTTAAAATTTCAATATTCAATTCAATTGCCAATAAAGCTCACCCTCGAGTTAACCTAAAAATGGCCTTGAAGTGCATAAAGTGATAAAGTTTAAAGTAGTTCATAAATCCAGCATGGCGATAAGGGTATGCAAAAATAAAGAAAATATAAACTTTACTAGAAAATTAAGCACAAATACACTAAAAATTAGAGATTTCGTCTATAAAACTCCACTAACATAAGTACAATACTAGAAATCAAGAAATCCTTTGTCATGCAGCAACAATACCCTGCAATTAATAGCAGGTACTTACCTTTGCTTTGGTTTCGTTAGTTGAAGTTTGTACTTACCCCTAATAAACGCGTACACAATGTATTTAGTAGTTTCAATTGAAAGTAGATTACTGGTGAATACAAAATATTTTTAGACGTGAAAGTCACTTCATTTAAAAACGTATAAATGACGTCAGATATTGACGTCATCGGTCTGTGACATTAGGAGGTCATTTTCACGTCATATCGTCACGTCATATCTGGTAATAAGTCACCAGAATATGACGTCATTTTGACGTGCTCCTGCGGACTGGGGAGTAGTGAAAAGTGTAGGCAAATATCTATAGAATCGAGTTTAAAAATATCCCGAACAGTGAATAAAATTTAAATTCTCAAAAACAATAAATGACCTTCCTTTTTCTCCCTTGTACTCTTCAATTACTTTATTAGCAGAAAACGGAAATTATGAAAAACTCTCATCTAGACATTCTGGAGAAGTAGATCTTGAAGGTTGCCACTCATCTTCAGTAGTAGAATCAGTCTCCGTATTCTAAAAACATACATAATATATTATAGGAACTGGTTTTGTAGTTATACAAATGTGTGAAACCACACTTTCAATAGTTCTTTCAGGGGTATTCCTTATAAATACTGACCTGTTTATTATCAAGACGGCTCAACATATACTTTGTATCATTATCCTTTTTTTGTAATTTCATAATGTGCTGAAGTTTGGATACGACGGACGTAACGCTTTTTCCCATCAATTCTGGCACAGTCTTAATTTTTTGTGCAATCACTGCCCGAGGCGGATATTTACAGATACCTGAACGGCCATCACCGAACAATTCTTTGAGTTTTGCTTTCTGTGGCGTTGTCCAGCTCTTAAATGTTCCAGCTAAAAACGAGAAATATACAGGGTGTCCCACTAAAGTCGACGAGGATATTATGGAAGCCAGAAACCTTGTCTTTGAGAAAATCTTGATTGACTAAATCAATCAAGACAAATTGATGTAATATATTTTCAACTTTCCAAAATGACCGCTAGAGGGCGTAATACTATGATGTAACTAAAAATTTTAATTTTCTCGAATAATCGCTGTTAAAGGTCTTCGTTTTAATAACGGGTATATAAAAAGACCAGTATTTTTTGCGATAATGTGTAATACTTTTTCGTATCGTTGATAAATAAGAGCGGGAAAGTTTGTAAAAAAATAATTTAAATTGCTGTATTTTCCATACCATTCATCCAAATTTAATCAACTTAGGCTATAGTTATTTATAAACCTTTATTTCTTTCAAAAGACTGATTGTTTCGGACTTCCATTGTCTATATTTTGATTTAAACCAACAAACAATGATCAAGCATTTCTCACCATACCATTCCTCAGAAAAAATTAGAAGGGTAGCTAACAAATACAATATGAAAACAGCTTTTAAATCAGGAAACACACTTAGAAGTTTTCTTACAAAAGTTAAACCAGACACGAACAACAAAAAGGAATGCATTTATCAAATTCCTTGTGAATGTGGTGATTCATACATTGGAGAAACAAAAACACCTCTTCCTGTCAGGGTTAAAGAACATCTTAAACATACCCAAAGAGGCGAGACATCAAGATCAGGTATAGCGGAACATGTCTGGGACAAGCAGCATTATATGCAACGGTCAGAGGTTAAAATTTTAAGCAAGGAGCATCACTGGCGAAAAAGAAAGTTTATTGAAGCTGCATATTTTATATTAATCAAAACACTGTGTTTTTAGCAAACCCAGTATTGATAAACCAAATATCTGGAAACCGCTCCTTGCTCAAAATAAGCAACTAAAGCTTCACAGGTCAATAAACATCGGAGCATAACGGTCAAGCTCCACTGCAGATAACTAGTATATAAAACAGTAGCCTAGTAAATTAATTTTAGTTTACACTTGAAAACGGTTAGAGATAGTACTAACCGAAACGTTGTTTTTAAATCAAAATATAGACATGGAAGTCCGAAACAATCAGTCTTTTGATCATTCTGCTTTGTCTACCACCTTTAAACTTTATTTCCTTGTTTTGCGTTATTTATTGGATTGAATATTATTGGGTGGACATATTCTTTGATATAAAAATAAATGAATATTGTTTTTTTTATAATAATTATATAGATTCCTGCCAGTTAAGCTTGTTTATGAAAGTTTTACAATCGTTACAGTGTCCTCTAGAAGTTGCAGTGTAATAGTTGTGTGTGATATTTTTAATAAGTGTACAATTATTTTTAAAACAAGCCTAAATTGAAAAAATTTGGTTAAAGAGGATTGCAGTATATACAGAAATTTTAAAAATACTTTTTTGTTGAGTACATTGGGGGCTATGGTCTCCAATTTGAAAATATTTTTAGCAATGCAGCGTTGCCGCTTGTGCCTAAAACAGGTTGCAACATCGTTACTTTAAATGGAACACCATCTAAATCTAAAAATATTTTTAGATTCTACATACCATTATAAATATTTTTTATAAATACATTATTAGTCTATACTTAATGGTTTCCGAGATATTGACTTTTGAAAAATGACATTTTTAAACTTTGACAGCTTCTAGCTTTTTAACTGTACGTCTTAGAGCAAAACGGCCCACGACATGTCCCTATCTTCGATTTTTATTATCCTCCCAAGTGTCAACTTCCGGTTCAACCGGATGTTACTCGAAATCAGGAAATACAGTACTTCCGGTTTAACCAAAAGTTGATTTTTTGGGAAAATAATAAAAATCGAAGATAGGGACATGCGTGAGCCGTTTTGCTCTAAGGCGTACAGTTAAAAAGCTAGAAGCTGTCAAAGTTCAAAAATGTCATTTTTCAAAAGTCAATATCTCGAAAACTAATAAGTATAGACTAATAATGTATTTATAAAAATTAATTATAATTGTATGTAGGATCTTAAAATGTTTTTAGTAAACGTAAAGTATTTAAAGTAACGATGTTGCAACCTGTTTTAGGCACCAGCGGCAACGCCGCATTGCTAAAAATATTTTCAAATTGGAGACCATAGCCTCCTATATACTCAACCCAAATTTCAAGTTCTGAAGTTTCTTCACAAAGTCTCTGTCATTGTTTAATAAAATATTTGCAGCCTCGCGACGTCTAATTTATGACAGGCGTCGGTATACTTTTACCCTTAAACAAAAACTGCATATTTGTATCGAAAATTATTCTACAATATGGTGTAAATAAACTTTATGTAACACCTACCTAATGCACTACTATTGTCTACATGTTCTACAACAACAGAAACTTTTTGTTCCAAGTCTCTTTGTAAATCTTGCAAATAGGTAAAGGATTCTGTAAATCCAAAAAAACATTCAAAAAGGCCAGTTTTAACAATAAAATGTTATAATCAGTGGCGGATTTACGATTTATGGGGCCTACGCTACATAATTTATGGGGCCTACGCTACATAATTTTTGGGGCCCCTCGCCTCCACCCCCTACTTTTTATTTTTTTAATATACAGGGTGTTCCTAAACATCATGTACAGGGTTATCCAACCAAGACTAGACAAGGCGATTTTTTGACTTTTCCTGTACTTTTATAAAAAAACTGAAATAGCCATCTTAAGTCATTTTCTCCCGCGAATTCGAATATCTTCAGCAAAAAACAATTGAACATCAAACAAAAGTACTAGGGGTCACTTTGATATTTTTTTAAATGGGATGCCGTATTTTTAATGAGCTTATCCGATTTCTCATATAAATTTTGATCTAAAATGTTGGATTTTTAATTCAAAAACGCCTTTTTTTTTCAGTTTTAAATTCGGAAAATGTTAAAAAAAAAAAAAAAAAAAATAATAAATAAATTAAAAATCCAACATTTTAGATCAAAATTTATATGAGAAATCGGATAAGCTCATTAAAAATGCGGCATCCCATTTAAAAAAATATCAAAGTGACCCCTAGTACTTTTGTTTGATGTTCAATTGTTTTTTGCTGAAGATATTCGAATTCGCGGGAGAAAATGACTTAAGATTGCTATTTCAGTTTTTTTATAAAAGTACAGGAAAAGTCAAAAAATCGCCTTGTCTAGTCTTGGTTGGATAACCCTGTACATACGAAGGGGGGTAATTCTTTGGCTTATTTCATGACTAAAAATTCATATAAACGTATGTCCGCAAACGCTTAGTTACCTATCTACAGGGTGTTGCAATTTCAAGATTTTTTCGTTTTTTCTTTATAACTTCTGCAGTTTTTGAGATATTCAGCTCCAATTTGGAATATAGGTTACACTGTAGGACTTCCATCATGAGGTATGCAAATTGGTTGTGTGCATCTACGGGGGGATAATTTTTCAGTAGTCATCCCCCTTTTTCTCCTCACGAAGTTTTGGTGCGGTACGCCGCTGGTAGATTCTAAAATACAGAATGCATTTCCCGTTTTGTTTAAAAACTTTTTAGTCTCTTTTAGTTTTTTCGTATCTGCGATTGTTATCGAGAAAAAAATTAAAATAAAAAATATTTTCTGTATTTCGCAAGATTAATTAAGATCGATAACGATTCCAGATACGAAAAACTACAAGAGACTAAAAAGTTTTTAAACAAAACGGGAAATGCATTCTGTATTTTAGATTCTACCAGCGGCGCACCGCAAAAGAGTTAAGCGGGATAAAATGGGGCATGACCCCTAAAAAATGATCTCCCTGTAGATTCTTACAATCATTTGGCATGCTCAATGATGCAAGTCCTATAGCGTAACCTATATTCCAAATTTGAACTAAATATCTCAAAAACTGCAGGAGCTATAAAGAAAAAAATCTTGAAATTTCAAAACCCTGTAGATTGGTAGCCAAGCGTTTGGGGACCTATGTTTATAAACATTTTTAGTCATAAATATTACCCCCTTATGTACATGATATTTGGGAACACCCTTTATAACTACCTGCCCAATTTTTTTAGGACAAAATAAAACAAATATTTTCATTATTATTTATTGATAAATTAAAACAAAATTAAATTATTACTGGGGGGTTACATTTTAATTAATTTAATAACAGATTTTTTTTAATAATTTGGAATTTGGAGTATATTCTTAAAATGTAAGAAGGGCCCCTGCGGGGCCCCCAGGCTACATCGGGCCCTACGCTGCAGCGTACTTAGGGTACCGGTAAATCCGCCACTGGTTATAATAAAAAGTTTAGAAAGAAAAACTAATTAACATAACAACAGGGAAGTGTATCACTGTCTTATTTTTTTCAGCATGCAAAATTTTTTATGACTTCCTTAATAAATAAAAATTTTGATCTGTATGCCCTCTTGTCTACCACATCGCCGGACAGACTGTATAAATAAATAAATAAGAATTGGAAAAAATGGAATACATAAAATATAGGTATACTTAATAAATTTGTTTCTAAAAAGTAAATATTTTTATTGACAAAGAAAGAATAGATTTGTATCCGAAGTTACCCTCGAGGCAACCACAAAAATGCACAAAACCAAATAAATTTTCAAAAAAATTTCAAATACAAATCAAAGAAATAGGTACGTCCCCGGGTAGGTACACGGTGATCATTTATAATGTCCCCCCCTCGTAACTTTTTTGTTTTTTGCATTAGATAAAAATGTTAAATATAAAAGTTGTACAAAATCATGGAAGCTATTTGCGGAATAATATAAATATATACAGGGTATTGCAGAAATGAGTCACAGGTTAAAATTTTAACCTGTATATATTTATATTATTCTGCAAATAGCTTACCTACATGATTCTGTACAACTTTTATATTTAACAAGAGGGGGGGGGACATTATAAATGATCACCGTGTACCTCCCCGGGTAGGTACCTCTATTTGGCAAAGGACTTTTAAAAAATATACGCTAGGGGGTCAGATATCAAAAGATCGTTCAAAATGCACCTTTAAAAGGATTCCTTGCTGAAATTTATTTAGAAAAAAAATGTCGAGCGCCGCTAATTAGGTCATGTGCAACTGAAACTTTTTAAAAAATTTATTTGGTTTTGTAGAATTTTTGTTTAGTGTCTTTGTGGCTGTCCCGAGGCAAACTTCAGGTACACGAATATGTTTGTTGTTTAGAAAAACCAGGAATATAGAATGGTTCTAGCTTGGGTTCTCGTAACTGATTAACCTTGGGGGGGCCCCAATTATAAATAAAAAATATAAATAACACCTTCATCTCCTGTTTATGATGTGAGAAAAGGGATTTGCCCCAAAACTACTTATAATAAGAAGAGTAATTTATAGTAAGAAAACACCATTACCATTACTAGCTACAATTGAAGCCACATATCTACAACCTCTATATTTCACCGATACTCCAATCACGTTCTGAATTTGTAATCTGTTTTGAATGGCAAATTTTAAAATTTCCTTCAATAAACCTCACTAGACAATACATTTTTACATCAGGGTATTTACATAATTTGTACCTAAGATACCTGAAACATAATATAACAAATAGGTATACCATTTATCAAGTTAGCAATGTAAGAAATAACTAGATTCCTAAAATATTATATACATTTCTGTGACTATCAATGTACATAATTGATTTTGAAGAGATACCTACCTAAATAAATTAAATATTTGAAATTAAAATTTTGTTTCTCAAAAAAGTTTACATGTAGACAGAGGAGGAAATTGTTGAAATTAGCTATTATGTAACACATATTTAGATATTTTTAAATATCAAAGTAGGTACCTACCTACTACTTTTTTTTAAATTTCATGTAAATAGGTATTTGCATGTTATTTTTAAAAAAAATTGAAACTACACTTAACAAACTAAAACATGCTAAGTGCCTACAATTTAGTTAACACCTCGTTTAACATGATAACTGCTTATTTATATTTTATTATTTCATTAGGTATATAAAATAATATTGTTAAAGTCCGTATGAAGCTTGTTGCTAAGTAAAACATATTATATCTATTACTACTAGTAGGCACCTAATTAGGTAGCAGTTGTTTTATTCGTGCAGTTGTCAATTTATAGCATATGCATAGGTGATATTCTACGATACTTCTAATTAAGTAAAAAATAAACTTTTAGGTAACTATAAAATATAAAAAAGCTAGCTCGGTAGGAGCTAAGAGTGGCCGGGGCTTCTATTCTAATGGCCCATATATCGGCGAGTAATTATCTGGATAGCTTACAGAGCTAAAATTTACCCAGCGGAAAACTGGCCTCGTGTAATCGGCCCATAATGCACTAAATTCATCATTCATCTGTTTTTACATTAATTTTTCGCCAAAGCATCGTTGCCTTTAAGAACCTATCCTATCACTCACATTTTCACATTACCCATAGAAAAAAATACCTGTGTACCTAGTTAATTTAAAGAAAAACTTACCTGAAATCTGCAAGAGAACTCCACGAACAAATTATTCCAAGAATAATTGTTATAATAATTATAATAGAGGTATGGTATTTCCATATAATTCTTGGTGGTCGTCGTAAACGTACAATCATCGTTCTTTACGTTTATTAATAAATAATAATTGCGGGAAGAAGCAAGCAGGAAGTGTCAAATGTCAAAATCGTATTGTAGTAATCACTAGGGATGGCAACGATATATCGATAATTTAGATTTATCTAAAGAATATACCTACCGTGTTTTGAGATAGGAAATGTATTGCGATATTGTAGATACTGGGTTTTGAACAAATGTAATATCTCTGAAAGTAGGGGTGATGTAATAATTTGTGTTTATATATTTTATAATAGTAATGATTTGTAGACTTTTTTTGTTTGTCTCTTTAGTAGAGTAGGTATTATAAAATTTGTCAAGTTAGTGACGTATTTCTAAGATGTAAATCTGTTGAAATAAGACTATTTTATTTATTTATTCGATAAAGAGTCAAATCTAAAATTGACAGGAATATATCGCTAATCAGCAGGGATAGGTATGCCACATATTTTGCTAAAAATGGCAGAACTTACCTACCCCCTTTCATGCGGCGTACCTATCTATACATACAGGGTCGTTGGTATGTATGGAAATGGCCGATTATTTCTTAAAGTAAAACAGCTAGCAAAAGATATTTAAAACAAAAGTTTGTAAACCCTATTATAATTAAAAAAAGATAAGTATACAGGATGAGTCAGAAATTCGTAGAGGAATAAAGTTACCTTTTCTTTAATAGAACACCCTGTATCTTAGAATATTTTTGGATTTTACATAAAATTACAATTATTTTTTATTAAGTGCATTATAAGTCTAAACCTAATAGCTTCCGAGATATCGACTTTTAAAAAATGACATTATTGAACTTTGACAGCTTCTAGCTTTCTAACGGTAGGCTATAGAGCAAAACGGCTTACATGTCCCTATCTTACTTTTTTATTATCTTCCTGAAAATACTAACGTCTAGTTAAACCGGAAGTACTATATTTCCGGCTTTTGA
Source organism: Polydrusus tereticollis (assembly GCA_963920685.1). NCBI lineage: Eukaryota > Metazoa > Arthropoda > Insecta > Coleoptera > Curculionidae > Polydrusus > Polydrusus tereticollis. The sequence goes on along the minus strand of OY987335.1, from coordinate 44,311,188 downwards.
GCTACATCCGGTTTAATCGGAAGTTGACACTTTTAGAAAGAGAGTTAAAAACTAAAATAGGGACATGAAAGCCGTTTTACTCTAAGACGTACCGTTAAAAATCTAAAAGCTGTCAAAATTCAAGAATGTCATTTTTCAAAACTTAATTTCTCGGAACTATTAGGTTTAGACTTATAATGTACTTATTAAAAAATAATTGTAAATCTAAAAATATTCTAAGATATAGGGTATTCAATTGAAAAAAAAGGAACTTTTTTTCTCTACGGCTTTCTGACTCATCCTGTATACTTAACTTTTTAAAATTCTTATAGACTATAAAAAACCCTTAAACTTTTGTCTTAAATATTTTTTGCTAGCTGTTGTACTTTAAGAAATAATTAACCGTTTCCATACATACCAACGACCCTGTATAGGTACTTTAATTCTATATCACACTTTCTGACTTGTATTTTATAGTACTAGATGAGTGTCATAGACACAAAAAATCAAATAAAGTTAAGAATTACAATAACTAATTAACACATAACATTTGTATGAAATATAAATGTCGATGACGATAGACCAATTTTTTTTCGACATCTGACCCGTCGGAGCATATTGGCCAAAATTACGTTTTTTAATTAAATAATACTTAGACTTTTAAACCTTACGAATTCTTGAAATAGGTAATATCAATTTGTTATTATGTAGGTAGGTATAACATATAATATAATACTTATAGTTTTTAAAAAATGTACAGATGTGTTCCATGCAATGACGGCTAGTGTATAAAAGCTGCAGAGCTATTCTGACAACATGAAAATATTGTTATATTGCTATATTTTCGAAACCAAATTTTTTTACTTTTTGACTTTATGTAAGAATTATTTCTATCCATGTAGTTTGTCCGTTCGACCAATAACCAATGATAGTCTCGCAGTGGCCACGACCAAACTGCATGGAAATTCCAAACAATATAATAAAATTATTATCTTACAAATCAAATGCGGCAAAGTACCGATTTTTTAAAAAATGTTCAGGTTTGCATGCAATCCATGCAAAACCAGAGTAGCAGTATTAAGGCGCTTGCAAACGTAAACTGCAATTAGATACTAATACCTAGGCCATTACAAATCTTGTAAATATTAACTTATTATCTTGTTTAGTATAAAAAAAAAGTAACTTCGTGCCAAAATAATGCAATTTTTAATTAGCTTGCAAGTACAAGTTTTTCAGTGCATTCTATAGTACTAGTCTAGTAACTAGTAGTTTCTTACAAAACATGTAAACATTATCCTGTCATTGGTTAAGTTGTTAAAAAATGTAAAAACCTGTACCTATTTGGCGCCAAAGGAGTGCAATTTTTAAACCTCTTGAATGTGCGGATCATCAATTGTAACTGCGTAAACTGTAATCTCTTACAAACCCAGTAAAAAAGATACAGGGTGATTTGTTAAAAACGTCTAAAGTTAATTCGTTTAATAGTTCGAAAGGTTTCAATTTTAGGAAAGGGTTCTTCAAATAAAATTTTTGTATTTTTTTCTTCTCTACAGAACAATAATAATAATAATAATAATAAAGTTTATTTAAAATATTTACATAAATACAATACACTTTAATATATTTTACATTAAAAATAAACTTAATAATAATAAAACCCCTGAAGGTTAACTTGTATAGGGGTTAATTTTATTAAAATATTTGGTTGATTGATTGATTGATTGATTGATTGATTGATTGATTGATTGACTAATGATCAGTTAATGACATATAAAGGGGATGATTGGTGTGATGCTACACAAAGTAATATCTCGCGGCAATCAAATGCAACCCACAATACACCAATCTAACAAAATCTGTTAGAGAAGGCAAAAGGGGGCATTAAAAAGTCAAATCGGTTAACGGACCGAGAACCAACGTTTGAAATAAAAGGTATGGTTGTTTCCTCCGTCAGATCCATCCACATAGCCTCACTGATGAGCTATGATATAGCGAAACGCGTCTGGGGATGGATCTGACCGAGGAAACAACCATACCTTTTATTTCAAATGTTGGTTCTGGGTCCGTTAACCGATTTGGATTTTTATTGCCTCCTTTCGCCTTCTCTAACTGATTTTGTTAGATTGGTGTATTGTGTGTTGCATTTGATTTGCCACGAGATGTCGCATTAAGTTGCAGCTCGCTGATCCTCATCTGCTTTTAAGAGTATATAGGCTGATGAGTTATGATATAGCAAAACGCGTCTGGGGATGGATCTGGCGGAGGAAACAACTATACCTTTTATTTCAAGCATTTTGTTGTTCGAGAACTTGAGGTAAGTATGTGTATATTAATTAATTTGTAATTTATCTTGTAGGATTTGAACGGAGATTTTAGTTGAAAAAGCAGACGAAAAAAACACCTAGATTTGCATAAGGAACTGGTGTTATGCTCGTTTTTTTGATAATTTAAGTTAAGTTAATGTAGTAATTAAATTGAGGTTGAATATTTATATTTAGAGTTTAGATAGAATAGAAGAATAGATTATTGTTAAGTTAATTTTAATGATAAAATGTATAGATTTACGTTTTTAGCTATTGTAAGAAACATAATTTGGATTTTTAATAAAATAAATATTATTTAGTTGTTTTAATTCGAGGAATGTTGTGAAATTGACAAAAAGTACAACAAGAGAGACATTGCAACATATCAATAATCCCGCCCCCCCCCAAAGGATCTCCGCGGACTCGCCGATTTTTTAAAAATGTTGACATAAATTATTGACAAAGTTTGGTCAAAATTTGGGCGTGGTCCAAAAAAAAGTTTGCGGCGGACTTTTCCTACAGGCCCTCCATAGCCCCCCCCCCCCCTATTTAGGATTGCTTGCGCCCCCCCCGAGACCAAATCCTAAAGCCGCCACTGGTCTTGGCTCACCAGTCTGGGTTTCGCTGTCATAGGTTCGAGTCTGTTTGTGTATAATTAGTGTTATTAACTTCATGGTTTGTATTATTGTCTGATGTTAGTTCCATTACACGTTTCCTTAGTTGGTTGATAATTTGTTTCTGTTTGTCGATAAGGAAGACCCACATAGCCAATTATGGATATGTATATCCATGTTATATGAAAAAGATGATTGCTAAAAGATATTCATAATATATTATGTTTATACATATTATATAGAATTTACATCTAACTTTGAATACATACATTTCTTCACAACGTATATACTGATATGTATATAAAAACGTCGAATATTCTACGTATAACCTATGTACCAACATAGATGAATCTCGCATAGCATATTTAGTAAATATCTTACGTTTATATTACTTTTATAATAATATATTATGTTATTATTTTAAATTTCAAAATCATCAATCTACCTTCTTCAGTAAGTTTTTAAATTCTTTGCTTTTAACAAAAAACATTTTCAGGATCTTGATACTTATACTAGTGACACCATTTATTTTATTTTATTTGTTTCAAGCTCGAATTAGCAACCTATAATTTATAATATGAGTCTATTGTGCAACATTATGGTTATCAAGGGTTTTGCTAAAAAAATATAGCCAGGTAAATGAGTTATTTGAAAAATTGTAGAACAAAAATTTATATGTTTTTAAAATCGAATCAAAGTTGTCCTCACTCTCCGTATTTGTATCCCTTCAATCGAATCGAATGCTATTTGACACTTGACAGCTGGCAAGGTTTTTATCTTTATTGTGATTGAATTTCAGACTTTTTTAATAATAGACAATAATAGTATATTATTAACCAAGGTTTAGACAGCCATCATTATTGCCCGAGCGGCAAGTTTAAATCACGAGGAGCGGGCGACGAGGGATTTAAGACGCGAGGGCTATAAGCTGTCTAAACCGTGGTTAATATAACATCTTTTCCACTACTACAAACTTTTATAAGACATTTATCTTTATAGTATTAATAATTATAAAAAATTATAGGTAGGTATAAGTATATTTTTTAATCAAGTTACCTGCGCTTTGGAATTGGCAAAATATTTTGTTGTTCTGTCAGGTGGCTTTGTTAATGTCAATTTTTGTTCATTTATGTCATCAGATTTCACGAGTTTTCCGTTTTTTTTTTAAATTAACGAAGAAAATGTTAATGACATTATTATGTGTACAGTGTACACCTCCAGAATTAAGGATGGAAGCAGAAAAAATGTTGATTGTATCGGTATTTTACCATTTCAAGCATCTCTAAAAATCTAATATGTATTGATAATTATCTGGTTGCCTAACTGTTTAAAATGTTTATGAATTCATGTTGTAGAATTAAAAAATCAAGTTACCTGCGTTCAAATAGATTCTTGAAGATCGGTCAATAATGGATTTTAATGCCTTATTATTGACCATGGTCAATAATAACTTATAAGGTAGAGAAAAACGATTTCTAACGTTAATAATCGGTCAATAATAGCGATGTTATAGGTTAGTAGTGGAAAAATAGTATATTATTAACCAAGGTTTAGACAGCCATCATCATTGCCCGAGCGGCAAGTTTAAATCACGAGGAGCGAAGCGACGAGGGATTTAAGACGCGAGGGCTATAAACTGTCTAATCCGTGGTTAATATAATATTTTTTCCACTACTACAAACTTTTATAAGACATTTATCTTTATAGTATTATTAATTATAAAAAATTATAGGTAGGTATAAGTATATTTTTTAATCAAGTTACCTGCGCTTTGGAATTGGCAAAATATTTTGTTGTTCTGTCAGGTGGCTTTGTTAATGTCAATTTTTGTTCATTTATGTCATCAGATTTTACGAGTTTCCCGTTTTTTTTTTAAATTAACGAAGAAAATGTTAGTGATATTATTATGTCTACACCTCCAGAATTAAAGATGGAAGCAGAAAAAATGTTGATTGTATTGATATTTTACCATTTCAAGCATTTCTAAAAATCTAATATGTATTGATAATTATCTGGTTGCCTAACTGTTTAAAATGTTTATGAATTCATGTTGTAGAATTAAAAAATCAAGTTACCTGCGTTCAAATAGAGGTTATCTTAGAATATTTTTGGATTTTACATAAAATTACAATTATTTTTTATTAAGTGCATTATAAGTCTAAACCTAATAGCTTCCGAGATATCGACTTTTAAAAAATGACATTATTGAACTTTGACAGCTTCTAGCTTTCTAACGGTAGGCTATAGAGCAAAACGGCTTACATGTCCCTATCTTACTTTTTTATTATCTTCCTGAAAATACTAACGTCTAGTTAAACCGGAAGTACTATATTTCCGGCTTTTGAGCTACATCCGGTTTAATCGGAAGTTGACACTTTTAGAAAGAGAGTTAAAAACTAAAATAGGGACATGAAAGCCGTTTTACTCTAAGACGTACCGTTAAAAATCTAAAAGCTGTCAAAATTCAAGAATGTCATTTTTCAAAACTTAATTTCTCGGAACTATTAGGTTTAGACTTATAATGTACTTAATAAAAAATAATTGTAAATCTAAAAATATTCTAAGATATAGGGTATTCAATTGAAAAAAAAGGAACTTTTTTTCTCTACGGCTTTCTGACTCATCCTGTATACTTAACTTTTTAAAATTCTTATAGACTATAAAAAACCCTAAAACTTTTGTCTTAAATATTTTTTGCTAGCTGTTGTACTTTAAGAAATAATTAACCGTTTCCATACATACCAACGACCCTGTATAGGTACTTTAATTCTATATCACACTTTCTGACTTGTATTTTATAGTACTAGATGAGTGTCATAGACACAAAAAATCAAATAAAGTTAAGAATTACAATAACTAATTAACACATAACATTTGTATGAAATATAAATGTCGATGACGATAGACCAATTTTTTTTCGACATCTGACCCGTCGGAGCATATTGGCCAAAATTACGTTTTTTAATTAAATAATACTTAGACTTTTAAACCTTACGAATTCTTGAAATAGGTAATATCAATTTGTTATTATGTAGGTAGGTATAACATATAATATAATACTTATAGTTTTTAAAAAATGTACAGATGTGTTCCATGCAATGACGGCTAGTGTATAAAAGCTGCAGAGCTATTCTGACAACATGAAAATATTGTTATATTGCTATATTTTCGAAACCAAATTTTTTTACTTTTTGACTTTATGTAAGAATTATTTCTATCCATGTAGTTTGTCCGTTCGACCAATAACCAATGATAGTCTCGCAGTGGCCACGACCAAACTGCATGGAAATTCCAAACAATATAATAAAATTATTATCTTACAAATCAAATGCGGCAAAGTACCGATTTTTTAAAAAATGTTCAGGTTTGCATGCAATCCATGCAAAACCAGAGTAGCAGTATTAAGGCGCTTGCAAACGTAAACTGCAATTAGATACTAATACCTAGGCCATTACAAATCTTGTAAATATTAACTTATCATCTTGTTTAGTATAAAAAAAAAGTAACTTCGTGCCAAAATAATGCAATTTTTAATTAGCTTGCAAGTACAAGTTTTTCAGTGCATTCTATAGTACTAGTCTAGTAACTAGTAGTTTCTTACAAAACATGTAAACATTATCCTGTCATTGGTTAAGTTGTTAAAAAATGTAAAAACCTGTACCTATTTGGCGCCAAAGGAGTGCAATTTTTAAACCTCTTGAATGTGCGGATCATCAATTGTAACTGCGTAAACTGTAATCTCTTACAAACCCAGTAAAAAAGATACAGGGTGATTTGTTAAAAACGTCTAAAGTTAATTCGTTTAATAGTTCGAAAGGTTTCAATTTTAGGAAAGGGTTCTTCAAATAAAATTTTTGTATTTTTTTCTTCTCTACAGAACAATAATAATAATAATAATAATAAAGTTTATTTAAAATATTTACATAAATACAATACACTTTAATATATTTTACATTAAAAATAAACTTAATAATAATAAAACCCCTGAAGGTTAACTTGTATAGGGGTTAATTTTATTAAAATATTTGGTTGATTGATTGATTGATTGATTGATTGATTGACTAATGATCAGTTAATGACATATAAAGGGGATGATTGGTGTGATGCTACACAAAGTAATATCTCGCGGCAATCAAATGCAACCCACAATACACCAATCTAACAAAATCTGTTAGAGAAGGCAAAAGGGGGCATTAAAAAGTCAAATCGGTTAACGGACCGAGAACCAACGTTTGAAATAAAAGGTATGGTTGTTTCCTCCGTCAGATCCATCCACATAGCCTCACTGATGAGCTATGATATAGCGAAACGCGTCTGGGGATGGATCTGACCGAGGAAACAACCATACCTTTTATTTCAAATGTTGGTTCTGGGTCCGTTAACCGATTTGGATTTTTATTGCCTCCTTTCGCCTTCTCTAACTGATTTTGTTAGATTGGTGTATTGTGTGTTGCATTTGATTTGCCACGAGATGTCGCATTAAGTTGCAGCTCGCTGATCCTCATCTGCTTTTAAGAGTATATAGGCTGATGAGTTATGATATAGCAAAACGCGTCTGGGGATGGATCTGGCGGAGGAAACAACTATACCTTTTATTTCAAGCATTTTGTTGTTCGAGAACTTGAGGTAAGTATGTGTATATTAATTAATTTGTAATTTATCTTGTAGGATTTGAACGGAGATTTTAGTTGAAAAAGCAGACGAAAAAAACACCTAGATTTGCATAAGGAACTGGTGTTATGCTCGTTTTTTTGATAATTTAAGTTAAGTTAATGTAGTAATTAAATTGAGGTTGAATATTTATATTTAGAGTTTAGATAGAATAGAAGAATAGATTATTGTTAAGTTAGTTTTAATGATAAAATGTATAGATTTACGTTTTTAGCTATTGTAAGAAACATAATTTGGATTTTTAATAAAATAAATATTATTTAGTTGTTTTAATTCGAGGAATGTTGTGAAATTGACAAAAAGTACAACAAGAGAGACATTGCAACATATCAATAATCCCGCCCCCCCCCCAAAGGATCTCCGCGGACTCGCCGATTTTTTAAAAATGTTGACATAAATTATTGACAAAGTTTGGTCAAAATTTGGGCGTGGTCCAAAAAAAAGTTTGCGGCGGACTTTTCCTACAGGCCCTCCATAGCCCCCCCCCCCCCCCCTATTTAGGATTGCTTGCGCCCCCCCCGAGACCAAATCCTAAAGCCGCCACTGGTCTTGGCTCACCAGTCTGGGTTTCGCTGTCATAGGTTCGAGTCTGTTTGTGTATAATTAGTGTTATTAACTTCATGGTTTGTATTATTGTCTGATGTTAGTTCCATTACACGTTTCCTTAGTTGGTTGATAATTTGTTTCTGTTTGTCGATAAGGAAGACCCACATAGCCAATTATGGATATGTATATCCATGTTATATGAAAAAGATGATTGCTAAAAGATATTCATAATATATTATGTTTATACATATTATATAGAATTTACATCTAACTTTGAATACATACATTTCTTCACAACGTATATACTGATATGTATATAAAAACGTCGAATATTCTACGTATAACCTATGTACCAACATAGATGAATCTCGCATAGCATATTTAGTAAATATCTTACGTTTATATTACTTTTATAATAATATATTATGTTATTATTTTAAATTTCAAAATCATCAATCTACCTTCTTCAGTAAGTTTTTAAATTCTTTGCTTTTAACAAAAAACATTTTCAGGATCTTGATACTTATACTAGTGACACCATTTATTTTATTTTATTTGTTTCAAGCTCGAATTAGCAACCTATAATTTATAATATGAGTCTATTGTGCAACATTATGGTTATCAAGGGTTTTGCTAAAAAAATATAGCCAGGTGAATGAGTTATTTGAAAAATTGTAGAACAAAAATTTATATGTTTTTAAAATCGAATCAAAGTTGTCCTCACTCTCCGTATTTGTATCCCTTCAATCGAATCGAATGCTATTTGACACTTGACAGCTGGCAAGGTTTTTATCTTTATTGTGATTGAATTTCAGACTTTTTTAATAATAGACAATAATAGTATATTATTAACCAAGGTTTAGACAGCCATCATTATTGCCCGAGCGACAAGTTTAAATCACGAGGAGCGGGCGACGAGGGATTTAAGACGCGAGGGCTATAAGCTGTCTAAACCGTGGTTAATATAACATCTTTTCCACTACTACAAACTTTTATAAGACATTTATCTTTATAGTATTAATAATTATAAAAAATTATAGGTAGGTATAAGTATATTTTTTAATCAAGTTACCTGCGCTTTGGAATTGGCAAAATATTTTGTTGTTCTGTCAGGTGGCTTTGTTAATGTCAATTTTTGTTCATTTATGTCATCAGATTTCACGAGTTTTCCGTTTTTTTTTTTAAATTAACGAAGAAAATGTTAATGACATTATTATGTGTACAGTGTACACCTCCAGAATTAAGGATGGAAGCAGAAAAAATGTTGATTGTATCGGTATTTTACCATTTCAAGCATCTCTAAAAATCTAATATGTATTGATAATTATCTGGTTGCCTAACTGTTTAAAATGTTTATGAATTCATGTTGTAGAATTAAAAAATCAAGTTACCTGCGTTCAAATAGATTCTTGAAGATCGGTCAATAATGGATTTTAATGCCTTATTATTGACCATGGTCAATAATAACTTATAAGGTAGAGAAAAACGATTTCTAACGTTAATAATCGGTCAATAATAGCGATGTTATAGGTTAGTAGTGGAAAAATAGTATATTATTAACCAAGGTTTAGACAGCCATCATCATTGCCCGAGCGGCAAGTTTAAATCACGAGGAGCGAAGCGACGAGGGATTTAAGACGCGAGGGCTATAAACTGTCTAATCCGTGGTTAATATAATATTTTTTCCACTACTACAAACTTTTATAAGACATTTATCTTTATAGTATTATTAATTATAAAAAATTATAGGTAGGTATAAGTATATTTTTTAATCAAGTTACCTGCGCTTTGGAATTGGCAAAATATTTTGTTGTTCTGTCAGGTGGCTTTGTTAATGTCAATTTTTGTTCATTTATGTCATCAGATTTCACGAGTTTCCCGTTTTTTTTTTAAATTAACGAAGAAAATGTTAGTGATATTATTATGTCTACACCTCCAGAATTAAAGATGGAAGCAGAAAAAATGTTGATTGTATTGATATTTTACCATTTCAAGCATTTCTAAAAATCTAATATGTATTGATAATTATCTGGTTGCCTAACTGTTTAAAATGTTTATGAATTCATGTTGTAGAATTAAAAAATCAAGTTACCTGCGTTCAAATAGATTCTTGAAGATCGGTCAATAATGGATTTTTTCCACTACTAACCTATAACATCGTTATTATTGACCGATTATTAACGTTAGAAATCGTTTTTCTCTACCTTATAAGTTATTATTGACCATGGTCAATAATAAGGCATTGAAATCCATTATTGACCGATCTTCAAGAATCTATTTGAACGCAGGTAACTTGATTTTTTTATTCTACAACATGAATTCATAAACATGAATGTGGTTAGGCAACCAGATAATTATCAATACATATTAGATTATTAGAGATGATTGATATTGTAAAATATCGATACAATCAACATTTTTTCTGCTTCCATCCTTAATTCTGGAGGTGTACACAAAATAATATCACTAACATTTTCTTCGCTCATTTTTTTAAAAAACGGAAAATTCGTGAAATCTGATGACATAAATGAACGAAAATTGACATTCACAAAGCCACCTGACAAAACAACAAAATATTTTGCCAAGTCCAAAGCGCAGGTAACTTGATTAAAAAATATACTTATACCTACCTATCATTTTTTATAATTATTAATACTATAAAGATAAATGTCTTATAAAAGTTTGTAGTAAAGGAAAAAATATTATATTAACCACGGTTTAGACAGCTTATAGCCCTCGCGTCTTAATTCCCTCGTCGCTCCGCTTCTCGTGATTTAAACTTGCCGCTCGGGCAATAATGATGGCTGTCTAAACCTTGATTAATAATATACTATTAATGCCTTATTATTGACCATGGTCAATAATAACTTATAAGGTAGAGAAAAACGATTTCTAACATTAATAATCGGCCAATAATGGCGTGATATAGGTTAGTAGTGGAAAAATAGTATATTATTAACCAAGGTTTAGACAGACATCATTATTGCCCGAGCGGCAAGTTTAAATCACGAGGAGCGAAGCGACGAGGGATTTAAGACGCGAGGGCTATAAGCTGTTTAATCCGTGGTTAATATAATATTTTTTCCACTACTACAAACTTTTATAAGACATTTATCTTTATAGTATTATTAATTATAAAATATTATAGGTAGGTATAAGTATATTTTTTAATCAAGTTACCTGCGCTTTGGAATTGGCAAAATATTTTGTTGTTCTGTCAGGTGGCTTTGTTAATGCCAATTTTTGTTCATTTATGTCGTCAGATTTCACGAGTTTTCCGTTTTTTTAAAAATTAACGAAGAAAATGTTAGTGATATATTATGTGTACACCTCCAGAATTAAGGATAGAAGCAGAAAAAATGTTGATTGTATCGATATTTTACCATTTCAAGCATCTCTAAAAATCTAATATGTATTGATAATTATCTGGTTGCCTAACTGTTTAAAATGTTTATGAAATTATGAATTCATGTTGTAGAATTAAAAAATCAATTTACCTGCGTTCAAATAGATTCTTGAAGATCGGTCAATAATGGATTTCAATGCCTTATTATTGACCATGGTCAATAATAACTTATAAGGTAGAGAAAAACGATTTCTAACGTTAATAATCGGTCAATAATAACGATGTTATAGGTTAGTAGTGGAAAAATTGTTTTATTCTTGAACCAAAAGGTAAGGACCCTATTAGTATAAAGAGAAAACAAGGTGGATTTACGTTGGCCATAATGTTAATTTAATTTTTCTTAATAGGCAGATTTTTGTATGAAAGAGGTCTTACCAAGAATGAAGCTATTGAAAAGGGTAGAAACATCGAGCAAGATGAATCAATAGTGCACCCACGCTATTCCCTGTTTCAAATATAGTTGATTTAGTAGGGCTGGAAATTGTACTGGATTAAAGAAATACGTTAATAATACAGTAAGTACAATAAAGGATATGGTAATGACACAAAAGCATACATAAACATAATCAGTCAACATTATTTTTAGGTTAAGAAAACACCAGAATTGGTAAAAAGCAAACGAAATTAAAAAACGGATTATGTAGGTATCGAATGTTTACCAATGAGCTGGGCTAGCTCTTCAGCTGGGAAGGATGTAAGGAGAAAAAAATATTTAAGATATTAAACGCTTTCTGCCTTATAATAAATAAGTAATTCTATTTCTTATGTAAAATATAATTATTTATAGACTTTGTCACTTGATTGACATCAGATTAATAAATAGTTCATTTTTGTTTATGCTTATGCCTGCGAAGAAGAAAATTTTCATCAAGTAAGGGCATGTGGGTTGTCGGACCCAAATACAGGCCAATAATAGCTAAAGAAAGTTAAAAGTAAGTACACATTCTTTCATATCAAATTTATTTTTTATTTATTTATTTAATTCAACAATAATAGGCATCTCTCCGTTTGTGTCAAAATTCAAAGGGACTTATTTTATATCAATTATTTTCAATAAACCTTATGAGTCCCTTCTTATTGATACTGTTGTGATTTGCACAATCATACCAACAGTTTTAATTAATAAAAATACTATTTATTGTCTCAAAAGGATGCATGAGTATTATATCTCGCTATCGACTACTAAACCCTACTAGGTGGGAGCTACTCCAAATTTACATTTAATATTAACCAAACGCCACTGCCCAAGCCATTGAGGTAGAATCACGATTTCTGACATAAATTTTTCCAAAAAAGTTCAATGTCAAGTGTAATTACGTGGGCAATATTAAAATCAAAATATTTTACACTCTGTAGGGTTAGAGATATAAAATTAAAGTATAGAATATCTTCCATAATTTAATATCATACAGAAGGAATCAACCCTCAATATTTATATTTTAAATACGTAATGTAAGTTTTTAATTTTAGCCAATATATGGGGGCCCGGTCTTTAGGATTGCTGAGTTATTGAAGTGTTTAGTGTTAACATATTATGAGAAATTGTTTATATTGCTTTAAATACATTTATGTATAGTATCTATGTTTTTTTTGTTTAATTGGTATTCTATAATATACTGGGTGTTCGCATGTAAAGTCCGTAACTCTTCAGAGTGTAAATCCTTATATTTTAAGAAAAAAAAATTGATATACCTACCTATTCCCAAACAATATACCTACATTTTAAAAACTACTTTTTATGTGAAAATAGTTTGGTCACTCATGCTCAACCTACGCCATTGGTGGCAAATAAAAATTAACTTTACACTAAAAATACAGCTCTTTACTAACAATAAGCGTTTCTAGTTTTTTTTTTTATATTCCAGCAGGGAATGAGTTTTTTAACTATTATAAAGAATTATTACCCTCTGTAGATACGGACCTTACGCGTATTAAAGAAACACTATTATATATGGTGGATATAAAATGTACCTATATTCATTTTTGATTTAATGAATATACATGGTGAATATATTGTATATTCATTTTTGGTTTAATAAAAATATACATAGTGGATATAAAATGTATATTCATTTTTGGTTAAATGAATATACACTGGATATAATTTTCACATTTATATATGTGTTTTGAACGTGCAGTGTGAAACTATATTTTCTGTGGATATGTAATGTATATTTTTTAATGGATATGAAATGGACATCCAAGTCTGTGCCAACCGACATGAAAATGAATTACATGAGACATCCATTTTCACATTCAGGTATATTTTTCTGAATGTACATATCCACAAAAAGATATACATTGTATGAAATAGAAATATGTTTTGGTTATGTGGGGAGCTATCCGAAATTGGCAGGGCTAACGCCAATCTGCAGGGGTATGCCACTTATTTTGCTAAAAATTACATGACTTTACCTCTTGATATCCGTCGTCTAAATCACCATTTATTATATTCATTTATTCTTTTATTTTTTTTATTTATTCTCAATATTGCTGGAGTGTCACATTCATTTTCTTTTTTTTATAAATGGTATAAGTTTAATGTCGAGGGGCGGCTTACTAGTGAAAATTAAGCATAGCTAGTAGTTTTCGTACCTTTGTTTTGCTTAAGATTTGAATACACCCCTCGTTTAAAGTAGGTAGGTAACTATCTGGATGGTAATGCAATTGTTAAAACTATTACCCTGATATTGTTGAATCATTGAATTAATAAAGTACTATTTAACAACTCAAAATTTCTTTTTCATACTTTTAATGCATGCATTTAATATACACTTCTTATCAAAATTACGAAATAATGTAAAAGTTAGCTACTAAATATTTTATGAACCACTCCGATTTTGACGAACTCTTTTTTGCAGTGTAGACTAAGGTGTTACGAAGCTTTTTAAGATCCTAATGTTAATATGTAAAACGATTCTACTGATATACAGGGTGTTCAATCCAAATAATTATATGAAACCACTATTAGTTTTCTATTAAAAAAAAAAACTAAATTTTTAAGTATTTCAAAATTTGTATTCGGGCGTTATTTTGCATTATAAACAACTTTGGTTTATACAATTTTTGATTAAAGTAATAAACAATAATGCATCTTCATGTTTTGCTAATTTATTAACGCCCTGTACATCTGATCTAAAATTTTTATATTGTAAATTAATTTTCTCAACAAGCATAACTTTTTATAAATAATGACTTTTGGTCGTAAAATCAATAATAAAGAGTTTTCCCTCTGGGAAACTCCTTGCGCGGACACACTGTATATTGCAGCACAAGAACACTTATTCAATTCAGGGAAAAAAACAATCCGAAATAATGACCCAGAGTATCAAATGACTCATAATTATGAAACAAGCACACAGCCCGATTGCATAGTTTTAATAAAAACAGTTACCATAATGGCCATCTTTAAAAATCGCTATTGTATCACCAAAAATCTGCAGAAAAAGAGCTTTCAAAATCTTAAATACTGATCGAAATCTGTTCAACCATTGCCGATATACAGCGTTTTAAAAATTTTCCTATCAAAATATGACACATTTTTTGTTTAACAGTGTATCTATTGCCAAAAGACACTTATCAAAAAACTGGCAAAAAGGTCTGGAGATATTGATGTCAACTTACTAACACTAACGGCCTATACCGGGAATTTCTAACTTTACCAGTTTACTCTACAGAAGGTTTCAAATTTACGGAACAAAATCACCTGTACTAACAAAACCCTGTATATCAGTAGAATCGTTTTACAGATTAACATTAGGATCTTAAAAAGCTTCGTAACACCTTAGTCTACCCTGCAAAAAATAGTTCGTCAAAATCGGATGAGTGGTTTATAAAATATTTAGTAGCAAACTTTTGCTAACTTGTACATTATTCGCTAATTTTGACGAGAAGTGTATTAAAATTTAATTTTGATTATTTAAAATCAACTAAAACTTTACTAATCAGACAGACAATCTGCCGCCCTTACGTTGGTACAGCTAGCTGATGTACACTCTTACAAGGTTATAATAACTTATACCGCCGATTAGACAAACTTGCATATCTGATGTGGGTTTAAGGTGCATCAAGACCTTTCATATCTTAAATTTATTTAGTTTATATCGAAGGTTTCGCCGCGAAAATGGTCAATCTATGAGTTTATATACCTAACCTAACCTAAAACATTAATTTTCACCCATTTTCAAGAAATTTATACTCGGCAGGGCTATACCGCTCGATGGGAATATTTTACCCCTACAGAATAATTTGGTTAACCCCACCATAGACCGCCTTTTAAACGGGTCGGAATGGCTAAACCCGAAACGGAAGAGCTAAACCCGAAATTGGAATGGCTATCGCCGATCGGAAGGAGTATGCCACTTAATGTGCTAAAAATGGCAGGGCTTTACCCCCTTAGTAGTACATATATATATATATATATATATATATATCTAATAATAAAAAATTCAGAAAGCTTTTATCTTTTATATTTTATTTACTATCTTTTGTCCATAATGTTTCTTCGCTAATTAAAATTTCACATTTATAATTAAAACTTCGCTTATATTCGACTCGTAATACCTACAATTAGTATGTTAATATGACTAGTTAGTACATTAGGTCTTCAACTTTTCATTCCTTCTGTTAA